>CM071878.1:6901-606901 GCA_036759885.1 Tetranychus piercei
AAAGTGTTTCATGGTATACAATAGTTAAATGAATATGCTCAAGTGGAACTTTTTCAATCATGATAATAATTTTAATAAAAATAAGAAATAATATCAGGGGGAAGATATATTTTTATTGTTAAACACTTTCTCAGGAAATCTAACTATATCTCTTCTGCATGATAATGGGAGTAAATTAAATAAGAAAAACAATTTTCCTTCTTTCTTTTGCTGATTATGTCCAATGCCTAACACATTAAATAGATATTTTCTCATGTTTCAGTCACAGATTCACAGTATTCAAAATATCTCACTGAAACTATTATATCTTTGATTCTTACACAATAAAGTTCAAATGAATTTCAGATTAATCATTTCTTTCTACATATCTAGCTTATTATTCATATTTTCTGACACTTACTCCACCTTTAATAAGAAAATTGTGAAGTGCAGTGGACAATCAGAGTTATTGTTAGAAATGGAATGCATTATTTTTATTACTGGCAATTTCGCTGCACGCAATGAGAAAAATGTTCTTATTTTTTTGTTTCTCTTTCCATTTCCATATCCAGCACGAAGTATATGTTGTTAATTTGTTTTCATATCGTATTTTGACTTTTGTTTCAACTTATAGCTCACTTGCTTACCTTGTCACTAAATATGATGATAATATTTAGTGATTTTTCTTTTCTCTTTTAATCTGTACCAGTCAAGCAATAGCTAATAACCAAGATTCGCGTGCTTATCGATCGTCTATAATTTTCCACAACATTTTGTATATGATATATGAAGATTTTATATCATCAAATAATGTGAAAAAACATCATGGAGTAATGTTAATCATAATTTACCTTGTTACCTGTGGCAGTTTCTAGTCAGTAAGTGCAAAATTGAGACGAAATACTTGATACCTTTTTCACTGATTAGCGATGTAACCTGAGCTAGTGTCAGGGCTAAGAATTATTCATATAATTTTATTACTGAAAATCAAATAATGGTTCATGGGAAGCCTTGCAAGAAAAAAATTCTATTCATTTTTTGTAGAAAATTTCATCACGTATTTTTGGAATTGATATTAATATTAGTCTTTAATTAGTCGATTTGAATTAATCTTTTATTGATCAAATGATTGTCAGTGTTTTTATCTTTGTTATTCTTTGGTGATCAAATCAAGGAACGACAATACAAATTGACAAGAAAAGTCTATTATATATAAGAAAAATTCGTTAATGTTCAGATGAAGAAGCATCAGTGTTTACTGAATAAACACTTATCACTGTTACAGATTATTCATGTAATGCTCAATCGTCATTATGAGCATTGATTTTTCTCTCTATGCAATTGAAGATCTGCTAACCTTCCAATGTCAACAAGCTTTCTCATCTATTATATCTTCTTAATTTTTTAAAAGTACCAGAAAATGGTCCTATTTTCACAGTTGAAGCGTTTTAGTCTTTTAATTCTTCGTCCATTACTTTTTTGTTTACTTTTCGCTGTAAAATTTTTCAATTCCGTTGCAGGTAATTTGACAAATTTTAGTTTACAAAAGGTTGTTGCTATGAATTATTTAGGTGAGCAAACAAGTAACAAAAATCCAAGATAATGTCACTTTGATTTGTTGTTTTTATTATTTACGGTTCTAATCAATTCAAATTGAGCTTGTTTTTGGTTGTTTTGTTGTATCATTTCACTTTATGCACCTTTATTTCACCTTCAACCTTCAACAGTTGTTAATATTAGTTCATTGAATTGAATTAGAAGAGCAAGGATGAAAAATCAGAAAATAGATTAGTGAGTAATGCAATAGCAAGACTAAGAATTATTCAGTAGATTATCAAGAATTGAATAGAATAGTTGAAGACAAATTGAATGAAAGTTCAGAAGATAAGTTTCATTCTGTTATTTGAAACCAAGTGAGAATAATAAAAATACAAAAATAAACTCATTTAGCTGAGAATAGCACTACTGCTGAACCATTGGCTAAAAACTGATTCAAGATGTAATGTAAAGTGTAACAATAGCTAATCAAATTCGCATATATTTTTATCTGAACAAAGCAGAATCGAACTAAATAAACCTAAACTGAAAATCAATTTTCTGCAGGCAAATTATTTAAAAGTACATAATAAGCAGATTAAATTCTTAGTTTCATCTTAATCTCGAGATCAAAGTTTCCGTTTTCTTAAGTAAGCACAGATCGGTGAATCGGCTCGAGTTAAAAACAGGAAAAGCAAAATATCCAAAGTATCGCCAATCAATCTGCATCTTGCATGTATTCACATGCATTATATTTCCCATAAATCTTGACTGAATTTTCATTAATTTGGATATAAATCCATTGTTCAATCTCAAAAAAGAATTATTGGCATAATATTAGCATTCCTCAGACAATGTTTTTCATATTACTGCGAGAATGAACGCAAACTAAAATTAAGCCTTCATGTTCTTTAAACCAATTTTTCAATAGAGTTGACTCATATTGGATAGATTATATTATTGCTGCAGTAAAGTTCATATTACAATTACATAGATTGTTGTTAAGAAAATAAATGTTTCGATCTTAATTAATACGCCTATCATGCCACAAGTCAGACTCAATCACACAAAGATTTAAAAAACAGTCAAATAAGTTTTGAAAAATGCTTTTAGGGAGGATTTTGAGGCCAGAAAATCCAAATCTTGCATATAATACAGTTCGCAACATTTTCAAAGAATAGCTAGAGTTCTCTGTCACTCGTTTAGCAAAAGGCTATTAGAACAATAGAATTAGGCAAATCATTTTTATCGACTTCGAGGTATGTGCTGAATTTCTGCCTATTTCACACTCGGTACTATTGTTTTGTTGCCATTTCATGATACTAAATTCAACATTACGCACAGTAGACTTGAGTTGAAAATATTTGTTACATCTCGAGGCCGTCTTATCATATTGTGGTTTTACGAGTTTCCTGTAACATGCAAAATGGTGCTGTAGAGAAATATTATCTTTGAAACAACCTCAAGATAGCAGTCGATTACTGAGCTTATATAAATCATTGATTTCGATAAATAATTTATAAGGTTGTTCCAAAACTGACCCACAAGTTTCTTGTTCTTGTTCTTGGTCAATGTTACTCTTATGGGCTGTGGTCTTGTGAGAATCTAGGTCTAAGGACTATCATTTCTCGACAAAATAAAACTCAATGTTCCGTTCGTGCCATGCTTAGTTCATGAAGCTTCAATTTTCATGAAGTTTCATTATTTACAATTCACTTTTCTCATCCTTTGTACAGTCCTCAATGGAAGCTGAGTAGGATTAGATATTATCTATAGATTTCAACGTTTTGATTGCTCAAACATTTGCTCTATTTGGTCTGCACACATAAGCTTTGCTGACTCATCAAAAATGCGACCTTTTCTATGATCTCACACACCAAGGTTGCATTTTGCAAATTTTTAGTCACTTTCTTCACTTGCATTAGGTTTAAAACATCGTAGTTAACCAATTTCTGCAGATAATCATGAGCATAATCAAGAGATTAGTTATAAAATCAGGCAAATCTTCAAAAACTCTCCGATTTTCATTAGTCATTGAATCAACCTAATTATTTTTAATAATAAGTGATAAAATTTGGTTAAAAAATTTACAAAACTACTATACTTAAGTTACAAACGGTATATGATTGAAGACTGGACGATCTCTGGTCAAAAAGTTATTAAAATTCAAAAATGTCCTGAACGAATAAACATTTTGTGATGTAAGCTCGCGTTTTTGATGAAGATGTGTTGATTTAATGCGCGGTTCTCATTAAAATATAAATTCTGGATGCTTTTTGTTTTGCTTTGTTTTTTCATTTACTTTAAACAATATTTGCTCACTCTAACATCAAATGCTTTCACATCTTACATATCAATTCATAAAATTTGGTGTTGAACGTTCAGTTGAGGCCCAGAATAAACAGCAATCGATATAAAATTTAGTAATTAAAATGACATTAAATTTTTGTAGGGTAACTTCGTTAAGAAGTTCCAATTGAGAAAAATCAAAAGACAACTTCTATTAATAGCTTCTAAATAAAAGGTGGAAGATTATGGAAGTTTTTATCTGTGATATTATAAAACCCTTTCTGGACTTGAACTATCTGCACATGATTGGGATTTAATTGTGATAAACTGTGATTTTGATATAAACTTTGACTCTCCAAAAAGAGAAGGTCAACTCTTCAATATCATTTTCCCTCATTTCTAATTTGTTCAAATATTTATCATTACCAATGAATGCTCTTCACATGATAAATAAATGATCCAGTAATTGATAAATGCCAATAAAATTGACAATAGACATCAGTCTTGATCAGAATAAAATCAGATAAGTCATGATTCAAGGTATCCAACATTAAAAATGAAAAAATTTGTGCTCCCATGTTTACAATTTCCTTCAATCATTTGCTGATCTATTTGTGGAAAAAAATTCATGTTTATCAAATTTATAAGAGCTTTCAGGTCTGTATAGTTGCATGATTCGTAATGCTCAAACGCCTCTCAATGACAGTAATAATTTCCAACAGCTTGACACTTTGGTCTTCAATTCTCAATAAGGTATCATTCACATGCTCGTATATTATTCCGTAAGGCATTATTTGTAATATTTCAATTTATCAAACTTATTTTAGTTCATTATCATGTTTGTTGGTTTACTTTGCAGGAAAAAATGTCAACAAATATCAAATTCTTTAAATTGTACGGAAAAATTATTCTGAGGCAATTTCAAATTCGTCTTATTTGCTCTATTAAATGGAATTTCTAAAGTTTCATTTTCAGTATAATTTCAATTCCATTATGAGTGAGTTACAAATTCACGATGAAAAAATATTACTTTGATATTCACTTACGACTCGCAAGATTAAGGTTAAAATTGTTACAAGTTAAATACAGAAAAATGTTTAATTTGCAGTAAAAAATGAATAAAAAAACAAGAATCAAATGTGAAATGATAAAGATATTAATATGAACATAAAGCGTATCAAACAAGGATTCATCAGTTTAATGATCATTGAGATGAGAACGTTTACTGATCTTTTAAAGCAGTCAGTTTACACACATGTTTCTCTTCTGAATCATTTAATGAGTGAAAATAACCGGAAAGATTCGTAACCTTTCACTCGTGAAGGTTCAAATAGAAGGTTTTCAACCAATTTTTCATTATAACGAATGAATATTTAAGTATGTTTCTCGTTTTCAATCAAAAATTACACTGAGAGTTTTGCTCTTTCAATCAACTAAGTCTTCTTGATTCTCCATGTCATGATAGTCACACTTTTCGTCTGCAATATCAAATTTGTCTCGTTAAGTTTTATTTACCAATAAATAAAAAGAGATTTCTTGATTAATTAAATACCATTTTAATTTTTGGCATTCTCATGGCTGCATAATATCGACGAATGGTGATGTTTAAAGAGGATGAGATGAAAAATTCATTTCAATTATTAAGTGCACATTTTTACACGTTGTTGTACAGCAATTACAGTTATTATAATTGAATGGAATACTGTTGCTTGACAAGATTACAGGTTCTGTGAACTAGATATAAATTGTTATTAAAAATTGATTTCTACCATGAAAACTTTTGAATTTCTGTTATCAAATTGAATGGGAAAGCAAAAATGAGCCTCAGAAGTAACCATGTAACACATAGCCTTTAAGAAATGATGAATAAAATGATTTTCCTTTTGGATCAATATTGATATACGTTTCTTCGCTTTTTATTATTGACAATCCAATGATTGTTGGAGTATAAATAAAACTATTTTGGTTGATTGAATGGTTAAATGGCAAGGAAGAACTGATCTTTAAATTTAAAATAAATTCAGGAAAGTAGTTTTTCTTGCTGAAACACACAAAAACTTATGTCATCAAAAACATTAAATTCAAGGTTCATTTTATGTTATGCTTACATAATACTTGTTTTTGATTTTGGTGTTTATGTTTGATCTGATGTTTCAGTAAATATAAGTCAATCATCAATTGCTCTAACTTGTTTTATGGAAAAGAGAAAAAAGAAAAAACTTTCATTGATGGAAAAGAAAGTCAATGTTAGTGGAGGAAGAGGAAGAGGATGATGATGAGTGGGATGAAGAGGAGGTGAAAACAAGAGGAAAAGACATATTGTTGTCTATTTCAAGTTGATTATTCAGTTCATTGACTACGATCAACCATATCAATTGTCAAGCTAATCGTTGGAAGTACTCATAATTAGTTAAGATTAGTTTCTTTTTCTGATCACTTTTTCCGATTCACTGATTTTGGCAGGTTTGCTGATGAAAGCAAATAGTTCAAACATATTTAAATAATTCAAAAGTGAATCCTTTTTTCACCCAAAGTTTTCCAGTGTTTCTGTTTGGAAAACAAATCAATTTGATTTGGTGATTCATTAAAAATAAAAACTGAGTTAAACGTTCATTAAAGTAAAGCAAAATTGTTCATTTCTCTCGCTTAATATTCTAGTTCTATTAACAATTATAGACGAAAAGAATATTATTGAGAATTAAACGCAGATTAGTTTTATCTGTGGTCCTTGGGGTGCAGGGTTTCTGCAGAAGTGGTTCAATCTCAAGAATGAATTTAATTGATGTTCGTTTATTCAGACTATTAGCTTTGCAACTCATCATATCTCTGAATTAATAAATGCTAATGGATGCACACATAATGACTAAACTTGATCTGAATTTTTCCTACTAACAACCCGCATCGAGACTTTGAACTTGAAATGAATGCAGATCTAGTTAGACTCAGTATTTCATGGAATTCATTCAGTATTCTTTCAATTACACAGAATAATATATATACGTAGTATTATCGCATCTATAGTGATGTATTATTGTTTATAAATGAACAGTTAATTAGTGTTTTGTGTATAAGCAGAAAGGAGTAACGCAAAAACTTTTCCTTTCGAGTTAAGGATTGCCATTTACAGGGTTTTTAGGGGCATAAAAACTGAGTCTTTACAGTAGACTCGATTTGAAATCGATCAACTTTTTTGAGTATTGCTTCTTTGCTTTTTAGTTATAACGCTTCACACAACGCTTAAAAGTTCTGATTTCTTGTTAGACATTTCATGTGATATAGTCACCAATTTTAATGATCTTGTTCCAATCAGTGCTTCCTGAATTTAAGTTAATTAACGATACTATTCAATGTGTTTTAATTTGAAGTATGATGTATGAGTATGTATTAAAAGCTGTTGATTCAAGCAACAACCATTTGTGGAGACAAGTTAGACGATTTCAAGCAATTTGCGTTGTTAGGAGAACCGAATCTCGAAAATTAACTCTTTTTCGAGTTTCGAGTTTTTCAGTGAAATAAACTGACTATATTGAGTGGTTTAAGTTAATATTATAAGTTAATTAATTTATAACTGTCAGTGTCAACTAATTTGACGAATTTGAGAAAGGATTGAAATCCACGTCAATCACTGATTCACCCAGGGTTGTCCTATTAATCAACATCATTTCCTTATTGCTATTATTATCGTAAAATGTGAGATTAACAAGAAAAAGGTGTTGTACTACGAAGGATGGATGCAAATGTGAAAACAATTCACTGAATTGAAATTGAGTGAAACTCTGTATCAAAGTGAAATTAGCATACATGATAATTAACTGCATAAATAATATGAAGCTTGAAGGGAAACGAAAAATTGCCAATCAAATATGATGATGATGGTGGTGACGATACTTGAAAGGAGAAACAAAATAAGAGAAAAGAAAAGTTACCGAATGTTCAAGTTAATCTGAAAAAATGGCCAAGAAGATGAAGATGAAAATTCATTTGGAAGAGAGACCAAAATTAACGAGACTGATTTTAATGAGATTTTGGTGAAGAAAAGGTTAGCAACAAATGCTGGATTATGATGAAAAGGCTTTTTTGGGAATGAAATGGTAAGTTGCTCACAATTGATGACAGTTTTCATGTCAACGGGTTCTTCATTTTGAAGGGATGCAAGAACAAGATGAAGATACTGTTTCTCGTATCATCATCATCATTCTCATCATCTTTACACTAATTCTTGACACTCAATCATTTGACAATTTTTTCTTTCTTTAACACAAAAATAACATCAACATCACAAAGTTAAAAAAATGATTCGCTTTTTTAATATTAAAAGAAACCCTTCGACTTTTATTTCAATAACATTCACAATAGCTTACAACATTCAACTGCAGCATGTAACATGAAAATTGTTTAGCATTTTTCGTGGATTTGATGGACAACATTGATAGCAATTGGCTTTTTTGTTGTCAACATTTTCATCTCTTATTGTTCAATGTGAACAGTTTTGTTGACTTTGGTAGATGGGATTAAACAAAGAATCAGCCGAATGAATCACCATAATAATAGAAGACTTTGATATAAAATGATTAATAATAGCTTATATTATAAAAGACATAACAATAAACCCAATCGTAATGATAAGAAGATAGAACTATTTTTGTTATAAAGAAATTAGAATGACAATAATTTGCGCTTTTTTTCGTTTCCATCATCTTTAATGTCTCTGATTATATTAACCATGCAAATGTGATTACAGTTAATTACAAGGTGAAATGAACTCGAAGTAGACTTATAGACTTTCTCATTAACTTTACTGATGAACGTTTACACTTTAATAAGCTCAATAACTCAATAAGCGAAAGGTTATTAGTGAAAAACACCGAAAACAATCAAATCGCAATCCTAATCGTTCAAGTTAACTGAGTGTGAGTTTAATTTCACCTGCAAGCAACTGATTAGTTAAGTTGTTGTAATCAATTAAATTTACTTTTATAAGTTTGCCTTTAGCTATTAAATTGTCTGTTTGTTTGCCCTTTATTAAGCTTGAATAGTCGCAATGCTACAAACATAATCAACTAGCTGAATGTAAACAGCAATCATTAAAAGACTATAATATTATATTGTTATATCATGTCATTCGTTCCTCCAGTCAAATGTACATCCATTCAGATCCATGATCCATCTTCGTCTCTGAATTTATTGATCATTTTTTCTCTTATCCTTTACAGAACTGATACAAGTCAAGTATCAATTGTATTAGTAACCTGACAGCAATAGGTTTTAGTTTAAGAAGTTTTTTTCTCTTTTCTATTATCTTGTCAATTATATTGTCTTGAAAGTTATTGATTTGAAGTGAGAAATAGTTAAAAATATCGAGTCTTCATCAAATGTTAAATGTTATCTGGCTTAAAGTGATAAAAATTTCAGTTCAAATCCTGAAATAAGCCTCAGGTTCTTCCAGACATTTTCATCCTTAAGAGCTAAAAAACTATGGAGAGGATTGTTTATTGATTTGAATGTTTGGTCAGTTTATGTGCTCATCAATCAAATTTATTTGATGTTATAATAGAAGATCAAAGTTCAATTCGAGGCATTAAATGTATCAAGAACAATGTATTAAACTTGAAAAATGTCCATTTGTTGTTCACTCGAAAAAACGAAATTACCTTTAGTCATGTTTAACTTTTATCAAAATGTTACTATTGACAGACTATTATCAGATCAATAATATAAAATAGCAATAATTTGTGTTATTTCGAGTGATTATCAGAACAGAAAATCAGGTTAACATAATATTATCACATTACATTTGCAATGTTATTTCTCTACTTCCTAACCTAATATTAACCTAATAGATTCTAATAGATTCTGAATGAGTTTGCTTGGAACCAGGAAAAACCAAATTGATGGCGATCATACAAAAAAGGAAACAAAAGTATGTAAAAATGTATACAATATCAAGAACATAATCTGGTTTCTTCAGTAACCAAAGTGAACTCATTCAACTCAAATGTTATTGTTTAAGGTTTCCTCAATCCGTCAACAGATGAACAATTCAAATAGAATCAAAGGATCATTTAAACACACAAATCAATTTACCTTATATTGATTTTACTCAACATATTAATTAGAAGACTTTCAAATCTATAATTTCTCAATAAATATCTAATGAATTTGTCGTTGCAAGTTAAATGACACTTAAAATTGTTAAATAAAACAATTAGACAGAAGTAAACAGATACTTGATTTTTATTACCAGATTGAATGACACTTTACATTGAAATCGCACAAATTGACCTTTAATGGGTTACTGTCAGTGTAGTTATACTCTAATAGTTTATTCAAATAGCGTCAAAGTAACTTTTAATAGCTAAACTACAGCTGGAAAAGTTTGAATTGAGGACGAAATCTGTGAATGCCATTACAAACATAAAGAACTTCGAACTTGCTGAACCTTTTACATTATTTTTGCGTTTTCACCTAACATAACCACGAATGAGTTAGACATAAAAAGCACATTCAATTTAGAAGAGTGAATAAGCTTTCTCTGGTTATTGTTCTAACTCGAGTTCCTTTCATGAATTATTGCCAAAATACATGATTAACATGACTCTTGTAGATTTAAGATTGAGCTTTTTCTCAGCTAACGATTGACAAATTGTTTTGTTTGGCCATAATCTTGTAAAATACTTTTAGCAAGATTATCAATTAACATTAACAAGTAATATTCGTGTTGCAATAATCAATCAAATTGCTTTCAAATTATTGCTTTTATTTGAAACTATTCAAACTCAAAGTCAATTATTAATAATTTCGTGTTCTAAATCATCAAATTATTATTTTTTCTTTATTGGACAATTTGTATAACATTTATGCTAATTGTTTGTGAAATGATTAAAGTTGAAATTTATGAATTTGTTGAATAGAGAATTATGTGACACAGATAATTTACATTTTCATTAACAAAATGAAGGAAAAAATTTAGTTATGTCTAAGGATTATTTTGATTGAAATCAATTTGACATGAAATTTAATATTATATTTTTCAATTATTCATCCAATAGACCTAAGTATAGCTGAAATTAATTCATTTTATTGCAAGACTGTAAATAATGAAAAAGTGAAGCAAAAAAAATAATTTATAATTTACTCTCGATTAAACTCGTCAAAATAACCATTTGATACAAAATTTGGTTTAATAAACACCTTACTTTGCTGCATAAATACTGGTTCAGTTAAATACAACTTGATAAATTGCTTCAGTCGATGACTTTAGTTGCAACTCTAAGATGATGGAAAGCATCTCTTACCAATAGATTGAAACAATTAATGTTCATGATTGGTGATTAGGATTTTACTATTAATTAGGTTGTTGAAAGAGGATAATCAATAATTAAAAGCAAAATAAGTTACCATTTTTTGCGTGATTGCGTTTCTTTATTTTCATCAAAACAAATGTTAATAACGATAATGTACTAAAGAGTTATTGACATTAAGTTACAATAAATATTAGATTGTCTTTATCTTGAACCACAATTGAATCAAATTACAATCTTGTCTAATTACGATACTGAACCTGAAAAATTTCAAAAGAACTGAATGTTGCAATTGAATTTCAATGTGAGTCGAGTTACTTGATGAAATAAATGATGATAAAACCGTTAATTAGATAGAAAGCAGGATAAACAAACAAGATTTAATTTCGCGATTGATGAAGCAAATAAATGTCCAAAAAGTGTTCATTGAGTCGGACATTTGGATCATTTAATGATTATCAATTGTGAAAATCCAATGAAGTAATGAGAAAAATAATGAGAAGATACATGTTTATCCTCATCTTCATCCTCAAATTGTTACATGTTTATCCAAATTGAAATAAATAATGCGATTCAATTGCATTATTCGAGATTTATCTCAACGATTAGAAAGATTAAAAGACAAAAATGCAAATTAGAGCTTAATATCGTTTGTACATTGAACTCGAGAATGATAAATTGTCGACCCAGAATACTTATAAAACATTCGCTAATGAGTTAATTAATAAAAAGTATTTATTTTCTTTTTAATTTTGACAGGTAAAGCTGTTCCTTTCGTTGAAATGGTAGTTGCTCATGGATCTATATTAACGATGATGGCCATTAGTTTTGAGCGTTATTATGCCATTTGCAAGCCATTAAAAGCTGGTTACAAATGCACTCGATTAAGAGCAGTGATAATTATCTTGTCAGTTTGGGCAATCGCAATTATCTCAACAATTCCGATTCTTTGGATAGCTGAACTGTCTCATGAAACGTACATTGATGGAAGTTTAGTTCCTGTCTGTTTGACCCAAGCCAACAAATTGTGGCACAAATTGTATTTCATTGGTACCATGATTGCTTTCTTTTGGTCTCCTTTACTTATACTGATCATCATTTATATCGTGATAACGAAAAGACTCTTTCTTAACGATGAAAATATACGAACCTCGACCAACCATGGGAATCATGAATGTGGTCAAATGAGAGCTCGAAGACAAGTTGTTTATATGTTGGCCACAGTAATTGCGTGTTTCTTCATCTGTCTTCTTCCATTCAGATTATTCACTTTATGGTTGCTTCTGTCTTCCACAGATCAGGTCAAGTCACTCGGAATGGAATTATATTACACAACGTTGTATTTTTGTAGGATCATGTTATACCTCAATTCAGCATTGAATCCCATTCTGTACAATTTAATTTCATCCAAGTTTCGTGATGCATTCCTTGCAGCAGTTTGTTGTCAAAAAACAAAACGATTGCTTCTCAGGCAGAATACATTTAATACAACAACAAGTTCCATGTTGATGAGTTCACTCAAGAACAATATTTTGCACAAGAATGCTCAATCACCAATGTTGAATAATAGAAAAGAGAAAAATAACGAAGAAAATATAAAGAAAATTGAATCAGATTTACTGGTTAAAGACTGTCCAATCGACTTAATTTTTCAAAATTTGAAAAAATCTTCGGCTGACGAAAGTTATGTATAATGAAAGGTTGTGTTTCAAATGTTTAAATCGCATCAAAAATAAAATATCATTCATGACAAAATTTGAGGACAATTTTCAATTATTTCAATCTCGGGTCAAGAAATTATAATACATATTATCATCATAGTTTGTTGACTATTAAATGAGACAAGTAAATAGGATCAATGCATGTATTACTAATGCATGTAATACTACGGGATTTTATGCAGAATCTAAACATCGATACATGTCAGGTACATACAATATATTAAGTCAATAATTTTGACTAAACGGATGGTTCTAAAGAAAATTATTACACAACTTGAATCCATGGTTGAACTAATGTCACAAAGATAGTCAGAGCTTAATCAGAATTGAGATTACTGAGAAATTCACGTTTAAACAGGGTGGTAGAAAATGCAGATCCCTTATCTCTTGCTATTGAATTTTGAAGGAAGAACGTTTTGGTTGAGTTTGAACAAGTATTTCCACAGTTGAAGAATATACATACATGAATATGGTTATATAAATTTTGTTCTGATGATATCCATAACTGATGATGATTCATTTTCTATCTTTTAATTGAATCTTTCTTAGGAATTGGACAATATTATAGCAAATTAAAGCATATAAGAACATAAAGATTTAGGTTTAAAATTTTAAAAATAATGAATTGTCAGGCAATTATGAAAAGCTTTATTTCCATAGATTCGCATTAGTTAGCATAACCAGTAACTCTGGCTAGTCCCTCTGGCTACAAGTAAGCACCTTTCAATCTCTCTCATCTCTGATATTAGGACTTTTACCATCACAAGCGACTATTTTTACATTATCGACTTTGACCAGTTCTTGGGCTTCTCTAAATTCAACATCTTTCAGCACTAAGGTCCAAACATTGTCACAAAACCGATATGTCCTGAGATGACCAGCCTAAAAAGAATGAATAGATATCATTAGCTTTACTGCACGTGGCTATTAATATGTAATCATAAGTAAAATTTTAGAATACATTTAAAAATATTGTTATTAAATCGAATATATAATTACCTTAAAAGTTAACCTTGTTTTAACTTTACTAGCCAAAGCAACATTGATTGATTTGTCAAATTGAAGTAAGACCTTAAGAGCCAACTGTGGGGTTATCTGAGAGCATTGAACAAACTCATCCAGACTCTCTTGTAGAGTGTGTCCTAAAGTGGTGTTACGATAAAGTTGATAGGTCATCACACTAATTAGAACGAAAAAATATCACAAAGAACAATAATAAAAATAATAAGGAAAGGTAAGAGAAGAAATGAAGACCTGAGTTACAAATAGAAAAATAATTTTATGTTGATACGAGAAAAGAAAGCAGCTTTAAGATACAGTGAAGTACCAGATGTAGGATACCTTGAAATAGCTTATTTATACTATTCGTCGAGCAGCTTACTTTTATGACTTTTAATCTTCTTTAAAATATCAAATTCAAGCTAAATTATTTTTAAAACTGCATTCTTGAGATTATTTAAAATTTCTTGAAACAGACAATTAAATTTAGCTAATTGATCAAAGAAAATTTAATGAAATTTAATGAAATTCAAATTTGATTTAACTCCTCCTTGATTAGGGACCGTTGACGAATTGATTCCCATTATCTTGTAAATAACACTACAGGTTATTTAACCAGCAATTTTAGTCAAAAAGTCGATTTTAAGTTCTTGGTTCAATTTAAACTTTTAATCGACTTATAGCATAAACAATCAGTCCATGATAAATACAATTCTATAATCAAAACTACGAAATTAGATCTAACTTGAAAAGACATTGTTTCAGCTTCCATTTTCTACATCATTTTTGTTCACGCTGATTGCAGCATTGAGATCTTCTTCATTATCATCATCTCTTTTGGGATATAAATTTGGGTAATTAGACATACAATCTTGTAGAACTGCAAATTTCTCTACACATTCCATTCCTCGATTCTCTGATTCACTTTTCCGAAAACAGGAAAAAGCCTCGCGAAATTGCCATGCACATGGACCGGATGCCATTCCTCCAATACAAGGGCAGTTCCAGTTAATTTCACCATTAGGTAGGATTAAGCCAGGCTCACGATCTTCAGGTTTTGGTTCAGGAAGTTTTATATTGCTTTTTTGAGATAATTCTTCAGGGGTAGAAATGATAATACGATCTTTACCTATTTGTTTACAATAGGACATGACTAATTTTAAGTATCAAATTTAACAATAATAAAAAAGACCAAGCAGAAATTGTAATCAGAATTAGAAAAGCATGAGCAAATAATTTACTGGAAATCCCACAAATTTTGAGAGAGAACTCAATAGATCGATACAGAAAATCGATTTATTTGTGAATCTGAATTTTGTTAATTATCAAATTCCAACTTTCAAAAAATATTCTGCTTTATTTATCCACTGATAGCAAATTTTAAATTTTGTGTGTATATCTTTGATTTTTTATTTAAATTATGCGATTGTATAAGCTCTTAAAAATAAAATATGATTTAACAATTCGCTATTATTAGTTTGTCCCTGGTGATCGCATTTAATTTTCCTCTTAATTAAACACAATAATCAAATTGTTGAAACTAATTGAGGAATCTGGACACTCATTCAATAATGTTAATTCAATAACTATTTAAAATTATTTTTTAAATTTATATTTTTTCGTAAAGTGGTTGATCGTACCGCTAGTAGGGTTTCATGTTATTGTAAAAACACCAGATGGAATTGCATTGCTCTATGTCCAATGCTCTCCCCCCCTTAACCTTGTGTTAGGCAAAACTGTAACATGTTTGCTTCTGCTTATCAAATCTCGTGTTTACAAATGACTTTTTCATTGTTTGAATCTAAATTATTTAATTAAAATCATTCATAAGTTCTTATAATTTTATATTTTTCATCTTAAATTTTGAATCACTGTCAAAATGCATTCAGTCAGACTGATGAAACAAATACCTGATCTTGCAAGGTTTAATATAAGTTTTTCAAGATTTTCAAGTCAATCATCTGATTCTAATTATGCTGAATATGAAAGGAAAAAATTTGCCCGAAGATTTGGTAACATTGTGCGACATCACGACAAAGGTAAATCAGTCTATTTCATTTATATTGATATTTTAAATATTCAATAGCTAATTCTATTTCTTTTTATCAGGTATGTTACCTAGAATTGACAGAAAAGAAGCTGGATTAAAAAGTATCCCCGTCAAACCAACGACAAATCCATGGCATCCGAGAAATGCTCTTTTTGGCCAAAATGATTACATTGACATTTTAGGCTCTGGTAACACTCACCCGGCTAGTTTACTTAAGCATATTCCTTATTGGATTCGAGGCTGGCGTGGTCATGAAATGGAAATGCTGCAAAGGCAGGCTGCTGCTGAACCCGCTATGGCAACTTCTCGCCCTGAGAAATGGGAATTACTTCATAAGCGACTAGATTATTTATATAAATACAGAAACCGAAAAAGTGCCCCGCCAAAACGGATTCAAAAGTATATTTAATAGGTGAAAAGTTGTTTTGAAAAGTTCGTGAGTGTTTTGGAAATTGATTTATCGTTTATTGTTAGTATGAAATTCTCTTAAAATAAAATGTTTTCTTGAAATTCTTTGAAAGATAAACATAAGCATGTTTTTGTACATTAATTTCAGATTTTGACAGCTACTGCACCATCAAAACGTATTGGTGCCCTGAGAATAACATTTTTAACAAAAATTTTAATTGTGAAATATATGGTTTTGATTAAACTTCAAAATCTTAAGCATATACTTTTTCAACTCGTTGATTGTGTCAATCTTGTTTACAAATTTTATGATGAAATATTGTTGCGATCTCAAGAACTAAGCAGGAAAAAGGTTCAGAACTTTTCACTGAGCCGAAGGATACTTTTCAATTATTACTTGAACTGTCCAAATTTAACAATTTTACCATCAGAGACTTGAAGAGTTCCAATGATGTCCTTATTGTGCTTGATCCGAACGACCAGCCTAAGTTTACTAAAGCTATGAAATTTACTTCTTTATATGATAAGACTGAACATATAAAACTTTGAATAATGATTAATTTTGATTGATAAAATCAAATGAAAATAGTTTATTTTAATTAAAAATTGACAGATTCCCGGTGTAACTTTCCAATTTAATGCGTTCCATAAGATGGCGTTGATGCTCGGCTGCTATAACAGGCTGTTATTAACAGCAGTTGTCTATGAATTATAAATTTTTTCTTTTAATTGGTTTGTCACAAACTCTGTTCAATTTTTTTAAATTGCCGTTTATTTGTTGTTTCTTATTCATTTACTTTTAATCGAATTGATCTAAGGTTGTTGTAATTTATATTGTTATTTTATTCTATTTTATTCTATTACTCTTCAGTGTGAGTCTTGTGGTTATCCATTTCTTTTCTCTCAACAAAATCCATCATAAACCTGAATTCTCGCCTTTTCCTTCATTTAACTCGGTGAAATATACACAAGGTTGTCAAGTAAGAAACAGCCGCTGTTGAAGCAATGAGCAAGACAACTAATGGTGAGGGTCCAACACAAGAATCAACTCGTCGATTGACTATTAAAAAGCAAACTCTGGATGATGCCTATGCTGCTCCAGCTAACTTTCTTGAGATAGATGTTGTCAATCCAGTAACTCATGGCGTTGCAAGAAATCGTTATACAGATTATGAGGTTCGCCTTAGAGTAAGTTGTCATTAATCATCGAAGGGGAGTGGATTGTTTAGCAGTATGTATAGGTGTATGAATGGGTGTTGATCGATTTTTTAGTCTTTTAATCTGATTAACAATCCACCCTTTCTTATCATGTGTATTTTATATCAATTATTCCTCTTCACATTTTTGACCTTTTCGATATGATTTTCATTCTTAATCTGGCATTCATTTTTTCCCAGACCAACTTACCTATATTTAAATTAAAAGAATCAAGCGTACGCCGACGTTACAGTGATTTTGAGTGGCTTCGAAATGAATTGGAACGCGATAGCAAAATAATGGTACCTCCATTACCTGGCAAAGCATGGAAGCGTCTGATGCCTTTCCGAGGTGATGATGGCATTTATGAAGAAGATTTTATTGAAGAGAGAAGGAAAGGACTTGAATCATTCATCAACAAAGTTGCTGGTCATCCTTTGGCTCAAAATGAAAAATGTCTTCACATGTTTCTTCAAGAATCAACTCTTGATAGGAATTACGTTCCTGGAAAAATAAGAAACTCTTGAAAATATCAATCAAAAAGCACAGCACTTCTTCACTTTAATTCCCACACAAAACCACATTTTAAGATCCTATCAAAAAATGGATGAATGTATAATATTTATGAATATATAATGCTTATATTTACATAATTTCCGAGTGACCTCTCTTTACCGTTGGTTATCAATTCTGATTATCTTGTAAACGTTAAATTAATTGATTTTATTAGAAATTTAAATCTATCCTCCAAGTAAGAAATTTACATTGATTACATTGTCATGGAATATTTATGAATCCTTTTGTGCTTAAATAATATATTTGGAAGCTAAATCTCAATAAGCAACCAATTTAAAAATTTAATAACAATTTTAACTATGAAAATCAGTGTTTATTTTTGAATTTGATTGAAACACTCATACTTTTAAGTGGAAAAATATTAGCGAGTTTTATTCCAGATTCAGCATTGATTGCTTTTTCACCAAGATATATTTGTGCAGTATAATTTTACATCGATCTAATCGAATTTTAGATTTTACGTATTGTAAATCAATTTAACAGAAACAACATTAGTAAACCAGTTTGAATTAAGATTTTTAGTCGAAAGTGATGTGATTGTTATTGCTTAATTTGCTTACCTCGGCTCATTATTATTTACTTTTAAAAATTAATTACCGATCAGTTCTAAGAAATTTAACATGTTAGGTAAATAAAGTAGCGTCCAAAAAACTGACAGTATCTGCATTAAGATTCAAAGTTACATGTAAATAGCATCGAATCTGCTGCTAATAAAACTATAATACATCCATCTTATTTCTGAATGACTAAGAATTTTATTTTTGTTTTTCTTTAAATTTTATTCCTTCTAATTGTAAATTAAGGCTGATTTAAAATAGAAATCTTTGTCAAATCTGCAAAAAAAAGATTGCAAATTTGTTTTAGATTGGAAAAGCACAAGTTTTACGTTAAGAGTTAATCTATAGATTCATGGAATACAGAAAATTCAAAACTTAAGACTTAAATTGAATTATTTCTGAGTTCTTAATTACAATTAACGATTGGAAATGAAAATTATCTAATTGAGATTTTAGTTGATACGCTAGATGGCACTCACAAACGGACGCTAATTTTGACCTGATTTCATCGATTCATCATCATAAAACTTTATAATGAAATTTTTTACAATTTTCTCAATAACTAGCCAAATTGATCATAAAATGTCCAAATATTGAATGTTTTTGATCTTACACTCTCCAGAAATCTTAAAATCCAACTTGAATTACTGACAGAATGTTGACTGGCAATATTTTCATCTTTTATTAATTTTATTATATTAATAAATGCCTTAATCACTAATTTACACTTATAATTATTGTTCTCTGAAATATTAAAATTAAAAATCTTTTATTATTTACTATATTGTTTATTATCATTAATATTTACTTCGTAGTATTGAAATATCTTATTGCCAGTTTTTTGGACGCTACTGCATATTTTTATGAAGTAGTATGAAGTTTATCTCAGAATTGACTGAAATTTTGGTCAATCAAAGCACATCCGTTATTAACATAATGTTTTTGAGTTTTTTATGGATTTTTCAAAAATTAAGATAGAGTTCCATAACGGTAAGATCAGGTACATATGATTAACGGGCAAGCATTTAGAATCCGAAGTCAGAGTTGAAAGTCACTTGTGAAGTGCACAAAATGCTTGTCGCAAAATTTTTTTAACGATTTTTCTGCTCATTTCAGAGCGATTAACTTTTTGAATATTTGACCTCATTCGGTTTTTTCTTTTAAACTGATTAATTAAGGCTAAATAATGTTTTGATGTAAAAAGGCCACAATCAAATCATTTTCCCTGCGAACCGCAATGTATACTTGACACCTAATATTTTTATCATCAATGATTAAAACTTGAATTTCTGAGGCAATTTAAATGTAAGTGTAAAAGCATTAAACTTTTGATGTTAGAGTACAATTAAAGAAACAGAAAGTTAAATCTGGTAGATTAATTTTATTGTTGCATTCTTGTAAAAAAAGAGGCGAGTTAATGTTTCTGAAGACAGAAAATGAGAATGGAAAAGGATCTGTTTATAAAGATCCAATGAAAAAGAGTTAGAGGGAAGGTGGAAAAAAGATGTCAACTGATTTGACCGGGTTTTAACCTGACTTCAGTCATAATCACAATTTACAGAAAAAAGTTAAACGGGTGAGTTGAGGATCATTTTGATTTCATATTTTCTTCTGAATCAGTTTTTGATTAATCTTTAATCAATCTAGAACTGTTTTCGTTCAGATCGTTTTTGGAATGAGTCAGTCCATGCAACTGGGTGAGCGGATGACCAAGTTGATGACCAAGGGGTAGGGACGGCATGGTGGGCATTGGTGACAATTGTTTGGGGGTATTCAGCACCATAGAAAGCTGGTTGAACTGATGAAACATAGGCATTCAATTGTTTAGGTTCTGACCATGATGACCATGAAGCAGGCTTAACATCAACCCAAGCACCTTGTCTCAATGATGGTTTAGGTTGAGCCCAAGCCCATGAAGCAGGCTTGACTTCGGAGGTCCATCCAACAGGCTTAACTTCTGAAGCCCATGAAGAAGGCTTGACATCTGATGCCCAGACGGCGGGTTTAACATCTGAAACCCATGATCCTGTAGCTGGAACAGCAACTTCACCAGACCAGGCTGAGTATTGAGCTGGAGCTGAAACAACCTTGTTTACTGTGGCAACTTGTGGAGCAACAGCGACTGATCGTGTAGATACTGGTGAGGCAACATTGAAGGAAACTTCATCTTTTTTGGCGGGAACATCATGAACGATTTCTCTAATTGTTTAGAAATTTTATAAAACACAAAAATATAATGGAAAGTTATTTTTGAAAATATTAAAATCATAATATTAACTTACGATGAGTATTGGAAAGCTTTTGGGGCAACATCGGCAGCTACTTCTTCAACTTTAACAGCTGGAGCAGCAATTGGTTTGGCAAAAACTTGCTTCTCAACTTTGGCAACTGGAAGACCAGCTGAATAATATCCTGACCAGGTTGATGGAACGTATTTTTCGTGAGACCATTTTGATGGATCATATGATTCGTCTGACCATGTTGATGGGACAACTTTGTAATTAACTGCTCCTGAGTATAATTTTGGTGCTACTTCAGCTGAATACTGAATTGGCTGTGAGTGGTAAACGGCTGGTGAATGGTGAACTGCATGTCCATGTTGGATTGCTTGTCCATAGTGGGCTGATGGGTAATAATAAGATGGCCAGTATCCACTGGATGCAACAGGTGAAACATAAGACAATGAACCATCCCATTCTTTAACCTTGTCAGAGCTGGCTAACCCCCATGATGATTGAACGGGGCTAATCTTGTGAATTTGGTGGTTTGCTGAAGCAACAGCAAAGAGGACGGTAAAGCAAATGAAAGTGTTCATTGTGGGGAAACTGAATGGTCTTGATGTACTTCAAAATAACCAAATAACTATCAGTGGCTGAATGATAATTAATCCGAAGACCCATGTTCCTTTTATACTTAATCACAATTACTTTCTCTTCTTTCATGGTTTCTAGATTCTTTAAGAATCAAGTTTCTAATCACGATGACGGCAATGGTGACCAATGATGATCCAGTTGAACTTAATACAAATTTTGAGCCTTTTCAACTCCCCTTTTCTTCTCTCCTCCTTTCTTCACAGAGATGATCTTCCCTTGATCATCATCTTGAACATCAAAATCATCTCGATCATCTTTGTTCACTATGTATTTCTCACCTGCCTTAAGAATTACTTTACACATATTCATCTCAAGGTTACGCATTTGCGACGAGAAGGCTAGAAACCGAGGTTTACTTCTATCTCATCTGATTTACGTGAGATAAATTTTAAATTATTGATTTACTTGTGAATTATTTGATTGGCTAGAAACAATAATTTATAACATATGTTCATCAATTCACATCTAACAATTGCCACAAGTTGGTTAAAAGTAAATCAATGACAATCTTATCATAAGCTAAATATCAAGATCATGGATACTTGAAAACATGGAAACAATTGGCTGATTGACTGGTGATTATATATTTGGAACATGAAAATTATCAAACAATTTTTTCAATAACCCATAAAACACAGCGATTAACTAGTTAATAGCAATAAAAGCCAAGAAAAACGAGTTATTCAGGAAACTGCATGTATATTTTGAATGAGATTTGATTTCTCAAAGCCATACTGAGATATGATCTATCGGTTAATTGTAATTGTTTGACGCTACTAAAATCTTCTTTAATTTTAAGAGTTAATTATGTACGATTATCCTTGATTGTCAAGGCCAAGTAATAGAAACAAAATAAATGGTGAAAAAAGAAACGAAAATAAAACTTGTTTCGTTTGATTCATCAATCAGAACCGGTCCAGATATTCAATCTTTTTATTTTGATCAGAGGATTTCCAATGATTTAAGCTTTCGTATTTTGCTGCTGCTGCCTCAGTTTCATGTACTTGATGATCAATTAGTGAAGGATCATCTCGTCTGAGTAAGTAAAGAGCCAGAAATTAAAAATAAAAATACGAAGATATTCATCTTATTCCGTCGCTTTCTAGAAGTTTAGCTTTTAAACCATTTTAAGATCAAATGACTATCGCAATAACTCTTCATCATAACCTTGACATGTTTGTATCATTTGAGCTGAAAAGATCAACAACATTTGCTTATCACATTCATCAACATCAACATGATCATTGATCAGGCCAATCAAAAATTTCAGTCAACACGTGATTCAACTAACTTGAGCTATGATTATTATTGAACCATACTTTGTAAGGTATGAGCATTAAAGTTTGCCAGTTAATTTTTCAACTTTTCAAATTAGATTGTAATGACAAACTTAAATGCCCATACCTTAGTATTTAAACCAATTTCTCAGTTTGACTTTTCCTCTTGAAAAACTACAATTTGCAAGACTCTCATGAAATTATCAAAATTTCAACAATATCAGTTATCAAATCAGAGAAAATCACGAGTTACACTTTTGCTTTCCTATTCAATAAAAATCTTTGCACTTTCAAGTATACCTTGCTTCATCTAATTTGGCTAACCTTTGTTCAATGGAAAAAGTCAAATTGTAAATTTAATGGTTCCTTTACCCTCAAGGCTTACAAATAGTAATAAATCTGTCATTTCTAACATAAATTGTCAACCTTTTTAATTAAAACTTAGCCACTTATCTACTTCAACGGCTATAAACTTTGCTGGCTATTTCTTCTGAAAAAGCCTATTTATTTTCTTTTTTGGATGAGTTTTTCTTCATTACAAAAATTACCTAGTAAATTTCATCATCTTTATAATCACCATTTTATTTATTAATACTATATTTGTCTTACTTGTAAAAGGCCATTTGGATATTTTCAAATGAAATAGTTGAGTTATGTATTAACAGTTTAACCAAGGCTCAATAATCATCAAGTTGATTCGCTGTTGATTAGTGATCAAGTCTAACTTAGCAATCTTAACAACTCACCTTATTTCATCTGATTTGAATAAGGTCTAAACTTACGCTCAAACCTTTTAGACCGAGCGTTTTTTGGCTTTCTCATGTAAAAATTATTTTCTGATGGTTATTAATAATCGGACAATTTACAATTGATGATAGAGTTTATATTTTAATTGCAATTTTCCTAATTGAGATTAAATTTTTGAAACTGATTTACTGATGTGAACATAATGTTAATGGTTGAAAGTAAGTCCAGAAAATTTTGTCAAGCATTGTTAAGCATTTGGGCTGAGAGGGAAATAATTAGCATAAAATTTCTCTTCAATCAAAGACATAAAAGACACGCTCTGTTCTCGTCGCTGAAGGAATCATCATTATAATTATTCGTTGTTTAGTTCAATACTGCTCTTAAGGTCCGAAGACTTACAAAACCTGGCAAACCAATATTTAAAGTGGTAACATTTATCAGTCCCGGAACTGGGTTGTGGTTTAATAAGGTATCGAGTTACAATTCCGCTCAGATATTATAGCAGTTTCTATTATAAATCTCAAGGCTGAGCAATTTTCGGTCACTTTTCGGGTTCACATATCACTAAATTAGCAGCGTTGGTCACTTTCATTTGACTTGAGTTTAGGTCGTTCACTTTTAAGCAACAGGGTTCCCTCTCATTCTGACTTTTCAACAGAATAGTCCAACTCAAGTTTCAATTGTTTATCTTGTTATTAGAAAATAATCTGACATCATGATGGTTAAAAAGATGTTTCCAGAATTCAATAAAATCTGTGTTTGTGTAACGTTTCTGATGATTTTTCATTTATTCATAATTTCATCTACTTCAAGCCATCGATTTTCTCATCGAGAAGCTCGTAAATTATTTAAGCTGTTATTTGCTGCTTCTTTGTTTGCTCCTCCAGGATTCGGTGTACTTCCGATTCCATTGCCTGTGCCAGTGCCTTTTGCGGTTGAGTCAGTGAAACCACCGATAATTCACCCTTTTCCAGTGCATCATGGTCACCATGGTCATCATTTTGGAGGCATTCATGGTTAATTTGGCCAGTTTCGGTAAACAGTTAAGGTTCTTTAACAGCGATTTCTTATACTTTCAAGATGAGTCCAGTGAATTTAATTTTGTAATAACATGTAATTCTTGATGAAAAATTTGAATTAAAGTATGCAAATTTTTGTAACCTGAGTTTCTCGTAACATACTGTAATCTTTAATGCTATGATTCTTGTTCCAATCATGGTCGATACAAAGAGTAGCTCAAAGCTTTTATAATACTAATGTAATGCAATATGTTAAAAGATAGTAAACTTTTGATAGATACCAGGTCTTTAAACATTCAAAAATGTTTTTTGATTCCTCATGAATTGATTAAAAATCTTTTCTTCATAGATTTATGATAAAAATCATATATTTCTTTGGATGCTAAACAACCTAGTTTAATGGCTTCTTTGATATTATCAAAAGTTAATTCTCCTTCGCTAGTAACTGATATAATGCTATTTTTTGAGCTTTCGAATGTTAAGACTATGGATCCATCTGACCTTTGAGATGCTTCTTTATTTGGATCCAATTGAATTGTATCATCTGAAATACAACTGGTAACCGAGGCTATCATACACTTCATAGGAATACCAGCATCGAGTAATGCACAACAAGCGCTGTTAACAGCAGCGGATAACAAACAACCATCATCTTGCATTTCTTGTAAAATAACTGATATACTGGTGCGAGGATGCATATCGAGATGGATGATTGTTTCCAGGACAGTCCGGATATAGTTTTCATACAATTCCTTCCGAAGCTCATCTATGAAAAAGTAGATAGGGTTCATTGATACATGATTAGATTATGAAATAAAATTGAAAAGACTGAAAGGTAATAAACTTACGTTTGTTGCATGAGTTTTTTGGCTTGAAAGTAACAAATAGAGACGCTTTTTCGGATCGCTCTTTGGAATTGGAAACATCTACTGGACCAAAAGCATAAGCTTGGACAATCGTGTTACCCTGACAAAACAAAGCGGATCCATCAGGATTAGCAAGGTTATTATATTCTATTAATAAATCACGTAATTTAGGAGCCATTATTAAGATAACGAAAGAATCAATTAAAATTTAGTGAAAACACATGAATACCAAAACGAATTTTGAGAGAGAACTCAATAGATCGATACAGAAAATCGATTTATTTGTGAATCTGAATTTTGTTAATTATCAAATTCCAACTTTCAAAAAATATTCTGCTTTATTTATTCACTGATAGCAAATTTTAAATTTTGTGTGTATATCTTTGATTTTTTATTTAAATTATGCGATTGTATAAGCTCTTAAAAATAAAATATGATTTAACAATTCGCTATTATTAGTTTGTCCCTGGTGATCGCATTTAATTTTCCTCTTAATTAAACACAATAATCAAATTGTTGAAACTAATTGAGGAATCTGGACACTCATTCAATAATGTTAATTCAATAACTATTTAAAATTATTTTTTAAATTTATATTTTTTCGTAAAGTGGTTGATCGTACCGCTAGTAGGGTTTCATGTTATTGTAAAAACACCAGATGGAATTGCATTGCTCTATGTCCAATGCTCTCCCCCCCTTAACCTTGTGTTAGGCAAAACTGTAACATGTTTGCTTCTGCTTATCAAATCTCGTGTTTACAAATGACTTTTTCATTGTTTGAATCTAAATTATTTAATTAAAATCATTCATAAGTTCTTATAATTTTATATTTTTCATCTTAAATTTTGAATCACTGTCAAAATGCATTCAGTCAGACTGATGAAACAAATACCTGATCTTGCAAGGTTTAATATAAGTTTTTCAAGATTTTCAAGTCAATCATCTGATTCTAATTATGCTGAATATGAAAGGAAAAAATTTGCCCGAAGATTTGGTAACATTGTGCGACATCACGACAAAGGTAAATCAGTCTATTTCATTTATATTGATATTTTAAATATTCAATAGCTAATTCTATTTCTTTTTATCAGGTATGTTACCTATAGCGGAACAAGAAGATTTTTTCGGTATCAAAACCTTTAGTGCAGAGGATATCAAAGGAGTTGATGGTCTTGATGATTCTAAAAAGCAAAAATTAGATAATAAGGTAAAAGAATTATCAAAGTTACAGGGTTTAGTCTCATCTGAAGAAGGTTTCCTTCGGTCTGTGTCATATGGAAAAGTTAGATATGATCGTGAAAATAAGGTCGATTATATGGGTCAGTTTGAAAAGGACGCTAATCACGTATTACTGGAGAAGAAAAGACGTTATATTCTCGACATCACAACTTCAAATGAAAATGAAAAAATGGATTCTGATAATCCACAAGGACGGGAAAAAGTTTCGTTGAACTATATTGATCAACAATATTTTGATATTAATACTGCAAAAGAAGATAACCAGAAGCAAGCTTCTCATAGCACGGATTTGAACTTCATTGATTATCAGTATTTTAGTGATAATTATTCTTCCGAGCTTACATCTGAAGGCTTTCCGTTCGGCCCTATTAAGTTTCAATTTACTTCTAAATGGAATGAATATAAAGAGTATTTAAATTCATACGACCCTTTGACTTCTGAAACTATCCAAAGCTCTCCAGAGCAATTAATTGAAAACTTAGAGAATTTAACATTCGCAGGAGACACTCCATTGCGCTCTGTGGAAGAAGTTGCTCATGAATTAATTTTAATGAAGAAAAATTCACAGAATGATGAGATTCAAGATTCACTCGAAAATAAAGAAATCAAAACAGATGACAAAAACAATTTAAGCAGTGATCAAAAAACTGATGTGCCAAAAACTGCCTTAGATTATGTTATGAAAATGCGTCAGGGTCAGATACTTCCAGAAGACAAAGCATACTTGGAACATTTAGAAAAAAAATTCAAGAAACTTGGTAATGAATTCAAAATGAGAAGCTTCGATGCAAAAGAAAAAGCTTATGACTCTACTGGTAAAAGGAGTTTTCTTGAACAGTCCCCAAAACTTAATTTTTTGCGTCGTAATGAGCTAGTTGATCTTCTCGCTCAAAGAATTTTATTCAATGAAAGAGATCTAATTGCTATCGATAAACCTAACGGGTTGATCGTTGAAGGGGGCGATACTAATTCAAAGTATCCTTCATTAGAATCTCTGTTGCCTGATCTTTCACGAAAATTGTTCGATGAAGAAAATCAACTTTATTTAGTTCATAGACTTGATAGAGATGCAACCGGAGTCCTGCTTCTCGCCAAATCTTTGTCGATGGTCAAAACTCTAAGAGAAATGTTTTCACAAAGAAAGATAAGCAAATATTACTGGGCCATTGTTCGAGGAATTCCTGATCCCTTAAATGGTATTATTGATATTCCGATTGAGGCTGGTAAAACTAATGGAATTGAGCGGATGCATCTGAAACCTGATTGTGATTTAGATTTCAATCGTCGAATTGGAGCTACTCGTGGAGCTTATCCAGCAACAACACATTATCGCACTGTTAGAAAGTGTGGAAATGCTTGTCTGGTTGAAACAAAACCTGAACAAGGAATTAAACATCAAATTCGTGTACATCTTGGCTTTGGACTAAGGACACCTATCTTAGGTGATCATAAATACTCGCATCTAGATAAATTGGCTCCCCAAAAGCTTCCTGATGATATGTTAACGAAATTGAATGTTCGTCAAGCAAAAGTAAGGAATATACCTTTGCATCTTCATTCAAAGTTGTACATTATTCCCGAAATAGGGCTGAATGGTAGTAATATATCAATCTCAGCTCATCTTCCTGGTTTCTTCCGTGCAAATATGTCCAGTTTAGGATTATATAAACAAGAAGCTGTGCTCAAAAATCCTATTGCATTTTAGTTTAATTTAATTAAGTATCCCTGTTTGGTCTAGTCTGAATTATTTTGCATACTGTGTATGCATGTGTATGATCAATAAATTATCATAACTGTTGTGTTGTAAAAATTTCAAATTGTGATTGACTGATTTCAAATACCGACCAATTTCAGTTGTGCCTTTTGAATTTAAATAAAGTTTTTTTGTACATAGACTTGTAAGTTGTGATAATTTAATTTCTTAACGATAATTTAGGGTAAATTAAGAATTTTATTTTGATAATTTTTGTTGGTCACAAAACGCTCCTTTATTTCTCTTCCGGTCCCTGTACCGGAAAAGGAAGAAAGATGGCAGTATCATCGTGATGCAAGCTTATTGGTTGCCATCTTGATATTTCTTAACCGCCATCTTTTTTCCCGAGAAAACTATCAATACTATCAACGCCTTTCAATAATTTTAAATTGTGATTGTTACTGGTGTTACTGAATTCTCATCTAATCATGCCCGGAACAACTGATAATAGCTACCAACAACATCAGGGTGAAGAACAAAATGATGCAAATCCTAACGTTGAAAATGACAGCTCGAATAACGCTACCGCCTTTGATAATCAACAACAAGGTGAGCAACAAGGTGAGCAACACGATAATGGTAATGGTGAAAAATCTACAAACGAAGAACCTGAACAATTCAGAAAACTTTTTATTGGAGGTTTAGACTATAAAACTACCGAAGACACACTTAGAGCTCATTTTGCACAGTGGGGTGAAATCTGTGACTGTGTAGTAATGCGTGATCCACAAACAAAGAGATCTCGTGGATTTGGTTTCATAACTTACAGCAAATCAAGTATGGTTGATGCTGCTCAGTCAGCTCGACCACACAAAGTTGACGGACGTGAGGTTGAACCTAAACGGGCTGTTCCTCGTGAGGTGAGATATCACAATTTTCAATTTATTATGACAAGTCATAATTACCTGTGCATATCAATTTTTACCTCTTCTTTTTGGTCTAGGAATCTGGTAAACCAGAATCACAAGCAACGGTGAAGAAAGTGTTTTTAGGAGGCCTCAAAGAAGATGTTGAGGAAGAAGATCTTAGAGAATATTTCAAAGATTTTGGAAATATCATAAATGTAAATGTCGTGACCGAAAAAGAAACTGGAAAGAAACGAGGGTTTGCATTTGTTGAGTTCGATGATTATGACCCAGTAGACAAGATAGTCTGTGAGTTTGCAAAGAAATGTCTTTATTTATGATTCTAATCAAATTTAAATGCTTTCACTACAGTAAAAAAGCATCATGTCATTAAAGGACGCAAGACTGAAGTAAAAAAAGCTTTAGCTAAACAAGAAATGGATAGTCACAAAAGGAAAGGTGACTCTAGGCATAAACCAACTAGAGGAGGACCTGACTCTCGTAATGCACCAGTCTGGGAATCTGGTCCTTATAACAGTGGTTTCGGTGGAGGCTACGGTAATCAAGGAGGATGTAAGTTTGAATTCAAATAGTTAGAGTAATATTTAATATTTGATTTGTGACTGATGGCATGATTGATGAAAATCTGATTTAGTTGCGATTCAATGTTTTTTATAAATGGTACTTGAGCTGTTGTGCAAATTTCGCTTCATACCTAATTGGTACTTAATTTTGTTTTTATCTTAGATGGCGGCTCATATACTGGTGGGTATGGACAGGGCTATGGTAGTCAAGGCTGGAATCAAGGTGGTAAGTCTCAATTCATAAAGATAGATTTCTAATTCATCAGTCTAAACTACTCAAAACCAGAATTGTTTTGGATATTTATTTATTGTTATTCATCTATCTTTCCAGGTCCTAGCGGTGGCTGGCCAAGCGGTGGATATACTAGCGGATATAGTGGTGTAGGGTACGGCAGTGGTAGTAATACTGGTCCTGTTCGAGGTGGTAGATATCCACATCGCTCAAGCGTTCCCTACAGGGGTAGAACTGCTTTTTAAACTTATTTTCTAACTTGTGAAAAGAAAATCAATTTGAAATCTTATATACTTCTATTCGGCATTTATTTTGATCTGTTAACGTATAGACTTCTGATATGTTCAAATTTCTCAGATATGCTCTCGATTTCAAAGCTATCAATTTTTCTTCACTTTTGTTTAAATTTTTTTATTTATTTCTTGTCGTTTTTTATGATGAATTTCGCGCCAAAAATGATTAAGTCAAGTCTAAGAATAATAATTGATTTTTTACTTAAATGATGGAATCCTATTGAAATCATCGTGAAAATGATTTGCATTAGATTACACGTTCTTACTGGCTGAATAAACTTGGATCGATTCCATTACATTCTCGGCTAATTAAATCTTCAATATTGATACTGCAATTTTTCGTCAAACTGCAATGATTCTCACAACTTAAGCATTATCTAGATAAACTACCCTCATGAGAAATCAAATTGAGACTTGAATCGATCAAATGAAAATTGATTTTGTCGTTTGAAAAATCATGAGCATTATAAATTTGTTTTACAATCAAAAATATGTTAGTTGGAAGATGAATTTGAAATAATTTTCATAACAAATTAAGGTTGCCCTGTCTGAAATGATGATTTTCCCCTTTAACTTAGAAGATTATTATCTTCTATACTTGAAACCAATTACGCGATTATTGATGAGTTTTTTGAGTCAAAGAGATTCTTGTGCAAGTTTTGAATTTTTTTCTTCTAATCGTTTGCATCGTGTACATCGACGGTTCTTTCGGTGATAACAATTCCTGTTAGTTCAAAGAAAAATAAGAGATTTAGTACGATGAAATAATTTAATGAAGCGATTAAAATAACTATTTTCAATGAACTCACTTGTGGTAAACTACACTGCATTGAGGACATGAGGCAATATTTGAGGCAAAAGGAAATAAAAGGTCGTCCTTGTCATGACAAAGTTCACAGTAAAAACCTTTACCTCTGCAGCTCTGGAATTAGAAATTAAAATTTTAATGGTGAACAAAAATGTTGATTGATTATTATTGTTAAATTGCAAGTGTAAGTAATTACCTCACAATCTTTAGTTATATGACAAAGCAAAGAGGAATGTACGTCAATAAGATCTTTCTGCAATTTAACGGTGTTACAAAGCTCGTCGATAGTGTAACAATTTATTAAAGATTCTTCTATTAGATGTTGACTAATATTCAACTTTGGTTTGAAAGGCTGTCGACATAATCGTGCATATTGCGCCATAGATATGAGTTCTTTACGCATTCTCTGGAAATGATAGATAATAAATCGTATTAAGAAACTTTTGGGGTACAAAGTATCACGTTTTAAAGATGTTTCTTTCGTTTGTAAAATACCTTAATGATTGGCAACTCCTCTACAAACCCATAAAGCATTGAATTAAGCTGTAGAATATCGAACAAAATTGGTTTTGATCGAATATAATTTATAGTAAGAAGTGACTTTTTTGAAACGGGACGAGGAAGAAAATCCCAATTATGAATAATACGCGCTGGTATCATAGCAGTATCCCCAGAATGACATTTTTGACAGTAATATTTACCATCATAATCACAGAGATTACAGGAATTGAAGGAGATTGGTCCATCACAATCGTTACACTTGAATTGCTGTTTAACCATACCAATTTCTGGGCATATTTTTAAAATAACTGCTTCGTAACTTCTATTGCATCCAGAAAATCTTTCTTCTTTATCAAAGTCTAATCTAGGACACGGACGGAGACCAGGCTTGATGAGGTGAAAATTGAAGTTTAAAATTAGTTGAATAAGATAACATTTGAAAGGCCAAACCGTATCCAAATTCAAAAGAATTATGTAACAAGTGTTTTGAATTAACTATAGATATGATACATCTAAGATATCTCAACATAACAATCAATCGACATAATAAAACATTTATTTACCTTTTCTAAACAATCCTGATGAATATGCAGGTTACAAGAGTAACAAACTAACATGTCTTTGCCTGAATTTGATGAACGAAAGAGAGATGTTAACGGTAATCCACGAGATTTTTTCTCACAGCTATCACAAACAACTGATTTAGGAGAGTCTGTCTCAATAAATCTGACAAGAGTATGACCAAGATGACTGGTCTTTTCAGCTTCTTCATTCATGTCATTCAATTGTATCCTAAGTGCACAAACTTTAGCAACCAATTTCTCTCTAATTGTCTGATCAGTTTCTGGCATGCGAATAAGTTTTATATAACGCTGGATTGCAAGCTCTTTATCATGGCGTCGTGCAGGTATCTAGAAATAAGCAACAGAAATGCAAAATTAAATACTTCATCATTATTGTATTAAAATTGACAGAAAAATATGATGACTATCCGTAAACGGGTTTGGCATATCAAAAGTAAACAAAACTAACCTCATCTTCAACATTGAATCCTGGTTCATCATCATCGAGGAAGTAATCATCAATGATTACATGTTCGTCATCATCTTCACATGGAGGTTGGTTATTATCCTCAGGTAAAAACATATTAATAACAAAAGCGATCTAGGCCAAACTTAATGGTATTACTGAGACCTCAGTTTTAGAGTTGAAGAGGTGTATATTTAGAAGTCATGTGAAAAAATATTAGAGACTCCTATTGCAAATAAGATAAACCAAAAGGACAAATAGTAGAAAATCATTATTTTTGTTGAAATCAACATCATAGATTACAAGAAAAATTAGTAAAATTGAAGATACAATAAAATTTAAATAGATGAGATAAACATATTTTACAAATGTACACTTTAATGTCAAAATTATTTTGAGTATTTTGTATACAAAATGTCGTGAGTGAAGACAATTGCAAGAAACTATTGAAACAGAATATTATTTAGAGACAGCCCCGCATCACTCCTTATTAAAATTATTGTTACTTCGCCTCTACAACGTGCTTTCTCTTTAGCTTAAATACTTTTCCAATTTTAACTTAATTTAAAAGTGTCATTCAATTTAAGTGATTTACCAACATGGCTTTACCTGTACCTCGTGCACCCGGTTTCACTTCAATGTTAAAAGAAGGTGCCGGACAATTATCTGGAGTAGAAGAGGCCGTGATCCGAAGCATTGAAGCTTGTAATGAATTTTCACGTACTTTGAAAACCTCATACGGTCCAAGAGGACTCAATAAAATGGTAATCAATCATTTAGAGAAACTTTTTGTCACCAATGATGCAGCTACTATTGTTCAACAATTGGATGTTCAACATCCGGCTGCCAAAATTCTTGTTATGGCTTCACAAATGATTGAAAAAGAGGTAAGGTGTTGCCGATATCTTTCATCTTTGCTCATTATCTCCATCTCCTTATTTAAAGTTAGTATCATTATCTGATATAAATTTTTACTCAGGTTGGTGATGCCACTAATTACGTCATCATGTTAGCAGGAGCTTTGTTGGAAAAGGCCGAAGAACTTATTCGTATGGGACTTAAGCCTATCGAGATTGTTGAAGGTTATGAAATGGCTCGTGATGCTGTCATCAACGAGATACTCCCTAATCTTGTTGTTGATACTATAAAAGATTTCCATAATTTGGAAGAGGTCAAAAGAGGAATTAGAACTTCAATTGCCAGTAAACAGTTTGGCTATGAAGATTTTCTAGCGGATTTGATCGGTAGAGCATGTATTCTCGTCATGCCTAAGTCAGAAAATGCCTCATTTAATGTTGACAATGTTCGAGTTTGTAAAATATTAGGCTCTGGGGTGACTAAATCTGAATTAGTTCAAGGAATGATTTTCAAAAAAAGTGTTGAAGGCTCTGTTACGTCAGCAACCGATGCTAAAGTTGTTGTTTATACATGCCCTGTTGATGTACCGACCACTGAAACAAAAGGAACAGTTCTCATTCAAACAGCACAAGAATTGACCAATTTTAGTCGAGGAGAAGAAGTTCTTTTTGAAAAACAGATTCAAGAAATCGCTGAGTCTGGAGCTAAAGTTATTGTTTCAGGGGGTAAATTTGGCGATATGGCACTGCATTATTGTAATAAATACGGACTGATGGCCGTTCGTCTTCAATCTAAATTTGATGTAAGACGTTTGTGTAAGACTGTCGGTGCTGTTGCTTTGCCAAAACTTCAGGCTCCCAAAAAAGAGGAGCTTGGCTTTTGTGACAATGTTTATATCGACGAAATAGGTGGTACTTCAGTAGTTGTTTTCAAACAAAGTTCGGCAGAATCCAAAATTTCAACTATTGTTGTGAGAGGATCTTCTGATAATGTTATGGATGACATCGAAAGAGCTATTGATGATGGAGTCAATACATTCAAAGCCCTTACCAAAGATGGAAGATTAGTAGCAGGAGCTGGAGCTTCTGATATCGAAATGGTTGTGAAGGTCGCCTCTTTAGCAGAAACTCTTCCCGGCTTAGAGCAATATGCTGTTGGTAAATTTGCTGAAGCTCTGCAAAGCATCCCTGTTGCTATCGCTGAAAATGCCGGCATTGATCAAGAAGTCGTCACTAAACTATTCGCGGCGCATCAAGCTGGCGATGCTTCGGTTGGAATCGATATAAATTCAGATCTTCCTACCACTTTAGATGCCGTGAAATCTAAAATATTTGATCTCTACTTAGCTAAGTATTGGGCAATTAAATATGCTGTCAATGCTGCTAATACAGTCTTACAGGTTGACCATATTATTTGGGCTAAGCCTGCTGGAGGACCCAAACCAAGGCAAGGTGGTGGTGACTGGGATCAAGATTGAGTACATCAATCAAGTTTTTATATTCTGATAAATATTTGTATTCTCAGTCTACTAATTGATTCCGAAGAATCCATATACGTTAATAACATAACTCAATAAATATGTGGACTAACAAATTTATAATTTAACTCACTGTTAATAATTTTATTATACTTTATTTCTACAGTTATCAACATTATTAAATCTCATTTCATTGAGTTAAGGGTGAAGTCGAAACGATTCCATCCTCTACCGATGGGTAGTAATTGGTTACGGGTAATTTAGTGTTTGGAAACCATGTTCTATAACATGGAGAATAAAACTAAAGATTGAGAATAGCGTAAAGGGTCACCAAAGCAGTGATACCGAGAACTGCATAACCTGAAGTGTAGAGTTCTTTAAGGCCGAATCCTAATCCCATATCCCAAAAGAGATGGCGTATTCCATTGGCGAAATGGAACCCAAAACCAGATGCAACTAATATTTTAGATGTGATAATTAATATAGATGGGATTGAAGTCGACAATGATTCCAGCTGATGAGCAAAAGGAGTTGAAGCAAACAGCTGACTAATACCCATAGTGTAAATTCCCACAGATAATGCAACACCACTAACTCTGTGAGAAATTGATAGGAGCCAGGTTAATTGAGGTTGATATATTGTATAAGGTGAAATAGGACGATTTAAACGAGAGTTCTTCGTAAAAAAATCTTGTTCAGGTTGTGATGGCGATGAGCTTGAAGCCATGGCTATTCTGGGAAAAACTGGATTAGATCGGCCAAGTAACTGAGTGCTAATAGTTGCTCGAGCACAAATCAAACGTGGAAATAACATGATTTAAAAACAGTTGTATTTTACTAAGAAAAAAATCAGCGAACTATTTAAAATTAGTTAAATTGCAAACAAAATCCGGTTACCTTCAAAATTTAAATGACAAATAGAATAGGGACTTTATACTAATTGTGCATTTGTAGCGCATTCATGCATAGCAATGTTCATAAAACCGAGTAACACCATCTCTGGTTACTCTTTATGGCTATTTTTTATTCTTCTGGTGTAAATTCAAAATAAATTCGTGTGCTTTATTTCAAATCTTTAAAGTTCAAGCAAAATAATTTTCCTGAAAGGGCTATAAAAGGAATTGAAAAGGCTATACGACTATTGATTTCAAAATATTCTAAGATGCAACTGATTCATAAAATAGTAAGGTGATTAGGAGCATGTTAAATATTTAAATTTTAAATAATGTAAGGATAATGAAAGGACTTAGTTATCTTTGACTGTCAAATGCTTCATTGGCTCAGGAGGACTCAGAAATACTGAGTTTCATTAACTAAAGTTTAAAAAATTAATTTCCATCAGAACAAAAGTACATTTTCATGATTGGGTTGAAGTGGGTTCTTCGAGCAATTAAAACTAGCATTCACTTGGTTTCCTGCAGCAGTTAAGAACCGAATCAAATTTTGTTTTGGTAAAGATACAACTGATTATGTGCCAAAATCAGAATCGCCTAATTATTTGGATGAACTGATTAAACAATACCGAGAATTGGCCGAAAATTGTATAACTCTGTACTCAATTCGATCAAAAGGTCAACTGAGTGACACATCATTTGATAAAATCATGAGAAATTTAGCAACTGCTATCATAATAACTAATTATATCAACTAAGGACCCAACCTCCAGTTGGTATAAACCGTTCTGAAGCTAATTCATCGGCCATATGCATGTGATAGACAACAAACTTTTTGACAAAATCAACCAATTCTGGGATTTTATAAGAAATAGGAAACTCGTATAGGAAGAACTGAATCACCTTTGACATTTGTTCCGAATTGAATAATCCTACTGATTCGCAAAGTTCTTTTGGAAATGACTTTTCATTCAAACTGTCCAAACCCAAATTGTGTCTCCAGTCCAAAGTATTGATAATGAATTTAATTGAATCATTTGTATTACCTCGACGACGCTCCATATAACAAAGTAAATTGCCATCAGACATTAATTGTGTCAACAACCTTTATCAATTTCATTTGAATCTTTTGTGACGGATACTAAATCATTTCGAACAGTTTTCATTGCTTTAATTGAATTGTAACAAATATTTTCAAGTCATGAAACATTGTTATCGATCTGAAGAGCCATTATTGTTCACAGTCCAATTGTGCACTTAAAACGTATACAATAACGGAATTAATTGCCAATCAGTATTTGATTTAACAGAGTTTTGGGTTAAAATCGAGAATAGTTATAATGAGTTTATTTAAATAAATCAATTGGCAATAATACTTTCTGATTAAGGACAGAAATTGATATTAACGGTCGTTTAATTGTCTTATTATCTGTTCTTGACCAGTGTCTTTACATTGATGAGTAGCCGTGAGGAATAATCATTTGAACTGACAAACTTCATTCTAATGATGATCAACATGAAATGGTGATAATTGAAAAGGCCTTGATCAAAGAATCAACAGCAACTTGATTTCTGCCAGTTTTTTGCTCTTCTACTCAATTCAATCAACCATCAATTAATAATTAAATGATAACTTTTGATAAACACATTGTTCTTACCTTTATCTTTTATTCATATTAATTGATAATAATTGAAAAAAGTGCAAAAGAAAAGTTTATCAAAAGTTGTCAGAATTTTCTGTTTCCTCTATTGCTTCTTTCACTATGTATTAATATTTAGTAGCACCAAGATAGCAATTAAAGACTAGTTAATTTGCGATTTCCAGCTAATTTAGCTTTTCAAGATTTCAAGCCAATCATAGTTTGCTCATTTTCATTGACACACTGATACTTCCGTCCGTTTCTAAAGTCAAGAAACGTTTATTGAGTTTTTAAGGTCTGATTGTGAACTGAATCAAGTTGTCCTTATATTTAGTATTGTCTATTGAGTTTTTCAAAAGGAAACGAATATAAAAATTTTGCTTGATTTTCAATGATTTTCCCTCGAATACAAATTTTGAGAAAAACAAACATGAGTAATTGTTTGCATTAAGTTTGTTGCATGTAAACACAGCTGATAGCGTAATTTTTCGCTTCCCTTTGTACTGTTAATCTTTAATTTTAGTAGTCATTGATTGACTCTCAATTGTTGACTGAAATGACCAATTGTTTAATTCTAATCAAATTAATTGCAATATCCATTAACAGTGCTTTACAAAGTAATGTTAAAAATTTGGCTATTAGCTGTGTTTACATGTAACAAACTTAGTGCAAATACATTAAAAACGTAATACATTAATGTGGTAAGTGAACATTGAAAGTCATTATCTTTTTGACCATCAAGAAACTGAAATCAGGTGAACTGGACTAAGAAGGAAGAAATCGGTTTTGTTAGGAGGTGCCAATAAGTGTTACGTTTCAACATTCAGAATCACGCCATCCACCATTCATCATTAAAATACAAGTTGAGTGAGCAAATAGGGGAAGAAAAGGTCACATTTGATTCTTTACTCCTTCTTTTGAAATGATCATGCACCAGATGATAAACATTTTGATGCTGATTATTGAATTCACTTTCACTTTCATTGCCTTCCCATAAACATATTATACTAGTAATCAAATTACATTGGATTATATAATAATCCAATTGGTATTTTTAAATTTGTCTTCACCTACAATAACAGAGTACGAAAGACTGTGAAAATCTTTCATTTTTTTAATTTTTAAATTATCTTATTCACGTTAATTAACTTATTTTGCCTGATCAATTCCTGTTTCAATCTGTGATCTTAATCGTGTTATTTCCTTTTTCCTGGTCTAATTAACCGCATGTTCAAATGTAAATTAAACTGTTAACGTCAAATCCAATTTTATTTTTGTATTAAAGTAGTCAGCATCAAATATAATCTTGTGCCAGTGTTAATGTGATTCAGTGAAATGTCAATAAATCCAGGTAGTCTTGATAAACTGGACATGAAGACCATTGACTGGTCCACCAAACCCGGAGTCCCATTCACCTTCTCCTTTGAGCTCATCAATAATATTGATGAATACATTGAATCATTGGGCTCTAATTACAATTTATGGATTGCAATGTCTCTTCTTTACATCATCACTATTTTTTACATTCAACATGAAATGAAATCTCGTAAACCATTCAGTCTACGCATTCCTCTGATTATTTGGAATCTTGGGTTGACTCTATTCTCAGCTGCTACAGTAGCAAGACTGGCTCCAGATCTGATATCAACTCTCACATACAAAGGCTTTTACGCTTCATTTTGTGATGCTTCTACATTTCATTCCGATCCACGCATTAAGGTATGGATTTGGCTGTTTAGTCTTTCAAAATTAGTTGAATTTGGTGATACAATATTCGTTGTCCTTCGGAAACAACCTCTTATCTTTCTTCATTGGTTCCATCATGCAATTACTTTATTGTATACCATGTTTGCAATCGGGTTTTATCTTCCAGCTTATGCTCGTTGGTTTATGACCATCAATGCAGCAATTCACACTTTGATGTATGGTTATTATGCAGCTCGAGCAGCTCGATTCACATTCCCTAAGTTTGTCAATATGTCCATCACTAGTTTACAAATAATTCAGATGGTTGCTGGTTTATTAATCAATGGTTATACTCTTCATAATCAAAGGTCCACCTCTAAACAATGCGATGGACATCAAAATGCATCTATTTTTGGTTTGGCCATTTATACATCATTTTTAATTCTTTTCTGTCAATTTTTTATCGCTTCTTACCTTAAACCTCGAGAATATAATAAATCAAAAATGCTCAACAATAATAATGAGTACCAAACTAGTAAGCGATTAACAAAGGCAGATAACTCAAAAAAATCAAATTAATTGGATAAATTTTATAACTATGACAATTTTGTCAATTTTAACAGTTTTTTGTTGAAATCCTTCCTATTCTTTATTGCAACTTGTTTTCCTCAATGATCAATTGAATTGAAAAGGAAGAAGTGTTAATAAATAAATATTTGATATTTCAAAATAAGCTTATTGTGAAATTGTTTTCTTACATTTTATCAACAGCTATTAATAATAAATACTGGATTTACCTGAGCCCGTCAAATATCATTGCAATCCGCAAACATTTTCCTCAAATGTTGCATCCATCCAAATTCACTCTATCAGTAAATTATTAGCACGTATTATTTACGAAATAAATGTCGGTATAAACCAAGGTTGCAAATATGTTGTCAATATTATCATGTCTGAGTATCAACCAAACTAACTGATGAGATGGGAGCTTGGAATCAATCCGAATATGCAGAAGTATAAATTGAAAGTTCGAGGATTTTCGGCTCAATAATTGCTCAGTTGACTTCTTCAGATATTCTTTAAAGATAGATATTCCCCAGAAACTGCTTTACTCTTCATTCATATTTTTTCATTCAAGTTCTCAGATCAATTTTATATGATTTTTCACAACCTTTATAAAGCTCTTGTAGATGGCGTTCAATCAACTCTATTTACTCATCATTTTTCAAGTTTTTTAATCAAACTATGAGTTCGTGAAACATTTTGATCTTGTTGAACTTTTCATTTATTTTCTCCGACTTTGAATCTTCGTGAGATTCGATCATAATCAAAGTCAATTTAATAAAATTTTATCACTATTTATTGGTTTATGATAAATTTAAAATTAATATGCAAAAAAGTGTTTCAAATATTCACCTGCATTAGAGGGCTTTTTGAGGGCTTCATGATGTACTAAAAGTGGTTAAGAACGATCATTGTGGTGTTCAAAGATATTATATGATGAGATTATTAATTTGACAGATGATGTGGTGATGGTGATGGTGTTGGTGATGGTGAAGTTGATTTGATTTGAATAAGTACTTCAATGTTTCATCTATTTGTTTACTTGTTATTAAAGGTTTTAAAGTCTGAAAAGATTAATATACAGAAAATGTGAGAATTTCAAATGTAATTGCATACTTTTTCATGGTTTTTAAAGGTAAGTTTTTGAGGTAAGGTAAGTAGCAACTCATAGTATCCAATAATGTTCAAATCCATTTTAAAACAAAGAATTTCATGACGCATTGATAATCTGAGTTCTGATTCTAGACTTTCATGAATTAATATATTAATGATACTTATTATTCCGTATAAATTGAAAGTGTTTTCTGCGCATCAAATGGTAATTGAAAAAGACTGATAACACCTTTAATGACTTGTACAATAATCTTGATTTTAATTGAAATAAAGATGAGCTCAATGCATTTAACTTGTCAATTTTATTCTCTTTACTCGACCCAGTATCATTTAATGTGTTCAAATTAAACGTTTTACTATGCCAATCCAGTTATTTGAGTCAGAAAATCATGCATCAAATTATGCTTTAGCTCGTCCCTCGCCTCCAAAATTATTGATCGATTCAATTGTTAAGTATCTACAATCGGGTTTTCCGTCCAACAAAAATGGCACTTGGACTCAGGCAGTCGATGTCGGTGCTGGTTCAGGCCAAACAACATTCTTAATCAAGGATTACTTCGATCAAATTCTTGGAGTTGATATAAGTGTAGCTCAAATTGGTGAAGCTAATAAACGAAATACTTATCCAAACATATCATTCAAGGTAAATATTGGCTTTACTTGATTAATCAAGTATTAAGCATTAATACTAATGAATGGAAATTGCTATTTACCTTACAGGTTTCTCGAGCTGAGTCAATTCCATTAAAAGATGAATCGGTTTGCCTTGTAACTGCATCTCAATGTCTCCATTGGTTTGACTTGAAAGCATTTTACAGCGAAATCGATCGTCTTTTGCTTCCTGGTGGGGTTTTTGCCGCTTTTGGTTACTTCGTTTATCCAATCATTTCAATGGATAATTGTTCAGTTGACAATAAATTAGCTCAAGTAATTAAAAAGGCCTACTTTGATTTAGAGGAGATGGGATACTGGGAACAACCAGCAATGAAGTTTCTTCATTCGAATTATGTCGATTTGAAATTGCCTTTTGACGATTGTGCAAGAATAACTGGAATCAAATGTCCCGTAACTTATTCAGGTCAGAAGTGCCTTGATTATATCAAATCCTGGTCAGCTTATAATTCACTAGCCAAGAATAACCCAGAAAAGGCCAAATTATTCATTGACGAGGCAGTTAATCAAATGAAGAACATTCTCAATTGTGAAGATATTTATTCAATTCAAATTAATCTTACCTTTGAATTCTTTCTTCTCATGTCAAGAAAATGATTATTTAAAATTTTATTCCCTCAAAGATGCAATACTTTCAGGTAAAATGTCTATCGATATTCAATTGTGTCTAACAATCTCATTACCACAAGTGACAATGTGCCATGTAAAATAACTGACTAATCTTATTATAAATTTGATTTAATAAAACAAAATAACTTGTTTCAAGATTCAAAATTGTTTACAATGATTAATTTACTAATGATACTTCAATGACTCTGACCATTTATTATATTTTTATTTAATAATTGACTTTTAACAGTATTAATTTATCAATTTTTGACGTTTGTTTGTGTTTATTAGTATTTGATTTCAATGAAGTCTGTTGTTGAGCAATAATTTGAAATTTCACACTTCATCAGATCTAATTGGTTGATTAACATACACATTATGATGATGATTTGACCAATAATTTATCCTTCTGACTTTTCAGATGCAACAGATTTTTCCTTCTGATTCTGGGCCCATTCAGGTTTTTCCTGGTTCACAAGAATCAAATATTAGCCTTGAATTTTAATATTATGCAGGAGTAGGAGTCTTAGATATTTACCTCTGCCTTTTCCTTATCACCTAATGTGTATTTGTTGACCTGTTTGAGACCAGAGCGGTAGTCCATTTGAGAAACTCGAGCGGTAAACATTCGAATCTTTTCCATTCTAAATTGAAATGGTTAATGATTTTTTGGTTAATAATGTTAAGTATCAAGTGTCTAACTAAAAACAATCAGTCACTTACTGTTGAGCAGTTTTGGATACTTTTTTCAATGGAGGTTTTATGCTGAAATGATGAACAAATTAGATTAATTTTGGATCAAAATGTATATTTAAATTCATTAATCCTCAATCATATGATTAATGATTTTCCTTTGAATACTTACAAACGTCCGCGGACGTCATTAACCTTTGCTGCAAGCTCACGAACCTGAGGACAAAAACAATGAGTTATTGACCAGAACTTTGTTCGAATAGAATCGAGTATGAATTATTCTTTACCTCGAAATCTTTCTTATTAACTTCGTATTCCAAATCCCATTTTTGACTCTCGAGTTTCTTAATTCGTTCATAATACTCTTTAACAATAGCATGAAGTTGAGCTATGAATGCGAAGGAAAAGGCAATATTTACAATTATATGTTGACATCAATAATGAAGATTAATGAAAATTAGCTTGAACGAGTTGCTAATAGCTGTACAATGAGGGAAGCAATTGACAAATGTAAAGCACAAGATAAACATTGAAGTCTCAACTGTCAACCATGAAACTTGGAGGAAACCAAATTTCTGATTCATTTGTTTTCTCTTGGTTCGTGTCAACACTAATCATCATCTTGATCAGCACGAAATGCAAAGATCCAGTGAGACATTAAACTAACCCTTTTTGGCTCATTTGATGAACTCAATTTTCAATATGAAAAGCTAATGTATTAAGCAAAGTAAATGTTTTTTGCTTTTCTTTGCTTAATACAACAGTTCTTGTGACTTTGTGCAACTTGGCATTCATCATGAAAGGTTTTTTTTGACGAAAAATCAAAAGTAAAATCTTGATCTTGTTACAAATTAAGCCAAAAAATACAAAAGATTATTTACAAAAATATCCCTTCGAAAACAACGGTTATCTGCAAGGAAACATGAATAGCTTGAGATATCCTTGGAACTATTTTAACCCTGAGGATAACCCTTCATGATTATAACAGTGAACACTTTGTGCGCTCAAGTTGCTTCCCTTGCATTGTGCATAATCATGATAATAATAATATAATCATCAACACCTACACAGAACCTTCTTATCATGATTATATTGAAGTCTCTTGAAAATGAATGTTCAAAGAGGGAACAAAGATGATTATAATCATGAAGATAAGATTAAACTGAGTAGAGCTCATTGAACATTCAATTTTGGGATATTCAGATCACTTTATAATCCATTTCATTTTTTTGCGTTTCTCTTCAAACCTCTCATCCAGTGTAATTAAGTTAATTGACTAAACATATTAATTAACTATGATAAAACATCTAATAATCAACACATTCTGATGAATTAGATGGTGATGATTACATTTTAACTAGTTGTTTGAAGGAAAATGAATTAATCTTGGAAAGTTATCTGATTCCGTTCATCGATCAGGGATATCGATCTACAGAATCTTTGCCAATAATATTTTCAACTGATTCTTTAAAATCACTCTGACATTATCGATGCGAACAAATCTTTGGCTTAAAACATTCAATATCCAATTTAAGTTTATGTATTTTCTGGTAATAATCCAGACAATGGATTGTTGCTACTTGTTTCAGATTCATTATAAGTTAATTTTATGCCCTAAATCATGATTAACATGAAAAAATAGACAAGAGACGATATTGAAACAATTTGTTAAGTCTGATTCTTAGTGCACTTCGTTTTGTTTCATTGATTATACTTCATTTGCTCCAAAATATTAATCGTTTTAAGTGTTGATGTTTCTTTTCAAAGGTTGTAAATGTTGAGCGTTAATCTTTCATGGATTATCGATACTTAATTGAATCTAATTCCTGCCTCAGCATATTATTATAAACTGTTTAAGCGTAATGTATACTTGCATTATCGGCTTACCTTCATTTATCCCATCTAATCCTTTAGGTTCACCTGTTCGTTGTCGGATAATCTTACGTCGCTCTTCAGCTCGTCTTTCTTGCTCTCGTTTTAATTCTTCAGCAGCTTTTTTCCTCAGTAAATTCTGAAGCCGAACAATCAATATGAATTTTATTCAATAGCAATAATGTTAATAATAAAAGGAAAAATTGGCATTTAATCAGCTGTAAAAGCAGTTACTAATCAGTTAGTTTTCATTTATTCTAGATTAACCTGTTCTACATTTGATCTTTCAAGATTAACTGCTAACATTTTTTGATTCAAGTATTTCTATATTTACCCTTTATTAATGCTTTACTTGGCATTTGATGAGACAAAATTGCGTCAAAAATTGATAAATGTTGACAATATTTATCATAAGATTAAAATGCTTGTCAAAATAAACATAATTCAAGTGAAACTTACCCTGAGCTTCTTCTTGCGAGCGGGTGTCATGAAACCACGCTTCTTTTTGGCAGCAGCAGCTTGTTCAAGTCGAGCTCGAACCTCAGCTCGTCGTTTAGCTTTATCATCCTTAAGAGGAAAAACAATGTCAAGTATTAATGCACTCAAAAGCATACTTATAATGAATTGTGTATAAATCTGATTAAATGTTCTGTTCACTTTTTACTGTAAAATTCATCAAAACAATTTCAAGAGGATTCAATAGTTCGGATTATCATCCTATCATCTTATCATTAAATAAATGATATAATCAAATCCACTTCTATCCATCATTAATCATTTATTCAATCTGTTGATTGAAGAGGATAAAACAAAACAAAAATTGTTCCATTCCTGGAAAATCCTTTTTAAATGATAAATTAGTGACAAACAACACTGATCGAGACTCATCATCTTGATATTGATTGAATCTCTCGACGTAATAACCAATTGATACTAATGAACTTAACTATCAATCGCTCAATAGATTATCTTTGATTACATGAACCATTTTATCAAAATTAAAATGAAATAATAACTGGAAGGATTTAAATAAGTGTAATTAACGGTCAATAACTTACCATGTTCAACTATTAATCTGTAAATCCTCTGATTAACCAACAACAATGAGCTGAATATTGAAAGTATGAGATGAAAGAAAACAAAATAAAATAATTTTTCAATGAAATTGAAGCAACGGTTGCAATAGGGATGAAAATAAAGATGAGAAAAATAGAGTGAGAATGAAGATGAGGGAGTTAATAAAGAACAGTTAATGTTTAAAATTAGGCTTAAGGGCGGTGATAAAATCGGAAAAAGGAACCACAGGCAAGATTATGAGCAGTCAAAAATAAGGCAAGGAAATGACTGAAAGGCAGTTTAAGTCGAGGGTGGATGAGCTTGAGATGAGAATCTTGAAGATTCTATTTTTGAGATTCTTTTATTTTCATTTGATTTCTGAGTTAATCTGTAAAGATGAAAGTTAAACGTTAAATTAACTTAGTTAAGTCATTTGATTTGTAGTTTAAATGTTTTTTAGGTAAATCGTTGAAATGAATAAATTCTGTGGATGATGAGCAGAGAAATATGAATGAATAAACAAAACTCTGATATTCCGTGAACGAGAAATGAACAATCTTGATTTAAAATCTTCTGGAAATGAGACAATTTTCGGGTAATTTGATAAGAAATGATGCATTTTGCCAGTAGATATTCAACATTATTTTCACCCTGATTTTGGTTAAGATAAAGAAAGCTCGTAAAAAACTGGTTTAAATATTTTATTTGCCGTTTTAAATACTTAGCTTAATTTATTTTACTAAGATATTAAATTACTTTTATTCAAATGATCATTATTACATTGCACTGCAATTATCCATGTTTGCTGTCAGTTTTAAAACATTCTGTTTTCATGATAATAGATTTGTTGAACAGTTGAATTAAAAATAAGAATTTCTCATAAATTAATAAACATTCTTCATTTGAATAACCGACAAATATTAATATTAATAGTTTGATTGATAAAATTGTCAAGTCAAAGAAGGAATTGTAAACTTTGTTACTTCTTGTGAAAAACTGCAATCCTGTTTTTAATAATTCATAAATCATTAAAATATCTGATAATATTTTCATAATTATAGTTTTATAACTATAGTTTATTTTTACCTTGAGTCCTGATTCAAAAATTATGATTAGAAATCATTCATAACGAGCAACTAATAACTAGTTAATGGAAATATTTATTATATTATAATTAAACAATATTTTACAGTTTTTGGAACGAAAGTTTGCTTTTAAACAAACGATAACATGCTTTATGTTATTAATTATTGTACTTTCTTCATTTTTTTACCGGTCAATCGATTTTTGACAGTCTTCATGATATTTGAAATTGGCCATTCCACAATTGCGGGTAAAATTAGTGTTGCCAAAAGCAGGATGATACCGATGCCAGTTAATGATATATACTGCAAAAATGATTAATTTCAAATTAATAAACAGTTATATAATTCACAAAAATTGATAAAAAAGTACTAACCAATGGATATTGGCCTTTAGTAAAATGAGTTCGAAATGTTCCGAAGAAAATGAAATAAGCCAATGGATGGAATAAGAAAAATTGATAAGAAACATTCGATAAAACTTCCCAGATGTGCCAATCGGCAATTTTCGTTAAAATAGGGAAGTCATTGGAATAAGATGAATAGAAAATCCATCCAAGACAAAGAGCCCAAATAGTTCTGTGTAATGCACCGTAAGCAGCAATACCAATTGTTGCATAAGTGTCAACATCATGGTAAAAGAAAGGAACCTTCAGGACAAACAGCATGGCTCCGATGACTAGAGTGTGGATTGCAATTTTGGTAACCTAAAGAATTGCAAAAAGTTAGTTTATTTTTCTTTGTCCAATAATTTTGTGAATACTGACCTTAGATAATTTGAGTTGATAGCCACTCATAGTGAAATAGCCAAAAAGTAGTCCAAGTATATAAGGATCAGCTCTGAACCATGGCTTAGTGTAAATTTGAGAGAAATAAAGGTATTCACGAGCTCTGTTACCAAAAAGTACAGTCGGTGGATAATTATAAAAGTATGTCATCACTCCTTTGGCAGCAATTGACAAACCGAGGAAAATCAAGTTAAGCGTTATGGCCAATCTAGGTTTACTGTTGATAACAAAAAAAAGTGAAGTTAGTAGATGAGAACAGATATTATTGTGAATAAACTTACATAGCTCCCAGAATGATGAAGAACACAAGACTGAAAATGAAAAGTTGCATATCTAATCCAAGATACCATGAATGGAAGGCACACTGAATTTAATAATAACAGATAAATTGTAGTTAATTGTATATTCTGCAAATTCCATTGACCTGAGGATTGAGCTAAGTAGAAATTTTAAGCTTACATTTGGTTCTTCAGGATTCCAAGGTAATACATTTGTTAACATAAGTATATTTGGAAGCCATTGGTTCCTGCATGGACTCAAGAATTTATCTACATATTCCCGCCAAAGAGGACCAGCAATGAAATTTTCTGACCAAACATGCATCATCATAAGGAAAACAAGCGATGGAATAATCCTGAATGAAAATAAAGGAGCATTAACGAATGATTACGTTGATAGGTAAATATTTGCATTACCTCATGTATCGATAACCCAAAACGAAAGCGACATTTGTTAAATAGCTTGATAGTTTAGCGCGCTGCTCAAAAAGTTCCCTGAATCGAGGGAAAACAACTTTTACCGAAATGAATGCACTGCAAATAAGCAACGAAAGAAAAATAGTTTTTAAATTAACAATCAATAACTTTAGTATAAAATTAACTGAAAACAAACTTACCTAGTGAAAAGAAAGAAATCAACAGCGAGGAAACCAGCATTGACAACTGCTTGAAATGGACCCGCAAGCATGTAATAGAGGCCGGTGATTGAGTCTAAAAATTGAAAAAAATGAGTAATAATTCATTATCACAGAGGTTAAAGCTATGAATTAAATATAAATATTACTTACTAAGAGAAACAAATCTAATAGTGAGAGGACCATGACCATGTAGTACGAGCAACATGCAAATAGCTTTCAAGACGTTGATAAACCTTGATTTTTCAGGTGTTGCATTTTCAACCAAAATGGATCTTAAATTTCGAGGAGCTGAAAATGATGTAATCAATTCCACCCAAAAAGGTTTAACAACTTCTTCGTCATTCCCAACAACTCTATCGAGAATTGTACCAGCAATCAGAAGAGTAATCAACGCACCAAAAGTGAATCTAATCAGTAAATAAGTTAAAGAAAAATCAACATGAGAAACTTGAAAAATTTAAAGTGAATGGCTGGAAGCCGTTTATTGCATGGTTAGCGGAAACTGATATCGATTTCGTTGAAAAGGCCAAAAATGTTTAAATTTTTCTCAAGATCAAGTTCTGGGCATTCGATATGAATATGCCAAGGAAAAGGATACAACTTCAAATAAATTTGGACGAAAATATCCAAAAAAGTAGGTAGTTCTAATTTAATTGTGCCGCAATTGTTAGAAATTTTAAAATGGAGTATTTAGAGGTCAATAAAGATGGTTAAGCAATAAATTTAAAATTTTCCCAAAGAAATTCATTTGATGTTCATTCCCACTGTTCATTCACATTCATTTCCTAAGGATCCTTTATTAAGACTTTTGCATAAGAGCTGCCCTCTGATGTAATTGAACAGAAATTGGATTACAAAGAAATATTTGTTTCTTAAATGTTTTAATTAATTACAATAGAGGGCAGCTCTAGCAAGAATTTCTCATTTAAAGCATTTTTTTCCAGTCACATTTAAATACTCTGTTCAATCAGCGATTTCATGAAAAAGTTTCTTACTTCAATCTTTTGCGTTTAAAATTAATAAAGTGAAGTGTGGCTGGAATATTTGAGATAAGACCATTCTAAAATGCTTTATTAATGATTAATGATTAAAATTATAGATTGAATGTTGAAAATTCCCCCCTGATTTAAAACTTGATTGAATGACTAAAAGACAGGAATTAAGATAGTCAATGAACCTGGATTAATTTAATCATCTTTCAAAAATAGGTGAATTCATTTAAATTTCAAATTTTTTCATCATTCATTTCGATTTCAAGAATAGTCTGCTTTTTTTACTGAATGCTTTCAATCAAATAACGTTAAGTTAACAGATAAAAGAGTTTTAATAATCAATAAGGTTGAGTTGATAACATTACCTGATGAGTGAAGGAGTTGATGCTAATTGCCATTCCTCGGGTCCATCACAACCGGTAACTTTTAATCCGACCAAGTCATCTGTAATTAGAATCAATTTAAAAATGTCATTGAAAAATTTCTTGATTAGAAATAATAAAGTCATTAAAATGGGTTACAATTAATAAACGAAATTTCTTGGAATTAAAGTTGCCTTGATTAATATTTTAATAGACCTTGAGTAGTGACAAAAATAGTAAATTATTTCGCTCGAGTTCGAGAAAAACTTCCACGATTGGAAAGTCCTTCAGTGTCAGGTTATTTAATCCAGTGAGTATTTGCATGTTTTACACTAACATGTGTTAAATTAGTACTTAGCAATTAAATAGTATTGATTACAAACAATCAATTGATTGTTCTGTCGTGATCATTTAAAACAGAATGAAATGACAAAATAATGAATAATTTTACATCTTTGACAATTAAAGAAATTAATTTTACAATCAATGCTGTAATCACCATTCTAATTGTTAACAGTGAAAAGTAATGATTCAACTTACCTTCAAATTTGGCTTTCATCAAATTACTCAAATCATCCTTTGAACAAGCAGTTAATGAACAGAACCCAAGTCTACTGATTTTTTCAGCTTTGAAACCTCGAAGATTATTCTAGATACAAAGATAATTATGAATAAGTTAATAAACGCTTTTGAAACAAAACATATGGTTAAATCAAAGTGAACAAGTCAATTAACCTTTTCAAATGCAAACCCAAATATTTTTATTATCAATATTAATTAACCTCTCTTGAACAATTATGATCTACAATAAGATAAATATTGAGGCCAAGATCATAAAATTGAAAGTGAATTAACATTTCCCTTTCATTGCAACTGATTAAATAACATGATCGTCTTACTAATTTAGCAATCGGCGTGATTATTAATAAATAATACTTAAGGCATTGATACAAAGGAAGATACAATCTTAATGATAGATTTCATTTGATATATATTTTTCAACACCAAAGGTCATTATAACCTCGAAATTTGATGAACTAAAAATGATTAACCTTGATTGTAAATTCATTAAGATAGTTAAAATTGGTAAAACGATAAAAAATAAATTTCCGGGCGACTCCAGACCTTGACATCAATCATGATAAGGAAATGTAACATTAACTGTAACAACTGAAACACATTGGGAAAGTGAAACTATATCGAAACCTTTTCCAAATTAAAAGACTTTGATTTAATTAATTAAGATTAAAAACTGTTATAGATTGTTACCTGCTGAGACAAACTAGAATTGTCTTGTTTGAGGGAAAGAATGACCGTACAGTATCGACCAGTAAAAATTGGTTGCTTTCCATCGGCATCAGCCCATGGATCATTTTCAGTTCCCACTTTAAGGTTGACACATTCATCAAAATCACCCAGAAATTCAGTGTTTCCCTTCATGACTCCATAGATGATTTTACCTTGAGCATCTTCGACTGAATGGTTTAACAAGATAAAAGATCAAGAGTTAAAATGGAAGCAATAATCTAAATGAAACAACTTACGTTCATGAGCCCAAGTGCGATCATCAAATCGAGCTTCTTGATTTTTGATGAAAAACTGTTTACATTGTTTACCAACGGGAAGCTTATCAATTTCATCAGCAAAAGATGATTTGGTTAATGAACTTGTATCGGGAAACAAAAAGGACTGAATCGATTTAGCCTTTGATACCATCAATTGTCTTTCGCGTCCCGAAATGTAATTATGTCCATGTTTGTTATAAGATGACTGTGAAGCAGACTTGATGAGCACTGGAAGCAAAGAAGCGATCAAGATGAATCCTAAGAGTGACCACTTCATCGCTGTTTATTGCAAAGGGTAACAATCAAGAAAAGTTGGAAGCACAAGAAGAATCTGTTGAAAGGTGAATTTAATATTGACTGATTGTAAAAGTTTCACCGAGACACACAGAAGTTACAGTGAATTGGTGATTAGAATGATGAGAATAGTTATTCGGATAAAAGTGACACAAGGAGTAATTAAGTTAGGGAGCAACTGGGAGGAGAAGCCCTCTATTACCTTACATTTTATCCTCTTTACTTGCTTATGGCAAGGAAATCATCAGGTTTTACCGAATCTCAGAGACAACAAATTATTAATTCATTCTCACTCACGCAATTAACAGTTGCTCATGGTTCCTTACAAATTTTGGGTTAATTCATCTCGTCCTGCCTCTTGAATATTTTCATGAATCAAGGAAGAGTAATAGAAGAATATGAGAAGGAAGCAAATTATTGAAGCTAATAAGGCTTTCGATAACTTCAACTTGACCTGATTTTCATGAAATAACGCCTAAGGTAAAGTGAATGCAAGGTAATTTGAATAACTTTACTGGTGACTTTGCTCTTATTTATCTTAATATTTCATTAGTTCATAAACAACTGAAATATTACATAATTTTAAGGATTAGCAAGGATTAAAATAATCTTTGATTAGCAAATCAACAAATCAGTTCATTTTTCTTCTATTTTGAAGTCTACAGGAGTTACAATGTTACGAATTGTACGCAAAACGTTACATTAAAAACTAATTGTAACTAATTGTGTTAAACAATGCAATAAAACTAAATTTTGGAATTAGCTTTAGAATAATTTTTAGGATTTTGAGGCAAATCAATAATCCTGTGATTTTAAAGTTAAAAATTACTCAACTTAAAATGCTGAAATATTTTGCTGAAAATTATATATTTTCAATAATGAAAATAAAGATCGCAAAAATTGTAATAAGAAAATCAAACGATAAACTATTGACAAGTTTGATGAAAAAAGTTGAATTATAATAACATTGAAAATGAATTTCTTGTTACATAATCTCACAAATATCGACAAAATCTAGGTTTACTTAGCTTATCACAAAAAAATTGGCTTATTTACACAGTATTGAACCTAATCACTATCAATCATGTTACACAGACATAGAGCCTCTAACCTAATCACTGATTACTGATTAGTAATCAGTATCTAATAGTTGATATCTGATATCAATATCTGTTTTCGATGACTTAAGTCATTGGAAGCAGACTTTGTTTGATAAAATATCTTCAAGAGTTAAATAATATTTTTGACCAAGACTTTTATTGTAATTTTACACCATTTTACATGTTAACAATTTAAGGGAACCTTTTAAATTTAATCTTTATTAAATCATAATTAGCTCAATCCAAGCAAATAGCCAAAAAGAAAAATCGAGAAGCCCAGTGATGTTTAAGAAAAAAGGATGTTGTGGGGGAAGAACTTACAATCATTTTATCTCAGTGGCGATTAAGAAATGGGTAAAGATGAAATTTCCAACCAATGGCAAAGGTTAAGATTTTCATTGTACGTTTACGTTACGTATTGTAATTTTTTATGTCCTTTCACGCAACAACCTTTAGAAATGAAGAAATAGTAAAATTTAAATCCCGACACTCAAATTTTGATTCAGTGGTTCATGGATTAGATTGAAAATATCTATCGGAAGAGAGAAAGTAAAAAATTGAAATTATATCAGTTGCTGAGTGAATAAACCTTCAAGAAATGAAAGATACGTAATACTAAATTTTTCTGCAAATTTGTTCAAGGCCATCTCATTTAATATACATGAAGTTGGTGCTGCCTTAAGGAATAGTTCAAATGATTCAATTCGTCATAGTTATGAACAACTGGGCTAAATATTATAACCATAGTTATGAAGCAGTTACAGTTAAGACTGATTCTCGGTTATAATTTTCATAAAGATTAAAATCTTATGGAAAAAAATGTACAGTTTAATCATGTAGCTGTCCAGTAATAGCTAAATAATAATATAAAAAAATAATTGCATAATTTGATAATAGAGGTGAAACAGTATCTTTTAGGTGTCTCAGAAAAAATATCTGAATGAAATTTTTGTTGAATGATTTTTATTATTTCAATATAATAAGATGGGTGCAACGAGCTTCGAAACATTATCATGAAGAAAAGTAAATTTTACAATTTGAGGACCAGTTAAGTTACATGGGATGAGTGACTGCAGCGGTAACTAACTTCATGTCATCTCTAAATAGATGGTCACCTTCTAAATGTCGAATGGCCTCAACTATGGTATCAAGATTTTGTCGTGAAGTTGTATTAGGAATAGCAGCTTCGAGTCTAGCAGTGGCGTCTCCGATTGAACCGATTATTCGAAGAGTTACTGTTGTTGGTCCAGTCGTTTCATTGCCTACAAAAGGTACATCTATTGGAAGGGCGATGGCTGCAGGTTGCGCAGATTTTTGATTAGCCTTAGTAGGTGTCGTTGTCATTGGTACCGATGAAAGTTTAATAGGTTTGGTTGACAAATCTTGTGGTGTTTCTCCTCCAGTTGGACTTGGAGGTGATGAATTGGGATTACTTGTTGGTGCTGTAACAACAAAGGTAGTTTGATGAAGAGGGCTATCTGGACAGCTATGTGTTTCGATTTCAATTGTCTCAGCAACAATTTCATCATTGACAACAGAAGAGACAGCAGCAGCTGTTTCTTCACTTGCAGAAATATGGCTGTCCTGCAATAAATTAAAACAAGCCATAAATAATTCTTTTCTATATAATTTTAATATAGACGAACAAGAAATCTCTTACCTCAGTATTTGAATTGAACTGTAAATGAACTTGTTGAGCTATCTCTTTGATCCTTTCTGGATATAATTGAGCTTCTAAGGCTCTAACTTGGTCTTCTAATTGCATCCGCAAACGCCTTTCTCGGTCTAGAACTTTTCTAACCTCGACCAGATCATTTTTTAACTCGTCGACATTTATTTCACTTTCATTTCCTGAGGTGGTGGTTGTCCGAGAATTTATTTGACATTGTATACCTTCATCTGAGGAATCTGATTCAATTATACCAGTATTGACAATTTTAACCTTTTTCAGAGGTGCAACATTTTGAAAAGAACCGTCATTTTCTCCGCTACAATTTTGTGATCGCTTCAATTGGCATATTTCAGATAGTAAACGAGTTTTCTCCTGCTCAAGTTGATGAATGTACTCAGCTGTGTGCTGCAATATTGCCGCCTAAAATGAATTGAAAAAAGATAAAGATGAAATAACATACCAACTAAATAATAACCAAGCTATTTTACGACTTAATTTACACAAAAGTTGAAAATTAGCTTAGAAATAAAGACTATTTTAATAATATTACCTTGCTAAGTTTCTCTCCATCATGTTTAGGAAGCATGGTACGCAGAGAATTGAAACCAGCATTGATGCTTTGCATCCGTCGTCTCTCATTGCTGTTGGCAATCTCTCTTCTTACCCTCTTTTCGTGTTCAAGTTGGGATCTTGGCGATAGTCTTGACATGTTGACAATAGGTATAGAGAAATATTTATAACGAGGCAAAAATTATATCACCATATTTGAAAAAATTAAATAAAAAAATTAATCAACAAAACTAGTCAACATAAATCAGATGTGTTTGTACATAACAAAAAGTCAAACCTTCTCAAGCTCACAGTCTTCCTATCCCCTCTTTTTCCCCTTTTTGCTTAACACACTCACGCACATTCTCTTCAATCTTTACTGTGAAACAAACATTTCCTTTATTCTGCATTGACGCCATTTTGTAAGACGAGATGAAATTGTATAGATTGTTTTGCTTTTACTTGCAGTTTTAATATTTCATTTAATAATTTGTTCATTTGTCATTTAATTTAAGTTTATTGTATTTTTGATGATGAGACCAATGTTCACACAATGTTTAAACAGCAGTATGTGTCCTCCTCAGTGTCCACCGGGTCCAAATTCAGGGCCTCCTGGTCCAGGTCCAGGCTCTGGGCCTGTCTTAGGTCCTGGAAGTGATCCATATTATCCACCGCCATTTTCTCCGTATAATAGGCGTCTAAACCATAATTGTACTGATCTAAGAATTCACGAATTGAACAAGAGGTTACAAAACAAGCCAGAGGTACAGTATTAATTAAATCTTGTCTTGTTTCATTTGGATATATTGCAATACTAGTAGTTATCTCATCGCTGTTTTTCTTAGGAATGTGACAATGTTTTTTGGGATAATTTGACAACTGACTTCTTTGAAGAAGATGCCACTCTCACGTTAATATTATGTCTTGAAGATGGAATTAAACGTTTCAGTAAGTCAATTTTGCAATTTTACCCTGTATTTTACTAATGCATTTTCAAAATATTCAATCAACAGCAATTGGTAGAACCCTCATACCTCGCTATTTTCGAAGTCTTTTTGAAGGAGGTGTTACTGATCTCTCATTTAATCTTAGAAATCCAAAAGAGTCATATCACAATTCATTAATTACGCTGGACTGTGAGCAATGCTCCATGATAACTTATCATGGCAAATTTAATGTTAATAAGACACCCATGGGCAATTTTCCTCCTGGAGTTGATTCTCAACAGGTTAAAGATCAAATGCATATAACTAAAGAGACGTCGGTTGTTGTGAATACGGAAGGTCGATTAACACTGGAATTCACTAATGATGATCTCATGCGTATAAAGTCATGGCTTTTTAATACTCGAAGTTACCAAGAACTAGTTCCGAGAAATTTAATAAATATGTATGCCCAAGATCCATCAGCTTTAGAGCGATTCAGTAAAGATATCACTAGACAAGGTTTTACAAACGCAACTTTAAACTATCTTAGGGTAAGTTCAAAACATTTTCATTTATTTTTCATTGTATTCTATTGTATCTTTGTTTTTTTGTATTGAATAAGCTGAAAAGATTGCATAACTTTGACAAGTATATCATTTGAAAATTTTCGTGAAATATTCATCAAGGAATCAGAAATTATAAACCGCTTTAAATTATTTTGTTAGTTATTTCATTGAAACTTTAGTAAATTTTCTCTTTTTAATCTTGAGTCCTTTTTGAATTTCATTTATCATATTTATTCACTATTATTCATATGCTATCTTTTTTTCAGCTTTGCTTAATTTTAGAGCCAATGCAAGAGCTAATGTCTCGTCATAAAACATTTGGAATGGATCCTAGAGACTCGCTTAAGCAAACTCTATATCAAAAATGGCAAAAAACTGTGACTGACCGATCTGATAGCCAAAGACCAGTAAATAAAAGAAGAAAACGGAAATCTTCGGCTTCAAATAATGCGAATGGTGGTGGTGCAACAGGAAAGAAGAAGAACAATACATCGATTTCTCCAGGACCCCCAAGCTTTTCATTAGCTTCTCAGGTAAATATAAATATTTGACTGCGAAAGCAGGGTGCATAGTCACAGTATTTCTTAGGATGTTATGGTAGTAGGAGAACCTTCCATGATGGGTGGAGAGTTTGGTGACGAGGACGAACGCACGATTACAAGACTGGAAAATAGCCAATACGACCCAAATGCGTCTGGAGTATCGAATGGAATTGAGGATGGTGACGATTTCAATTCTCTCAGTCGAGCGCCAGGATCCGGTCAAGGACCAGTTCAAGGACCTAACTCGGGATCTGGACCAGGCCCTGGACAGCAAGGAAACCTTGGGCAACCTCATGGAGCTAATATTCCTCCGACAGGATGGTCGGGACCCGGTGGACCTGGTTCAAATTCAGGACCTGTGTCCTCCAATCAAGATAACAGAGGAAATAATCAAGGAGGAAGTGGACCTCAAAGTTCACAAGTCGATAAAAAGCCATCTCCTTTGAATTAATGCGTATATTTGAACATTATGTTAATAATTTATTCAAATTTGAAACGCTTAAGTTTCTGTCTGATTTTAACAAGCAATGTCATTGAAATTTGAACTAAATAGTACAACAAAATCGAATATCTCGAGCTTAGATTATTTCTAAGTTTGTAAATAAAGATATCTGCTAAATTAAAAAAATTAATGAATGAGAATGTCTGAATTCCGATATGTCTGATTCGATATGAAGCTGAAAAATTTAAATGATAGTACACTAACTGATATTATAAAAATAAATTTAAACTTGGTTTTATTGAAGCACGAAAACATGACCAAAGTGCTTTTTTCAAAGGTCAAAATACAAAAATAGTAAGTGCACCCGGAATTTTTTAGTAAAAATCTTGGAAGTTGTGGACTCCATAGAACAAAATAATCGATAAAAATACTTTTTTCAGGTCTTTAAAGTTTAATTTAAACAGTGTTTGAGATCTTGTAGTAGAGGCTTAGATGTCCATTTCTTCTCCATGAATAAATGTAAGCCAAATCAACCATACTGTAGTCATCTGATAATGTATCGTGCTTGTAAAGCAATTCAGTGTCACTATGTCTTTTTAATTCATATTTGAGCTGCAGCAGCTTTTTCAGGTGAAGAACTTTCATGCTACCTTTACATTTAAAGTATCGTCGCTGGTTATGTTTTTCAACACCATTTACAGGAAATCCATTTGAACCAACAACGGTTGTGCTTCTAATCAAAGGAATGTATGTATAAGAGAAGACCTCAGGCAGATATTCAATTGATAGATAGAATATATCTACAGGACTGAAAATTAGACGTTCACCACTGATTTCTCCTCTTTCTTCACTTGTCAGATTAACAGCTGAAAAATGAATGAATGATATAAAATATTAGTGTTTATGTTAAATGCAATTTGAGACCAAGTAATAGAACAACAAATAACTCACCAGCCTCAGGATGCTTCTGATAAAACTCTCGTCGACGTTTCATTTCATCTAGAACAAAGATAAATTTTCTTTTAAATCAATATTGAATCAAGCTACTGAATTGTGTACCTGTGAATAATCCTGGAACAATCTTATATACAATGTCTTGAAGAGTTGGATCAGATCTGAAACAACAAATAAATCATTGATCAAAACAAGGAGATAACTTGATAACGGTAAAGTTGACTTACCTAATATTGAGCAAACTTCTGGTTTGTAGAAATTGATCTTTGCACATGGGGCATACTTGGTGCTCTTTAAGCCACATGATAATACATGTCTTACAAACTATTATGAAGGTAATAAACGGAAAAATATTTAAGAAAGGTGAAAAGAAGTAGAAAAAATGAGAACTTGAAAAATTACTTACAGGTATGAAGGCATTCAGTGATTGTCGTAGCGTCAATCAGGTAGCCATTACAGATGTGACAAGTTATATGATCATTCAAAGATTTGAGTGAAATATTTCCTTCAACCATGGTAATAATAATAGAGATGGTAAGAAGAATTGAAGCAAAGAAAAGAGATCAGCTGGAAAACAGTTTAGTAACTTGATATGAAAGGTTAAATATATTATCTAAAAAACAGTAAATAACATTTTTGAAGCAACATTGAGTACATTTGTCTTTTACTGTCCCTCAACTTATGACCATTGAAACTAATTAACTAAGGCAATAAAGATGTTTTTGGGTAATATTAAGGTTATCGGTCAATAGCAAAGAGAAAGTATATAACTCTGCCAGTGTCTCTCTCCTCTGTACACTTTTACCGCCGTTTTTTGCTTTCTTGCTTCTGGACAATGGACTCAAGAAGAACGTGTTTTGCCGAAAAAAGCAAAACAACTTTGTGAAATTTGGTTACAAGGGCTCTCGGTTAGCCATGTTTACCTGATCAGATCTTTACTTGATCTAACTGATCAAAAGTAAGCACATAGGTTTGATTAATATTTAATAATTTAAAATTGTATCGAAAGTAAATAATAATCTTGATTTTTAATTTGATTTAGACACCGCAGTCAGCCATTGAGTGAGCGAGTCAATATTTTCTCGGCTAGGCTATAGCCAATTTTTTGCTGGCTAAGTCGACTAACCATATGTTCATCTCATGCTTAGGCAGATGAATAACCATTAAGTCACCATATTTCTTGACCTTTTTTACATGTTTTTTGATAAATTTTCAAATTTAATACATCGATGATTATAAGGTAAGTTACAATGTTAACTTACGAGTGTGTTTATGTTTCTAAAATACTAGAATAAATTACCAGTAATTGTCAGTAACTTGAAATAGCCTATTTGCAGAGCAGTGCTATTCATCAGGCTGAAATGTTAAATCAATCGAAGTAATTAACAAATATTTTTCAGATGTAATAGAAAGATCTTTAAGACGGGAAAGAGTTTTCATGAAAACACGAATAAAATTGAAAAAATTGGTCGCAATAATGTCCAAAGGAGGAACTTGAACCATTATTTCTGTTGGTAAGGGTAAACGAGAACCCGTCAGCTTACTTTTTCATCTTCAAAGTCTCAGCTAGCTTGTATGAAAGTATCAGCGCTAAGAGCTAACATAATCTACGGCAGTTAAATCAAACCTGATTTAACCTGAACTAATCTATCTTATTCTGGCATGAAATAATTCAAATGAAACCAAATCTAATTCAGCTATTTAGATTTTATTTTCTTCATCAGCTCAAAGTCAACTCAGCTAGATGAGACTTTGAAGATGAAGCAGTAAGCTGACGGGTTCTCGTTTACCCTTACCGTTCAAGGACCTAACTCGGGATCTGGACCAGGCCCTGGACAGCAAGGAAACCTTGGGCAACCTCATGGAGCTAATATTCCTCCGACAGGATGGTCGGGACCCGGTGGACCTGGTTCAAATTCAGGACCTGTGTCCTCCAATCAAGATAACAGAGGAAATAATCAAGGAGGAAGTGGACCTCAAAGTTCACAAGTCGATAAAAAGCCATCTCCTTTGAATTAATGCGTATATTTGAACATTATGTTAATAATTTATTCAAATTTGAAACGCTTAAGTTTCTGTCTGATTTTAACAAGCAATGTCATTGAAATTTGAACTAAATAGTACAACAAAATCGAATATCTCGAGCTTAGATTATTTCTAAGTTTGTAAATAAAGATATCTGCTAAATTAAAAAAATTAAGCACAAAACTAAATTATGCAAAATTTTAAGTTTGCTCAAATTGTCCATAAGTATTTGTAAGTATCGGCTTCAAGTATAGTTTTCATTTTTCAATATTAGTTTTCGATTTTTATTTTAAATGTTTGACATTTTTTATTTTATAACATTTGTAATTTACTCTAGTTTAAATTAATTTAAATAAGGAATCAAATTTAATTTGAGTACTTAAATTATTTTATTTGTTTCCCATGAGTTTATTTCTGTGGAGGTAAATTGTTGATTCTTTTAACCTGTTTATTAGTATGGAACCAACACTTTAAGGATGGCGAATTTTATCATAGAATTGATTTATTCCACCCCAAATGGTTTCCCACCAACCTAATTGTTCCTCAGTAGGATTATAAATAGATATCCGTTTCAAGTATTGAATAACATTCGGATCCGACATTATTCCCATATGATCTACACCTTTGAAAGTGGTATAATGAACTGGTTTTAATTGTTGTTGCTGCATTCTTAAACAACCTCTCAAACTTGCAAGATTAACTGTTCCATCCCCATCACTTGATTCTGCCAGAGGATCATGATTTGGGAAATTTTCATAATTATAATGTAAAGAGCTCATAGTTTTCAAACCAACACCGTGTAAACAATGAATCGTGACTTCAGGAGAGTCCATAGATTGGGTCAATTCTTTGGTATCTTTCCACATTTCATAACCAATAGTGTAATTGATATCGTTGAAAAATTGCTGATAGTCTGCTACAGTATAGTTTCTTAGTCCTGTCGATAACAAAGTCTGATGAGGAGTCCAAAATTTATCACTTGGAAGTAAGTAAGCTAAACTTGGGAATGTTCTTTCTTCTTTACGAATGGTCAATGCAGTTACAGTAATAACGCCAAAATTATCACCTGAAGCATATGCTTTAAGTGCCTTTACTGCTCCACCCCAAGCACCAGCTAATGTGACAAAATTTTTTACGTATTTATTTTTCCAATAGAATTTTTGACGATTCAGAAAATATAACATTGTTGGACAACCGAGAGAGTGACAGACAATCATAACTTTTCGTCCACCGTTAATGGTATACGTCTCTTCAACCAATGATTTGAAATTTTTGTAAAAATCGTCCAATTCAACTAACAAGTAAAGACAGACAAACAATTGCTAAATTAGTGAATTTGCTGATGAATTAATTAATAACAAAAGTTATTTGTTTTGTGATGGACAGTTTACCTATATATGATATCTTGAGGTCGTAAAACGGTAACAGATAATCAAGGTTAATTTAAATTGAGCCTTTCCAAAATATGTAATCATTATTTGCACAACATTTAATAATAACAATTTTTAAGTTTTAACTATTTTAAATATTTTTGAAAGTTGTTTAACTGATTTTTGTAGTAAAATTACATTTTTAGATTTATGTTTCTACTTACGTGGTGATTTGCGGAAGTCATAAGGAGCCCCTCGGATATTGATACCTCTTTGATAACCAATTTTAACCATTTCGGCTACAAGGACATTGAAATAACCTGCGAGCGAAACCTGACTTGGATCAACATATTCAACTGTCGATGTATTACCAAATCCAGGGACTCGAATCGAAACCCCTGGAGGATTATGAGTTTTCCTAGTTTCAGGATCGTATATCAATCTCATATTATCCACCCAGCAATCAATTACATAAGGGACTAGATCAGCTAAATTCAACCATAAAGTGAAATATTCACTAGTCTTTTGTTGGCATATGTAATGAACCACATCTGGCTTATCAACTTGAGCTTCCAATTGGCTTCCACCGTCACCTGGAACTGATAAAAATGAAACAATTTATATCACTACCCGTTTAAATTCACTTAAATTCTACCAAAATTTAGTTATGATTTGATATGAATGAATATGATGACAGACAATGTCTGGAATTAACTGGAAGCATGCACATTCGAGAAAATCATTAGGCTATTAATTGATAATTATCACAATATTTCATGATAGAAATTAAGAACTAAACAGATTAATGTATTAAATTACCAAGAATAATTGGACTTTTGGGTACATCATTCACTTTTTGATCGAAATTGGTATCCTTTTCATTCCACCAAAACCAATTCCAAGATGAAGCATGAGACAAAGTGAATAGAGATATGAAAAATAAACAGCAGACTAGAATTGTTTTGAACATCAACATTATGTCCAAGGTAAAGGGTTGAACAATGGACAATTATGTTTTTCTCGATCAACAATAAGTAGACAGTAACACAAATAGACAAAGAAAATATAAATTGTACAAGTCAATGATTGGTGATAAAAAATTTACACTGATGTTGTTGAGAAACTTTATTATCATGTAACCACTAACACAGCACTTTTGTTAATGCTAAGGTCATCACTATGAACAAGATGACGATGGAAGAGAAGAAGAAATGAAAAATATATTATCTGCCAAGAAAACGATTGAGCCAAAGACAGAAATGATGCCAATGTTCAAGTTACAGCAAATTGAAATGATACAATTTATGTAACTTTCGCAGACATTTATCTCAATCCACTTTCTTTTTTCACCTTTCAACTCACCTGACCGGATGCCTTTTATATCAGTGTCACCTCTTAATACTCTCATTTGAAAAAACTTGAACCATCTTGAAGCCAACAAATGCAGTGCAATGCCACTGTACAATACTCTTTCAGTTATAATGCGATAAGTCAAGATATCTTTATCAATTGTTTTCTTTTACTTTTAAAAATGAAAAAAGATTAAACTACAAATCTTATGGTCATTCAAAAAGTCTGTTTCGTAATAAGAAAGATTGACAAAGATATTAATTGATAAAGCCTTTGATTGTCAATTTTTATATTTTCATTTCAGATTCGAAATTTTTCATCTCACAGCTATTTTTGAGTAAAGCATTACGATGAACCAAAATATTTCAACAATTACTCAGTGACACTTTCATGCAACATAGAAACAAGAGTTCTCAAATAATTCTGTAAAATTCTGTTTTACAACTAAACAAGATAGATTAAAAAAAGATTATAATTTAGAAAATTTCAATTTCTAAAAGTAAAAATAGATGGCTAGATTTGTCTTCAAAATCTTGGTTACTAATTATTGACATTTCATAACGAATTACATTAAATTTTAATGATTAAACAAGTTAATAAAATTCTAATTAATCACATGATCCATCTGGAGGGCCATTCAACCATCTTTCATCCACTTTGGAGCAATCGAAGATTGGTTTAGCCAATTTCTGGTTTACTTTGTTGTGAAGATTACACATCCAGAGAGAAAACGATTGTCTCGTATCCACTTTCGGAGGATCCTTTGAAATATCATTTCTCATATCTGCGGCACAATGCGAACAAGGATAGAAATTGGAAAATAGATTCATAAATTTAATCATTTCTGATTGTTGCTGATTCGTTGGTTTATCAGGATAATAAGCAGCCATAGTGTGTAGAAATGTCCAACTGGCTCGTCCTAGTCCATCCTTATCAACAGGACAATCGGTGACATGATTATTGGAAGAATAAGAATTACTTTTGGATTTATTAAAATCACCTTTATTTGTATTCCTTCTATTAAGATTAATGTCACTGTTTGATTCATCAGGAGACTTGAATGAGGATTGAGCCTTCATAAAAGATTTGAAGCTAGAACAAGCTCGACATGATTCACGATAGTCAGACATTTTTGAACTGAACCTTACTGAATAATTAATCAAAAATAAAAAATAATCAAACAATGAAAAATAGCGCAATTAAAAACCATGTTTTTCTGATGTAACCGGTCAATGCGTGTTTACCGCAGAAAAATGTGAGTCGTATTTGTCTCCCAATCAGCTGTGAGTTTGTGGATTTATTGTTTCATTCAACATTTTTATTAATCCACCTTTAATCTCTCTTTCTTTTCACAATTTTATACTTATTATTTAATATTTTGATGTAAATTGTGAATGAGAATCACTTGGTTATATCAACTGTGTTCGTCTATGTTTGCAAGAAATTAATGAATTTTTTTGGCAATAGGAATTGACTCTCTGTCAACATCCCTTAGCATTTGATGGTTCATGCATTTCTGTTTCGTCAAACTTGTGATATTTATTAATCTTAAACTGACTCATAGTCATAAACATTGTCATCACCATTGACCTATTGTGATCGAGCTTCTAATTATCTCTGTTATTCACCAATTCTCGCCTGAGCATGTCGACAATCATTAAATCTGATGATGATTGCTACTTTTTTTTCAATGCAACTTGCACCAAAGGCGAAGCTTGTCCTTATCGGCATTCCGACGCTGCTTATGGATCAGATGTTGTTTGTAGCTTCTGGAGAGAAGGAAAGTGTATTAAAGGTGCTAGTTGTAAATATCGTCATATGGAGATACGTAAACAGCGTGGCAAAGTCGAATGTTTCTTTGAAAGGCAACCCGGTGGATGTAAGAAGCCACATTGCCCTTTTCTCCATAAGTCTCCCTTTAAAGCAGCAAACGAAGATGGTTCGGAACTCATTAGTGAATCTGGTGGGTAATCATTAAATTATCTTATTAAAATTCTTGTCTCACTTTTCACGTTTATTCTCTTCCTTTCTTGTTTCCTGGTTTTTAGCTGACATTCATTCGGCTCCTAGTGATAATCTTACTTCTATTAAAAGTTCACCTTTCCTACCAGAGCAGGAATTCAAAGGCGAAGGAGATATATCTACTACACTTTTGTCAAACATTAACGAAAATTTGAAATCCTGTGTCTCTCCGCCATTTTCACCTACCTCTAAACAACCTGGTTCGCCATCATCAACCTCAGCAACAATTGGCTCTGAACCAGTATCATTCAACATTGATATAGCAGAAGAGTCGGAAAACGAGCCTGAAGAAGTTGGTAACCTCGAGAAGAAACCTATAAAATTAACTGCCTCTAATAATCAATCTGGAAAAAATTTCGGCGTCAAGACTTTAGAGCAAATTAGGATGGAAAAAGTATTCAAATCAAATGATGTGAATAAAGAGTCCCCACCTGAACCTCCAAATACATCTAGTAAAGTGTCTAGGATTAAATTAAAGAGAAAAACCCTTTGTTCGGCCAATAATGCTAACACAACAAATGATGGTTCATCAGGATTAAACGAAAATGAAAGTAAGCCCGGTAGCCTTGGATTCGGTGTGAAATCTCTTGAAGAGATACGTAGAGAAAAGGAACAAGCTCGACAAACGCCAGAACAGGTCTCAACTGAGACTGAGGGTAATAATGTTATGCCCAAGAAAATAATTAAAATAAAAAGGACACATTTAGGAACGAGTAAACCGGACGAGCCTCCATCAAAGATAGTTAAGCTTCGGAAGCCTGTTTCTGAAGATAGTACTGTAGCTATTAAACCTGTAACCAAATATAATTTAATCCAACCAACGGATAATCCTGTTAAAGTACAACCATCAGAAAACACTATACAACGACTCCAATCCAAAACACTGGCAACAACTCCTTTGTCTATCAAATCTACGGCACCAATGCCATCACCGCCAAAACTAGGGCCAGCTACACTTCCGGTATCATCATCACTTGTGTCTTCAACTCCTATAGCAGCGGTTTCACCTCAGCAACAATCTCAGCCCAATAGATTACCTATCAAACCAGAAATTCATAAACTTAAAAAAAGTGTTTCGAAACAACTAAACGAAATTGAAAAATCAAATCTAGGTGGTAAAGGATCAAAGACGCAATCACGTGAACAAAAGTCATCTAGTTCAATTAAAAAGCATGACATTATGTCGTCTGTAGTGACGGATATTCCGACATCGAATACACATGAGAGTCAGCCCTTCAAGAAAAGTAAATTAAGTTCTTCACCTAGCCATGATAAATCAGAATGGAATGAAGAGCTTTGTGAAAAAGCATTAGGAGATGAAGTTAATTTGCTCCAAAAAGACGAAGATCTTCTTGAAGATGATTTACTCGCTGATGAAAATGGCGAAACAGCTCCTGAAGGTGTTAATATCGAAGATGAAGATGATGAATTTTTGAAAGAGATCGAACATGTTATTAATAGCTAAACTAAATAAATTCTTTCATTTGTACAGTTACTCGCCTTTCTTTAATCGTTAAAAATCAATTTGCATTCTAGGTATTGCGAATCCTGTTTGCCTATGATTTTGAGGAAAAATTTCAAATTGCAATTGTAAATGTATCAATCAAAATAAATATAGCGGGTAAATTAGCGAATACCCATGTTTAAATGTATTCAATTTGTAGAAACTTAAGAAATGTGAATTCAGGGAAAGCAATCTAATTTTCCATTGAGTTAAAAATAATTTCTTCTTTAATATGTTGACTCTTCTTGCTTTTCACATGTTTTCAAGTCAACATAATAAATGTTGGTGTGTTTACACAAACTGTTTTGAAGAAACCTAATAGTTCTTATTAATATTTATCCGAATTTCTTATCAAAATTCTCATTTATGACTGTATAGTTATGAAAATAGTTAAATTACACGAGTTTCCTTCATTAATGGATGATTGCTGTGCTTTGTTAAATCAAGAATGGCCTCGAAGCAAAGCAGCTCGTCTTCATTCTTTATCCAAATCAAAAGATTCCTATCCAATGTGTTTGTGTTTACTTGATGATGTCGGTGACGGTGGAGATGACATGGATACAAATGCTGCAAACCTAAAGGGTAAATTGATTGGCCATGTTAAAGTGAGTCGTGGTCTAACTGATGGCGAAGCATACATTGAAAGTTTGATCATAGATAAGTCAAGACGTGGACAAGGTGTGGGTCGAAAGTTCATGTCATCAATTGAACAATTACTTAAATCTAATGGCTTTTCGTCAATCTCATTGCATACCATCGATGCTTCCTCCTTTTATCTAAAGCTTGGTTACATCATCGTTGAAACCATTGAAGCTTTAGGGCCAGCTAATCAGTCTATTGCTACCGACCAATCTGCAGCAAAAATTTATGGTAAACCTAATATTTCAGAGGAAGCCTCAGCCTCAGCCGTTCCTATCTTTCCGCCACCACCCCCGCCACTACCACTAGGATTATCATTGATTAGTAGACCTTTAATAAAACAAGAGAAAATTGTAATGAAGAAAACATTGAGATGAATAGAAATGATCAGCTGTTAATGCTCAAACCTTTTAATAAGCATTTTTCTTACAGGATTAGCGGCTAGATAATCAGTCTGGTTAATTCAAGAGTAAAAATCCTCTGAATTAATAGTAATCAATTTTTATTTATAATAAATTATTCTTTGCCCTATTTTTTGTGAAAGCCGAAAAAATTTTGTATTATTAAACAGATCTACGTTTCGATCAATTTTCAACTATAAGTCAACTATAATAATTTTAAACAATAATGAATTTCAGTTAAAAATGAAATTTTTGAATAATTTTAAATAAAAGCCACAAGCCTTCGAATTGTTGACTTCATATCTTTTGAAGAAACTATCTTTAACTATTCGATTCAATCGAAGACTTGTGTCCCTTGAGCTTACTCGTTATTTATATAATTAAATCATTATATTATTGAGTTATTTAGTTAAAATTGACATTTTGAGCAGAGATAATTTGCTAATAATTGAGAGATTATTATTCAAATTTTACTCATTATTTTTTTGCACATTAAATTTTTGAGTTCACCCGCTAAGTCTGAAATATAGTTTGAAGGGCACTAATAAAGGAGCCTTTTAGGTATGTATTTTAAAAAAATTATCTCGCCCACCTAATATTATAATTTATTCTGGTGATGAACCTTCCAAATGAAATATCATTCAGTTCAACGAACCAAACATTTTGGTTTGCTTACTATGGAAGCAACAGTTTTCTCAAAAGTAAGTTTTTACTTTAAATATCATGGTGTTTTGCATACCATTTTTTGAAATTTACTTTTGGTTTACAAGTTAGTAATAAACGTTAACTGACTGGTTTGTTCAAAGTCCAGTCAATTCTGTTTTTGTCCGGCTAACTACTGTACATTACAACTTTACTATCCTCCATCCCAACTTGTTACATCTGTTCCTCATCAAATTGGATATAACTTTTTTTTCTTTCTCTATCTTTAACCATTATTTATTTTCCCTTTCAATTACACCATCAATTAGTAAACATAAGTACGAATCTAAAAGCAAAAAACTCAAGAGTCTGTGCTATTGGTATCTAATAATTGTTTTCAGTGACTCCTTCTTTTTTACCAACACCACCGCTAACATACACAAAACAACATAAGCATCCACAGAATATATCAATAATATTTCCGACTGGTCATACAATCGATTTTCACTGTTTTATTTTAAACTGTTAGCTGTTCGATTTATTCTCATCTTTAATCTGCTTTGGTCAGAAGAGTATATATAATCAATTGCTTTCATACATCAGAATATATACCAGGTGATTTCTACTCCTATTTAAGGTATTTTATGTTATTTACGTTATGCTAATATTTTTCTATGTTACTGTTTGTCAGTCATTTCATTGGTGATGCATGAATCAAATATAAAAGCTACATCTGGACCTTCAGCAGCCACATCATCTCGACCTGGCGCTACATCAAAAGGATCTTTCCATGTTAATTTCAACATTGATCAAAATGAAATAACTGAAAGAAAACAAAATTATCTCACTGCTAAGTATGGACAACATCAGATGAATTTGATAAAGAAAAGACTAAGAGTAGAAATGTGGATATGTGAACAGTTACAGGGTCTTTATGCAACAAATGTAAGCTATTTGAAGAAATCGTCGGTAAATTTAATACATTATTTGTACTTTATAAACAGGATGGATCCGAATCAAATGAAGTTGAGATCGATTTGGACGAACTTCTGGACGTGGAAGGAGATGACTTGAGGCGAGAATGGCTTAAAGTAAATATAACATAAACACCAAAAATGTTTTTTAAGAATTGAATTCATAATATATCTGTCAATTTTGATTTGATCTACACCTAATTGTATTTTTTTGACCTTATAATCATATACTTGCAGGCAAGATTGAATGGTGCTAAGAAACCAATGGTTGTGATAGAAAAATTTATCGATGAAGTTTTGGAGAAAGCTAAGACATTATGATGGTTGACTGTCTCTTGTATAATCGTAGTAGCTCTCCAGGTTGGATCAACATTGTTTAAATCAATGTTAACTCATACTAAAATAATATGTACTTGCCTAAATAACCAATTTGTCCATCAAAAAAAATATATACTTAATTTAACCGTGTCAAACTTAAAAATAACTTCCAATTACAATAAAATAATTGTTACTTCGAGTTACCGTACTATGGACTAATGTCGTTCGTTTATTCGTTTACACTTCAAGAAAAAAGAAGAGTTATTAAAGCTAAAATACTCAAATGCAAATTCTACTTGATAACCTGGTCGCTGAAATTTTGACTAGCACCCGACTGCCACAAACTATTACAGGTCAGAAGACCAGAAGTGACTGATAGTGAAATATTTGATGATGATGATTTTTATGGACAATTATTGAGACAACTAATTGAAAGTAAAACATCTATTGATTCTGTCGATCCAATATCCTTAAGTAGACAATGGCTAGAAGTTCAAAAACTACGGAAAAAGATGAAACGAAAAATTGATACAAGAGCGTCCAAAGGACGTAGAATAAGATATAAAGTTCATCAACCATTAATTAGTTTCATGGCTCCAATTGAGGATGGAAATTATGAAGATTCAGCTAAGGATAAATTATTTGCTTCCTTATTTGCTCAAAGAAAAGTCCAAGAAACATGATTATGTTAAACATATGAAGAGTGTTATTTTGTCCAATAAAAAATTTTTTGAGAAAGCGATTTGAATACATATTTATTTTAATTACAAAAAGTAAAATACGTATTAATCAACAGCCATTGAATCATCAGCAACTGCAGGATCAGCAGGACGTGGTTCTCCTGGTTGAGCATCCATTCCTTCTGGTGCACCAGCTAGACCTCCAGCTTCTCCACCACCACTTGGATCACTACTTCCAGCTCCTCGGCCTTTCTTTTCAGCCTCAGATAGTAAATCAAGCCATTGAGTAACTTTCTCATCATCATAAACAGTAAAATCTTGTCCTTTGCCTACAATAGCAATAGAAACATTTCTAACATTTAATTCTAAATCATTAGGTAAACATTCACGTAAAGCTAGTAATCCATGGCGTATGAGTTCATTCAAATTTGATTCAGCGAACTTCTCTAAATTCTTCTCTAAATAAGTACGTGAAGATTGTGATCGCGCTCCAATAGCCATAGCTTTACAATCAAAATAATTTGCAGAAGGGCAAGTTTGATGAATATGTGGTCCATTATCATCATAGCCAGCAATCAACAAACCAACACCATATGGACGTCTATCGTATCTTTGGGTTGAACTTTGCATCTTATTTCCCAAGATTTCAACTAAAAAAATAAATAAATGAGAAAATTTATCAATTATCATAAAGCACATAATAGTCCGATTAGCCACTAACTAACCTAATCGCTTGATAGGTAAACAAGTTTCATGAGAATATCTTTCATTGATACATTCATTTCTCATAAATCTCGACAAAACTCTAGCATCAGCTGTTAAACCGGCGATTGATATTCCAACATGATTATCAATTGGAATAATCTTTTTTTGATGAGCACTTAATTCGGATGTACTTCTTTTAAGTGCCAATAGTAAAGCATGAGTTGAGTTCTTCAGTCCGATTGTAGCAGATCCTTGTTTAACCGCTTCCATTGCATATTCGACTTGATGAAGTCTACCTTGTGGAGACCAAGTAGTAACATCATTGTCATACTGATTACGGAACATTTTTCAAGATGAAAACTTGTAGAAACAAAATAGAAATTAGAAGGAATTAATTTGGAGATACAAAAAGTTGAGTTTAGCAACACAAAATAAATTTGTTAATTCATTCATCGGTGAAAATTTTTCCAAAATTTACCCTCAGATGGCAACGCCAGCTAGGCTGGATTATCCCTAAAATATTGAGAAATCAAGCGCTGAATTCAAATTATACCAACTGCAATTTTATCAAACTTAATTTATCTGTTGATTATAATATTGGAAATAAAATTTAAACTCTAAAAATTATTATATTACTTTAAATCAGCTGAAAAATTAGTCTCAATTTGGATTAAGCGCCAGTTTTCTCAATATTTTAAGAATAGTCTAGCATAGCTGGCGTTTCCATCTGTAGGAAAATTTAGAAAAATTTCCAGCTGATGGATATATGATTAGTAGAGCTGAGATGGTTAAGGCTTGGAATGGTTGGTATAACCAGTAACCGCTCAATTTCCCCCCCATGGTTATACTAACCAAGTAATCATGAGTTACTGAAGCAGGGCAGCGCCATCTAATGATAATTAGGATAACTTCGCCCAAGCGAAGATCAAATTTCGTGTGAGATAAGCGCCTCTAGTGACAGATCAACTAACTATTATCGTAAACAAACTTCGATTTTAAGCTCTCTTTCTTTTTCTCTTTCTAAGCTGAGACGGTTACAACTAACCGGTTAATCGTTCTATAAACGCAAGTAACCGGTTAGTATAACCATTAACCGGTTATTTCTCCTCCCCCAATAACCAAATCATCGGTTAGTAGTAACCGTCTCAGCTCTAATGATTAGTGAATAAACAGATTTATTTTGTGTTGTTAAAATTAACTTTTTGAATCTTTTTAATTACTGTTTATTACCAAGTTTTCATCTTGAAAAATGTTCCGTAATCAGTATGACAATGATGTTACTACTTGGTCTCCACAAGGTAGACTTCATCAAGTCGAATATGCAATGGAAGCGGTTAAACAAGGATCTGCTACAATCGGACTGAAGAACTCAACTCATGCTTTACTATTGGCACTTAAAAGAAGTACATCCGAATTAAGTGCTCATCAAAAAAAGATTATTCCAATTGATAATCATGTTGGAATATCAATCGCCGGTTTAACAGCTGATGCTAGAGTTTTGTCGAGATTTATGAGAAATGAATGTATCAATGAAAGATATTCTCATGAAACTTGTTTACCTATCAAGCGATTAGGTTAGTTAGTGGCTAATCGGACTATTATGTGCTTTATGATAATTGATAAATTTTCTCATTTATTTATTTTTTTAGTTGAAATCTTGGGAAATAAGATGCAAAGTTCAACCCAAAGATACGATAGACGTCCATATGGTGTTGGTTTGTTGATTGCTGGCTATGATGATAATGGACCACATATTCATCAAACTTGCCCTTCTGCAAATTATTTTGATTGTAAAGCTATGGCTATTGGAGCGCGATCACAATCTTCACGTACTTATTTAGAGAAGAATTTAGAGAAGTTCGCTGAATCAAATTTGAATGAACTCATACGCCATGGATTACTAGCTTTACGTGAATGTTTACCTAATGATTTAGAATTAAATGTTAGAAATGTTTCTATTGCTATTGTAGGCAAAGGACAAGATTTTACTGTTTATGATGATGAGAAAGTTACTCAATGGCTTGATTTACTATCTGAGGCTGAAAAGAAAGGCCGAGGAGCTGGAAGTAGTGATCCAAGTGGTGGTGGAGAAGCTGGAGGTCTAGCTGGTGCACCAGAAGGAATGGATGCTCAACCAGGAGAACCACGTCCTGCTGATCCTGCAGTTGCTGATGATTCAATGGCTGTTGATTAATACGTATTTTACTTTTTGTAATTAAAATAAATATGTATTCAAATCGCTTTCTCAAAAAATTTTTTATTGGACAAAATAACACTCTTCATATGTTTAACATAATCATGTTTCTTGGACTTTTCTTTGAGCAAATAAGGAAGCAAATAATTTATCCTTAGCTGAATCTTCATAATTTCCATCCTCAATTGGAGCCATGAAACTAATTAATGGTTGATGAACTTTATATCTTATTCTACGTCCTTTGGACGCTCTTGTATCAATTTTTCGTTTCATCTTTTTCCGTAGTTTTTGAACTTCTAGCCATTGTCTACTTAAGGATATTGGATCGACAGAATCAATAGATGTTTTACTTTCAATTAGTTGTCTCAATAATTGTCCATAAAAATCATCATCATCAAATATTTCACTATCAGTCACTTCTGGCTGATTTTCATTAGACTTTGTTTCATCACTTTGTTCATCATTCGATTCTTCTTTACCAATTATTTTATACCCAGAACGTTTCATTCGGGTCTTTCTGAGCAGTCTTTCACGATCACTAAGTATATGGCTTATATTCTTTATGATTTCAGGCTCTTCTTCTAAGGCTTTTGCGTCGGATTTTGTTGCATAATTCGTTTTTTGCCACCACTCACTCATTATTGCATTTATGTCTGATATTAGCTTCTTATGGTCTGTATCTAATTGTTCTTCCACATCTTCATTCTCAACGAGACTTTCCTGTGCCGTCAATTGGTGTTGGAGATTCAAGAAAGCTTTTAACATATTTTTCTCTTCCTCCAAAGCTCGAGTTTTCGCTTTATCTAAAACACCTTCATCAGCATCTGAAAACTTTTCAAAAATATCATGTTGAGGTAATTTGTTCAAATTTATCAAAGCTTTTTGTAATTTAATTCTGCAATTGATGAGCATATCAAACACGACCAACTGATTTTTGACTGCCAACGCTTGAGCACGATTCTTCTCCTCTTCTCTGTCTCCAAGTTCACCTCCATTATCATCTTCCTCTATTTCTGATTCGTCTTCAATATACTCGTCATTGTCATCCATTTTAAAATGAATTAAACACAAAATAAAATCAAATTAGATATGACACAAAAGATACAATAAATTTTGATAAAAATTAAAGTGAATACTTTAAAGATTGGTCACTTGTTTTATTATTGTTTATTTATTTCAACTTCAACCAAGTGGGAGAATGAATCAATACAATATGACTGAGTGGTTCTATGTCCACCCCCCAGAAGTCATACGAGCAACAAGAAAAGGTATAAAGTTGGAGGATTTACACGTTTGTTCGTAAATTATATTGGTATCATGTAATAGTCATCATAGGAGATGATTTTAAATGGACATCGTTAGATGTATGATTTTGGTCACTCTTTTGGTGTTTTAAGTCACTTAATAATAATATCTTAATCACTTTTTAATGAAAAAATTTCTTTCACTGAAAAACGTGTTGCTCTCTTTACATGCTTTTGTAAATCTGTAAAAGCAATGCTTTTAAAATACAGATGTTTTCAAATCTACAAACAATTCACTAGATGGCACTGATAATGAGAATCTGATAAGCAAGAAAAGTCGTTTTTCAAGTCGGTAGATGGCGCAGTCTTTGAGTACAACGCCACCTTCCGTTAAACTCAATAAATCCGTTTGCATGATCAATGTTTACATTTTACTGTAATTGTTGGTTTGCTTCAGTTGACTCTCCGCGTTACTAACAAGAAGCGGTTTATTTGGTATTTTTCATGTCTTTGTATGTTTTCACTTTAATAATTATTGTGAACGTGTTGAATTCTTAGTAAAATGTCCAAATCGAGTTTATAATCAACAACCATTTGTAAATACTGTAATTTGTAAACATGTTACTTTTATTTCGAATTTTGTTTCATTTTTTATTCATCTTCATTTCACAAGACTTTGTGAATCTCTTTTATAATTTCAATTTCTTAAGGAATAGTGACATAAGTGATTCGTCGAGGATTAATTTTTTATCATCTTGGACAGTTAGTGCTTTTTGTCCATCCAATTGTCGATGTAATGATAACAAACTGGAAGCTGTTTGTTCCAATGCTTCTCTCACCATCATACCAATCACATTGAATCCAAATATGAGGAAAATTCTCCTCAATTCAAATCAAATAGTTAAACTAAGCACTGATTCGTTTAGTGTTTATCGTAATATTGAATCTCTTGATCTGTCCCATAATAAATTGGATACTTTAGAAGACTACTCTTTTAGAGGTTTAAGCAAATTGAAGGTGAGTTTAACACAATTTTCCTATTTTTATTTTTTATTGAATGCGAAATTAAGTCAATTTTCTGCAATTGAGTTTTGTTTAATATTTTATTCTGAGATCTATTCTCATTGATAATTAAACTCTTAATTTATTGATTTTTGACTCAAATCCGAAAATCTAGAAAACGCTTTGCTTCTGTCAATCTTTTCAGCATTATATTTAAAATTACCAAGACATTGTGTAATGAATACATGTTCAAAATTTGATTGGAAATCTTGTTTTGAAGAAATTTTAATTCCTCGTCTTATATTTTTCCCTAGACGCTTCATCTAAATGGAAATAAACTTCTAGTTTTCACTAATTCCACATTCAATGGTCTTTCAGGATTGGAAGATCTTTACCTTAATGATAATTTATTATCTAATTTAAATGACTCCGTTTTCAAAGGGCTACTAAATCTGAAGCAACTTAATCTCAATCGAAACCGGTTGAATTATCTAGGACCTCGTACTTTTGATGGTTTGAAAAATTTAAGGACACTTTTTTTAATAAATAATTCACTAATTATGGATTATTCAGCTTTATCGAATGAACAGTTGTCTAACTCACCGACGTTGGCTTCAACGCCGTCAACCTTTAATTCTTCAAACTCAAACTTGAACTATATTCTTGATGCACTTTCTCCGCGTTATTTACCCAACTTGATGGAATTGCATCTCGGTGGTAATAATTTTCCTGCAATAAAAAAGGAAAATTCTCCTTTTTTCAGTGGAATGGATCCATCTGAAAGTTTAACTCCACCTCCATCTGACTCTTCAGATTTCATGTCGGAACAAAGTGAAAGTTATAATCAGAATCATCATTATTCGCACGAAAGCTCAAAACGACGTGAATCTCATGATTTAAAATTTTGGAGTAATTTGCAAGAATTATCTCTAGAAGGATGCTCAATCAGTTCAATTGAATCTGGAGCTTTAAATGGTTTACCCAAACTAACTACTTTAAGACTCAACAATAATAATTTTCAGGTAATTATTTGGTTAATTAATTTTTATGCCTTAATGACTATCTCAACTTACCTAAAAGGTTTAATTGATTAAATGAATTTCATGTTTTCTTACTTATATATAGCAAGTGCCAAAGGATATTTTTTCAGATTTGGGTAAACTTGAGGTTCTTCAGATTGGAGGAAATCCTTTTACAACAATCAACTCAACATCATTTACCACTTTAACCAGTCTCAAAAGTCTTGATATAAGTCGTTGTCCTCATCTCAATGTAAGTTGTTGTTATTTCTTCTCATCCTTTTCTCACTTTTTCCTTTTCTATTTATCAAATCACTTACTTTTTCATCTCATCCAGTTAACTGACGATTCCAATTCGTTTAATTGTTGTTCTATTGTTTGCATTGTCATCACTTGAAATAACTTTCTCTGCTCTCTTTGATCATTTTACTCTTCCATTAACCATCATCAACAATCAACGTCTACTCTTTTCCTTTCCATAGATAACTTTTCGTCTTTCTCCTCTCTTATGAATTAAAGTTATTTGTTGTTGTGAACAACTGATTAACAGGGGACAGAAGGGATAGAAAGAAGATGACGAGGATGAGAATGACAAAAGAAGTCAACTCCTTTTCTTTATGCTGACTATTCAATACAGTTTCAGTATAAGCTTATCTTGTCCGCTATTCGCTATTGTGTCCGTTCTCTTGTTTTCTCAGCATCAATCTGTTAGTATGCATGGTAATCATGCTTATAATTAATCCTTAATCAATAATATTTTATGATAAATCAGACAAGCTATTTTAAATGTATAAATTACAATTTATCTTTTCAGACACAGATAAACATTTTTTATTTTCAAGATTTAACTGTTCGGAGTAATCGGTTTACACTCACACTTTAATTGTTATTATCATCATTATCATGTTATTGTTGCTATGTAATGTTGAAAAAGATAAATCTCTGCTCAAATATTAGTTATTTAATCGCTCAATCGGATTAAATTTTCAACTTTTGTTCAGCATTTTCACATTGTTCGTACACTTTGAAAGGATTAGATGTTAAGAGTTCTAATTCAATTTCAGATTAATTTGATTGGCTCTTCAATTGATGTGACAATGTTTCTTCTCTATTCAAATCCTTTCGCTTATTTTCACACTTTATTTGATTTGATTTCAGCCTCATTCTCATTCAACTAACAATCAATTATCATCATTAGACCTCTCTTCAGTTTCTCTTCCCATAAAAGGTATTAATATTGTCGATTTGTTTCATTTTTCTGTTTCCGTTTCCTCAATTATTTCTCACACATTTCGTAAATTTAATCTTACAGCTTAAATGAAAAACTCGTTTTTTGTACTTCTATTCATAAAAGTATCAAAAATAACAAAAACATAGTAGTTAATGATATTGACCATATAACCTGGTTTCCTTATCAGTAGGTTTGATTGAGTTATTGTGTACATGAAGTATATGTGTTTTAAATATTGATTATTTTATATCACGCGATCAGATGAAAGAGTTATCGTTAGGGTTGAATAAAGATGAACTAAATTGGATCACTGAATATCATACTTGTAAATAAAATTTAATAAATTAATTATTATGGAGCTTCTTCACACGATTAATTGTTAGTATCGATTACAGAACGGCAGCAAGATATTGACTCTTGAAACAATTAAAAAATTTAAACAATTAGGTTTATAAATCTTATCAATTTTGCTACTTTCAAGTTTAATAGTTTAAATTGAACGAAACATGCGAAGAAGCAGAATAAATTTACTTTTTCAATAAATTCAATCAACACTGCTAACTATAAGTTATTACATGTTAATTGTTATGTAAAATCATAATTTATATAAATTGTAAAATATTGTAAAATAATATTGAATATGAGAAATATTACCTCACCTCTACAGTTTTTATTATTAATTAACCCTTGAAGCAATTGTTTTTACATCATTACCTGGTCATGGATTGATGATCTTTTTCCCTGATCATTTTAACCAGCAATAAATGTTATCAGTTGAAATTTAGAAAGGCCAAAAGTACAGATTGCTCAAGGCAGCAATTAGGTTTGGTCGCAACCTTCATTTGCTCTCTCGACGGTTCTTGATAAAGTAATTAATTTTTTCCAATAACTAGATTAAAATTTCTCTTTACAATTCATAAATTGTTCATAAATTTTATTTGGATTACCATTATTTTGAATAATGTATCAATCGAGAATTTAATTAGATTTATATTTGACATTGTAAAATTTAATATTCATTATAGCATACTTTCCATCATTTTTAAAATTAATTCCAGCTTCCATTTGAATTGCAAAACTAAAAGAGGAACCGACTGATGGAACATATCAAGTTTACCAATCTTTTGTAACATCATCATGCATCGCCTGAAGAATGCATCAAAGTTTTATGTTTAGGCCTAATTGTCTTAATCATTTGTCAGTATTTCATGTTTAACCTTTCAACCAGTTAGTTGATAGTCAAATGACTAATGGTAAATAACGAATAACTTGTCAAATAGCTGTTAATTTCTGCTTTCCAATCCGACAATGTGCGTTGATATCTGTGTTTGTTTGACTTTGTGTCATCAATTTAACCCTTGAGAAAACAAAAATTTTTTAGCGGCAAAACAAGTATGTCTTTACTGGTTAGTCTAACAGGACTGCTGTTCAATTGTCCTGTTAATCAGACAATTAAAGCTAATTATTGGATGCGTCAATTTGTTATCAAAAAATATTTTTGATATAACCAACTTTTATCTCATTAGTCAATCAATTTTACTTCATGTGTTAATACAATACCCGACGATGGCTAAGTGACTTTTGAGTAAGATAGAGTTGGTTTATATCCACCATTATCATCAATTTGATTTACTGGTTTTCAGTTGACTATCTTCTCAGAGGATTGGATATAATTCTAAATCTCAGTCAAATCTTTTCTAGATTTCCATTCAACTGAAAATTGATCCCATGGAACAGTATTTTATTCTGAGCATCAATGAATTCTGAATAAAGGGAAAAAAGTATTTTTATATTTGCATTCAAAAACGCACTAAAGTAACTCATCTCTACATTTTTCCTCTTTTTTTCTTTCATATCCTTTATGCTTGACAATTGATTTTCAATATTTTTGTATAAACATACATTACATATTCAATTATATTAACATAAAAATTGCTTAACTAAACGCAAACGATTCCGTTTACTCAAAAAATTCAATTTTTAATGACAAAAATTTCAATTTTGTTTCTATAAACTCGAAGTAAATTTAATATAAAAATCAATACTCAGCTCCTGATTGAATTGAGTGACAACACTATTGCTAACTGTTTGCTGATTAGGAAAGACGAAAAAAATGATCCCTTCCCATATTTTATTTTTCACTATCTCCATCATCTCCATCATTAATAATACAATTTTTTGGTAAAAAGTTGTATGCAAGTGAAGAGGCGTTTGGTGTTAACTTGGTCTACTGTTGAGATACAAATAAGATCTCAACTTGATCTTAACTTCTGAAAAAACCAAATTAATGTAACTAAGGTTTGGCCAATGAAGTTGGTGATCGAGAGTTGCAATTGTTATAATGATTTTTATTAGCATTTTTCAATCTTTCTCATCCCATGTTGGGTGCAGCAACCATCAGCATCCTTTACTTTTTTATGAATCATCAGCCTCATCGTCTTGTAACCTCAGTAATGAAAACATTAAGAAAGTTCAATAATTAATCAGAAGCTTTCACTACTTGTTATTAATAATATTAATATTTTCACCCAATTTAAACTGTTTTGGATAATCCTGCTCTCTGTTATCAGCTTGAAGATTGTAATCGATGATGTGGTTTCCAATTATTTTTGAATTTTAAATTATTTGACATTTTTGATGCAAAAATTTGTTAATTAATTGATGGCCATCGAGCGCTCAATTGAGCGCAATAATGATGTGATGAGCTTGCTACTTATAATCAATTGAAGTAGACCGGGCTGATCATAACTTTGATGTAAATGGAAAAATGGATTAATTCAGAACGTTCTTATTACATGTTATCAGAGTTATCAAGTAAATTTTATTAACTTCACCAAAATTTGATGAATAAAGTTTATTAAGGAAGATGGAAAAGATGATGATGAGATGAAATGTACATCATCATGTCCTCTTTTTTCAGTTCATTTTCTTACAACTTAATGGTAATATTAAATTTGAACCCTAAGACTTGCCCTCCTCATCCAGGTTAACATGTAAGTGAAGAATCGATTTTTCATCCCATTACAAGTCTGATACCATAATTTATATGCCAAGATGAGGAAGACAAGTTGAGCGATTTTCTCTTCTCTCTATTCATCAATGCAAATTTTTTGTTATTTTCCCATCTTGTTTCTATCACTATCATCAACATCATCAGTTTTTAATCTTTTTTATTCTCTTTATTATTAAATCAGTTGACTCATGGATTGAAAGACCATGAGATAAATGAAACATCTCAGTTTTGTATCGAGAAATTTTTGTGAAATGATGAGCTTGCAAAAAGAAACAATGAAACGAAAACGAAAGAAGCTATGATAAACATTTACTTTATTGAAGTACTTATCGCCTTTGTTTAATTCATCAAATATTCAACCATGGAAATTGAATTGGCAGATTTTTTCATATCTGATTCTCAAATAATCACAATATAATTGTCAAGAGACTTGATAAACAACGTAAAATCTTTCTGATCCATCAATTAATCTTCACTCAAAATTCATTTGAAAACATCCATTGTCCAAAAATCCACGTTTCCATTATTTACTGTTAAAGAAAACTTTATTTTCATTCATTCTTTTGACCCATTTGGCTGATTGTCCGATCTTATCTTTTATCCTTTCTTTACCTTCAAATCCAATTAAAGTACTCACTCCAACCCATTTAATCCCATTGATTTCATGAACATTTCCCTTCCCTTATCTTTATTTCACTCATTTTCATCGCCATTGAAACTATCAATACTCTTTTCTGACAATCATAGGAAAATAATGTTTTCTTAAAAAATCGATTGTCAGTAAATCGCTTCTCTTTGATTTTAGATGTTATTTCGATATGAAAATGAAGATCAGAAAATAAACCCAAATGGATATCATAAAGATTTGGTTTTACAATAATCATAATATTCTTATCTCTTATTCTGACTTTGGTTTCCTGCTACTTTTCTGAATCTATCGCTGATATCTTAAATTCTTTTCCTGTTTTACTGAGCAATTTCAATGTTTGCAGATGATCCTTGAGTCCACTATGATGATAAACGTACTTCCTTCCTCAACAATCAATCATTGCATTCATTGTCATACTCATAATCATCCTTATCGTTGACCATTGATATCTACGTAACCTCACAATTGAATAATTATGTTATAAACAGTTATTATACCTCACTGTAGATCATAATAATCATTATCATTGGTCTTTATTATTTTGGCAATTATTGGAATTATCATGAGATAGATCGATAATGATGATGATGTACTTAAGTTAACAACGTAAATATGCCCATAAAAGGTTATTCATTCACAATTTCCCATTAATGTATTTAATACTTGAGATTCAATTAGAGTTGAATTTTGAAAATAGCAATGAATATTACTGAAAGGAGCAAAAATATTTTCATTGTTTTCATTCAACTTTTAACAATGCATTTAAATCCCAATACTCTGGTGTTGATTATTTAACTCATGAATAAGATTCGCCAAGAATATAAATAATTGCTCCTTTTTACATCATTTTGCTAATATAAATTATATTTTTTCAGAATTAATTCCTACAATTCATAAGTTCTCTCCTACTTCTTATCAAGTTTCAACTTTATCATTTTCCTTATCATACATGGTTTTTGATTATAATGATGATGCGTCTTGAACGAAACTAATAACCAAGAAGCAAAGGAGATAGTTATCTGCTGTATCTTCCGGTGGCAATATTAAACTACCTTCCATTGCATTGGTTATCATTATTTTAATCATTACTAGCATTATCATCAACATTCTCACAGCGTTAATGTACATAAAATGTTCTCCACAATGATGATGATGATAATGATGATGACGATCATCATTCTGTTATCCTTAAATTTAAGGTAACATCCTATTTGATCCTTGGCTCAAAACTATGCAAAGTGAAAAGAGATTACATCAATAGCAACGTCTTGTTATATTTATAATACATAACAAAGTTGATGTTTTGATTGTCGGTTGTTGTTGCTTCCACAGAAGCAACACCAAATACTCATGAAACCTGCAACTGAAAGACGGAGATTTCTTATCATCATCGTTATTTTATTATTATGGCTATTATTATTATTACCCTGTGATTACCAATTGGACATCCGTTGTGTGCGTGTTTGACCTCGCATGCTCTTTTCACTATTACAATTGTATTATTGCTAAATAACAAAACAAAATCGTTCAAAAATAATAATAATAAGAATAATGATAATAATAATAACAACGACCTACAACGCCTCTGTTGATGATTAAACTCAATTCCTCCCATTTTTTTGTAACCAAACTTGATCACCATTATCAACGTGATCATCATCTCATCTTTTCTTATTCATCATCTTATTTTCAATTTTTACCTTAAAAAGCTCCCGTTTTACATGGGCCTGAAGTTTGATCCGCCTTCTGACAAACTGGCCTTTGCATGCATACAAAATTGCCTTAGCTCTTAATGACCTCTGCTACTCTGCTTCCTTGCGGCTAAAATGTGGACGGTAAATCGATGGCAAAAACATTTTGAGTAAAGATGATAATTTAAGAAGACGATATATAATCGACTTTATCTAGCAAGTCTATGGTTTGTGTTTTGTCCGGGTTTTAAGATGGTAAGATGATGATGAGGAGGAGGAGATACAAGGAACTAACAGAAGACGAAAAAGAAGCAAAATAATGATGGGTTTCAACATGATAGCTCAAGGAATTTCCCTTTTCTCTTAGTTATGTTGATGTTATTGCTTTCTTTTTTAACTGCAAACATCGATAGACCAACTTGGAATGATGTATTCTTAAGGATCAGTTAGAACTGATTTAATCTTTTCATCATTTGGAATAGCATTCATTTAACAAATTTTTGGTTCCTTTTACTTTCTTAAACTTAGCCACTCCTTTATTAATCAGTGGTATTTGCTGTTTCATATGTTATCATCAACCTTATAATCATGATGGAAAAACTTTGTTGAACATTTTGCACTTTCATTATTATTATCACTCTGTTATTATTTTCTTGTTTTTCGTAAAAATTACATTATACTTTGTCTTTGCATTGGTTGATTTAATTTGTTTTGTTTATCATTTCAGTTGATTGTTGTTTTTCTGGTAAACATGAAAATCTATTTTTTATCGTTCCCCTGGTAATCATTGCATGATTATATTATTTGGTTGACAATTCTGTTTGTTTACATAAACTACATAATCTGATTATTCCCATTCATGATGATTCAATTTAAAAAAGACTTAACAAATTGTTTCATTGGATTAACCTGAATAATTTGAAACGCACTTTATTTCTTATTTTGCGCTTCTTTCTTCATTATTTGATTAATGCGATTTCAAGATAAATTAATTAATCACTTAATAGTGATTCCACCAATAAGACAGAAAGTTCATCTAAAAATAAGGTGTAGCCTCGTCATTAGATGAAACCTACGAATTTTGATTCTATTAATTAATCAAAAGTATGGAGTGAAATTGTTGAAATTCTTGAGATTCCATTTACTTTATTTGCTTGTAAAAACAATTTACTTTAATATTTTAGTCCAATTTTGATCAATTAATTTGTAATTTGAATTCTTCATTTAGGGTAAAATAAAGCTAAAAAATTTATTTTAACAAAACAATTAACTGATGTAATCACTGTTTACCAGTACTGTATTAATTCAATTAACAGTAAACAAGTTTGTGTGAATGTTGAGATTTGGAAAATACTTATCCATTAATGCTATGGAAAAGGCTTTTACCATCATTATCATCATCATCATCTCTTTGATGTTTCCTTGGAGAGAAATGATGATTTCTCTTTCAACACGCACTCATTTTCTCCTTAACACTTATTTGCTCTTACAATTTTCCTTCTTTTTTCGCATAAGAAGTTTCATTGTTTGTTTGACTTGAAGAAAGTGAAAAATTGTATTTTAACTGAGTCAAACTTTTGTCTCCATTTTGCTCATCTTGTTCATCTTTCAGAATCTTTCTTTATTCCTTTCTTTTATCTCGTCTTCGACCAGTAACACTGTTAAGAGATGGATAAACGGTTCACTGATATTTCTTACTGGTTGTTCATCTTCATCTTGATCATTTCTTATTTCACATTGTCACTCGGTAATTCAGATGAGAACTCGTCGTTGATGGTTCTGTTGTTTGGGTCACGCACTCTGCTCTCACTCAATGCATAACCAAGCTAATTTTCTATTGAACATTGTCCAATCCTGACTTTTTTCCTTTCTGCATTCAGAATGAAAAAAAGTGATAACTTGGATAACGCTTTTTCACACAATTTTCTTGAAACACTTGACAATAGTAAAAAGGTTATATTTAAAATGTTTTTTGCTCTTCTTCAATGATCTACATAAAAATTGTTATTATGTATTTGCAAAAGCAAAGTGAGAGAAGCCAAATTACAACTTGAGAAGACATGAAATGTACTTTTATTGAAAACAAATTTCCATCTAATGTAAAAAGATCTGAGTTCAGTTTCAATGGTAGACTTTTTACTTTGTCGCTTTTGTCTTGTTTTTGTTTGTGTTTGCTTAAATCTTTTAAAACTTTGAAATGCAAAAAACAAACTAATCTCAAATTTCACTGACCTCATTTGTAGATGATCGTTGCGGAAACTTGGCCTCAGTGGTCTTGACTTTAAGAAAATCTCACTCTTAACATGTAATTTTGAAAATATTGTCTTTTCTCTCCTGTCAAGAGACCTTGGGATAAAGGGTGACAAGGTTATCACAAATTGATGATCTTGGTCATGGTTATCCGTTAAGATAATTTACTCAACTCTCTGCGTATTTTAAAGGGTTGTCAGTGTACATTTATTTATTTATGCTTAACTGATCATCCGTTTATCTTCTTTTACTTGCGATGACAATGCTTACAATTTTACACAATGGTATTCAACCGATATCATCATTGATATACCCGTAGGCTGTTATACTTGTGACTGTCAACCTGATCCTCATCACCCTCTGTTTTCCTATGCTTCTCAGCTGTCTTTACTTTCCTCATTTTACCTTGAAAGCTTCACTTTTTTCATGTTTCCATATCAAATTACTCTAATCTTTACTTTTATTGTTATTATAATCAACAGACAATTGAGTCGGGAGCTTTTAATGGATTGGATAAATTGGAACTATTAGAGATTTCATATAATCCAAACCTGGATTTCATCGATTCAACTCTATTTGATCCACTGGTTTCACTCAAAATTCTCATATTAACTCACAATTCGTTCACCTTCCTTGACAATCATCTCTCTTTAATTGCAAATCGTGTCAAGTTATTTGATGTTCGAGGCAACCCATTCACATGTAATTGCTCTGTTCAATGGATCCGTAAATTGTTTCTCAAAAACATCAATGATACTAATAGTGAAGTGTCCATTAAAGGATTATCATCTTCATCTGTTAATTCACCCACATCATCAACCACTGAAAGCTCCAAAGGAGTAAATGAAGTATCAGTGAAACGTGAAATGGCATCAGCATTCCCTGCTGCTGCTCGTCGTATCGCACCCAATCCATCCGTCGAGTCATCTTCATCCATCATGCAATCATCTAGTGATACAACATCTAATGTAAATGAGGTAATTAGAGTAACATGTGCCAATCCAATGCCTCTCAGAGGTAAACAGATAATTGATCTGGAACCTGGTGATATAGGGTGTTATGAAGTTGAATCAATGGCACCAATTGTAATTGGTGTCTTCATCGGTTGCTTGATTATTACTGGTGTTGTTGTTATTTGTGGCATTCGTTGGAGAACTCGATTAACCGGATTAATCAAAGGTACAACTGGAGTTGGATCCAAAAGATCTCATCATTATCCTGCTAAAATTGGTGCATCATCAATGGTTGGAGGTATCGGTAGTATCGGTAGTGTAATGGGTGGTGTTGGTGGATCAGGTCGTAAGATATTTGGTATGATGAGTCATAACCCAATACGCACAAATGATCTGGATTATGGGCCTTACAGTAAACCAGAGTGCATTGTAGTTCCAGGTTATAACATGGAATCAACTACAATTATCAATAACCTGAACAATCCATACGAAATAGTCCCTTTAAGTGGTTCACTTCATCACGGCATAAGCAGTCATAACACTGTTGATCGTATAAGCAGTATTGTTGGTGGCTTCGGTGGTTTCACTAGTGGTCCAATTATTGGTAATACAAGTAATAGTCTTATAAGAGCTGGTTTCAGAAGTAATTTAAGTTTAGGAGTTGGAGGTGGAGGAGGAGGATGTGGTAGTGATTCTTCTTCATATGAAGGTGAATATCATTATCCGATTGTTAGTAATCTTCGAACTACGCCAATCACTGAACTGTGATGAAAATTGTTTTCCAACACATTTTAATGTTCTTAATGATTGCTATTGAACATTTCTCTCAACAATAAAGATAATGATGATCTTCAATGATTTTACATCACTAACCTGGAAAGTTGATGTAATTTAATTTTCTTCCGATGCCATTTCCGGTGAGAAATTCCGTCCAAGAGTAATCTCTCTGTTCTCACAACTTACACCTTGGATTTGATCTCAAGGGAATATATTTTCCTCTTTATCTCATTCGGTTTGCCTGCTTTCCTTGTTTTATAAGTGCAACAAGCAACTTACCAGTGGTCACTAGTTGCCTTAACCTGCCAACAAGAAGAAGAAGGATAATAATAATAATAATAATAATGATGATGATGATGGTGATGATGAACGGGAGAAACCTGAATGAAAAGATAAGACTTGCAAAAACAAGTTGTCTTGAAGCAAAATGTAGCGAAAAAGGATGATGTCTTTTCATCTTCTTTTCTTTCCTTGACACTCTTTCAAAGCCTGTGTTCATACAATTAAATGATGATCGGATCAAAGGATCAGTAAGCCAATGGTTGATTGGTTGTTAACAACAGGATTAACAAGCAAAAAGGAAATTAAATCTATTTGTGTGATGCTGAATGATTTTTCAATGGACCAATATAAACAATTGATTAATTTCAATGCTAAGTCAGTAGCAACAACAATAACCACAAAGAGCATTCACTAACCTAACCCAACTACCATGATGTTGATTGTACCAAAGATGTGTTTGGAACCAAAGACCTTTTTGTAAGACATCTAATTTACCGTTCGCTTGTTTTAATCGGAATGTCGGAACTAAGGTGACAACATTGATATCTCAACAAAAACTGTGACTCCTGAGTCAAGGTTGGTTTAAAGCAAGTGAAGATGTCAACAAGGAATAAGTATGATGCTGGGAAGATTGGTGATGCAAATAATTACTTCATCCAAAAAATTTTACAGTTGATGCTAACTTGTGCTGCATAAACATTAATCCTCACTGTTCCACCCACAAATCTCATAATCATAATCATCATCATTATAATGTTAAAACATTTGTGAATGATTACAAACAAACAGTAATGTTCCAAAGCATTACAAATAGCCTCATTTTGCAGCAAATCTTGAAGCAATTCAGTTTCTATTTGCGTTGCCAAACACAATGGCACGCAGATTGAAAACTATTGTAACTAAACACACACACTTATACATTAAACAAGCAAATCTCACGCTAACAACCACAAAAAACAATGTAAATAAAACACAAACAAACAAACAAATTATGTATTATTAATAGAAATAATGTAAAAAGTTGTTTTTTCATTTTTTATCTGTGATGCAATCAAAGTTGTTTCCAATAAAACAATATAAATAAAGTAAATTTTAATATTAATTGGCAATAATTTAATAACAACCACAATTCATCTTAGCATAGTGATGATAATGATAATTGTACTTTTGTTACTTGCGTGTCGTCAACAGTTAAAATTAACAACTAAATGGCTATTAGCGCAATGAAAACACAGAAAAAATGTTTTCTTTTCGTTTCGAGGAATTTACTGTTTTCCTTAATTATCATCATTATCATCTAAAGTAACATCCATGACTGGGTCGAATAGTTGTTCAGGGAATTTCAATGTCAGGGTGAAGCGCAATTGACAGAGAAAGTGATTCCAAGTTGAATAAATGTTTCTTGCTCAGGAATTTCATTGATTGTAATTCATGTCAACCATGGAAGAGAAAAGAAGAAGAAGAAGAAGAAGAAGAAGAAGAAGAAAGAAGAAAAGACAGAAAAGATATGATATCAGCATCTCTTAGTGTTCATCTTTTGTATGCTCCTTCTGTCCTTCATCATTTTACTCTTCATCTTCGTCTTCATCTTCTTCTTCTCCTTCTTCTTCTCAAATTGCAATGTAATATAATTCTTTGTCCCTTGTACATAATAATGATGATAATAATAGATATAAATTCAAGGAAATATGAGTTTCTTCTTATTTCTCGGTGTATTTTGAATTGGAAAAGCAAGTGTCATTGGCACTCGAATCCATTTTGATTATTATAATTCATCCTCCATCATGATCATCATGGAACCAACAATGTGAACAATCTTGTTCAGTTACTCTTTTATCATCCTCAATCAACATCTTCAAATGGTGAATCTAAATTGTCTAGCAAAATGTTGATCGATCTTCACAAAATCATTTCCACGGCGCTTATTATATTATTAATATATTATTAATATTTATTCATTCATGTGTGAATCATAATCTGTGAAGCTTAAAGAACGGACAATCAAACCTTCCATCACATTATCATTTTCATAATCATCATAATCTTCATCTCGGAATCTTATTTCATTTCTTCTCGATCACTTGCTTTCCTTGATTTCATATTTCAAAGTTTAGTAACTGAAGAAATGAATCGTCAGATTAACCTATTAGAAGCAAAATGAATTTGAATTAATCTTAATCCCAGTTCAAGTGATTAAACTGAACTCATTTATTTAAACTGTTTGATAGCATTTTGTTAAACTTGTAATCATTTGTTGATTGGCTTTGTCATCATGTAAGTTGATGATAAGGATTCCATTGAAAGTAACATTGTCATCTTGATTCTTGTTGTTACCAAATTGCAATGTAAGGTAATACTTGACTAAAGATAAATTCATCTGTTATTTATACTGAAGATGATGAGTTGATGGTGAAATTGAAGGCAAAACTCACGCAGGGAAATATTTTGATGGATAAAATTCTTGTTCCTTTAAGTTGTTTTCAAGTTTCGGTTAAACTGATCAGGACAAGTGATGTGTCCATCAATTTAATTGCCTGTTACTCAAGTGAAGGTTGAAACAAGGGTCGATGCAAAGCGAAGATTAAGATGATGAAGATGATGATCAGGACGATGAGGATGGTTAATCTTAACAAAAATATTTAGCACCATTTTTCCAACTAAATGAACATCTTTTTAACGATAATTGACCTTTACTTGTAACTTGATAACGCCATTTCTTAGTTCATTTAATGTTATCTTTGTTAATCTTTTTCTTTCTTGTTTACAAGTCATCTTCATGATGAAATGAATTGATAGAGAACTATTTGTGATTTCAAGATCGATTCAGTGATCATTAGCGTCTATCATTCAACGGATGTGATGAAGATAAAGGAGAGGAAAGAAGCAAGATTAGGTTGGAAGACAAGGTGATGAGAAAGGTAAGGATGAAGCAAAAGATTTTGTCACTCATTCAGTTTCATATTTCGTTGGCCTTTTGCCTGCTTTTTATGCTGAATCAAGGGAATTTCGACAAATTCCAAGTGACCATCAATATTATCATCACTATCATCAAGTGTATCAAAACGAGAAGAAAAAAGATAAACCCGAAAATAGTGAACGCGATCATCATTTACCTTTTCTTCATTTATATAATCATGAGTAACTCGATTATCTGATGATCCAAGATTAATCAATATTCAAAGATTATGATGAGTGATGATGATTTTATGATGAAAACACAAGAAAAATGATTCCTTTAGATTCTTGTTGCTATAATAATAACAGCAATCGCCGTTTTGATCACAAAAATATATCATTATTATGATGATGATGAGAAGAAGAAGAAGAAGAAGAGAAAATATGAAAAGAAATAATGCTTCAGATCATTAGTTATTCTCGGAGTCAATTGATTTGACTCATGATTATGATGAGCAATATTATTATTAATAATGAATTGAATCACCAGATGCTTACCAAATGCTCTGATTTAAGGTTAAAAATAAGGTTAAAATTGGGTTGAAAAGAACAAGAAAAAAACGAAAAATATATTAACTTTTGTGGTGATTAAATTAACAGTGAATGTTGATCATGTTCAATACATCCTGTGGTGTTTACACATTTTCATTAATAAATTACTCTGTTAATATTAGTGTAAAACAAGCGACTGATCAAGTCAAAACTGCCCAAAGGCTGATCCAGTTAATTGCCAAGGATCTTCACCTTAAGGCTTACATCCATTCTCATCCCAGTTAATGGCTCAACATTTAGCTTTTTTTATCAAAAATTTTCCTTTTTAGTCTCGATTTTTTAAGACAAAATGCTTATTATCATCAATAATTTCTCATGCATTTCCTTAGATTATCAACATTCCACTGGAAATTGCAATTAAATTGCATCTGATTAGCGCAAAAATCCTGTTCAGTTTGCTGTTCACCTTCAACCATCCATTAAACCGTTCAACAATTTATCGGATCAACAATAATTTCAATCAATTGTTCATCTTACATCTTCATTTAGTCAACAATTTCATTGCTTAAGTAACATATTTTACTTTAACCAATTAGTTGACTAATTAACATCATTTCTGTTCTCGTTTATTAATAGACTTTACTCAGGGAAGAAACTGTTAAACGTCATTCTCTTCATTCGCTTCATCTTCTTCTTCATCATCTTCTTCATCTTCTTCATTCTTTTTCCACTTTTTTTGTTTCTTCACTTTCTTTTCTCTTATCAATCTGATGAGAAAAATGGCTTCATGTTCAGGAAAAAAATTACCTTTGTCATTGTTGAGACAGAATGAAATAAAGTCATGATTCTGGTTTTCATGATATAAAATCAATATTGTCTTATGCGATTCTCAGAGTTTCACTTCTTTTTTTCATGACATTTCATTCTTACTTAATTAATGATGAATCTTTTTTGACTTTTAATCTGATTCCATTAATCAATTAATTGGAATAAAAATATCACTATTAGTTGATTCGATGAACATTTTTGTGTTGAACACTCAAACTAGAGTTAAATAATGGAACCAGAAGTTTAATGATTCACTAAAGTGCACAATATTGATTTTTAATGATTATCAGTTAATTTCTCGAATCAATGAAACAGCAAAAGTAATTAGAGTCAGGTTGAGTCACATCAATAGACAGTCGCTAATCTTTGCCCACAACTAATGATCAGAATTGACTTTACCTGCCATAATCAACCAATTGACATGATAATAACAACAGATTTTGATTGATTCTCGCCTACAGTCGTTAATCAAATCAATGAAACTGAACCAGTTTACACAAACAAGGAACCAAGAATTAAGATGAAACAGTTAAGACTATTAATTGGATGAAATGAGTGGAAGATGAACAAACCGTAAATGGTCATCAGATCTCGTTGTCAAATTAACTTGATAGCGATTTACTGTGAGAACAGAAACTTCGATAAATAAGTTGTGATTAAATGGAATCTCAATGTGCACCTTTTCAGCGCCAATGTTCACATTGGTCAATGTTTACAAAAGCAAAGCCCTGAAAGAGTCAACGGGATATCTTGACCATCCATTTCCATTCAGTCCATCACAAAGGTGACCTCATACAGAGGTTTAGTAGAGGCTAAGTAAAGGTAAGTCTAAGGCAAAGGAAGGCTTGTTAAGGCAAGGACACTATTCAGGTCAACTTGTGAGGAAGCAAAACCTCTTTTCATTGTCACCATTCGATTGTGAATATTACATTTAAAGGTTTGACTTTTTTGGGTTTGTTTGTAATCTTTTTTTTCGCAGACCAAATGGAAGCCAATGTAAGGCCAAATGCATTGGTAATTGCGACAATAGAATGTTGTCTCTCATGAATCTTTTATATTGAGATATATTGACATTCCCTTTGACCCTTTCACTTGGAATGTGAACGAGGAAAGGTGGCCAAGGACAAAAGGTTAATTTGAATGATCAATTGATCATCAATTGTATTGATTTGTCATTATTTGTATTTGCATTGATTGAACAGCAAGATTAAAGTTGACAGTAAAACATGAAAGATTGAAATCATTTGTTCACATTGAATTTGATTGAATAAATGATGAAAGTGAATGTGAAAACAAAGAAGCAACGAAAGATTATATTTTAATGCAAATATTCATCTGACTCTGAATGTTTCAAGAAGAGAAACAAAACTAATTTACGATTCTATGGCTTAACCATTATCATTATCATCTTCATAATGATGATGATTATTATTAATATTACTTTTGCTAACCAAAACTAACCCAAGTAATGTGATACTCAGCCTGGGTTTGGTCAGTCTGATATTAACTCTTAATTCAGAGGTGGAATGACCAATGAATTGTAGTTGAGCAAATCCAACAATTAACATTTGGCATTCAAGCTCAACAGTAAATTGATTTGAAGATTGATAAATTAATGGTAATTATGTAAATCTGTGTGAATAAAAATGATTAAAGTAATTAATGCTGTGAAATATAATGCAAACTGCTATCATTATCATTCCCATTGTAAATAACATTCCCAATGAATATTCAGGTTCTGCCATCTAATTTATTCAGCGTCATGAAAATTTATTGTCACGATTCACTTTCCAATCTCAACTCAACATTTATCAACATATATCTTCATCAGCCTGTTTCCTGTTCCGTTCTGAGATGTTCAATGGTTTCATTTAAGATTGTTTCATGAGGCAAGTTCACTTGAAGGTAAACCATTGAATAATCTGAATAATCTGGCAAACTTTGCTTCTTCTTCTTCCATCGAAGGCTTAATTGTTTCCAAGTTCCGGTTAATATTGTAATTGATAAGAAATAGAATCATGTTAACATTCACTTTTCATCATTTTATCATTTTCTTTGTTCAAATGCAAATGAAATAGTTTTTTTGGTGTAAAAGGAAAAGAGGAGAAAAATGTTTCATTAAAATGATTCCAATCCTTTTTCATGTTTTTTCTTGTTGTAATTGTTGTAATTTCATTTCATAGGAAACATGAAAGCTGATGATGTTCAATAAGTCGATAGTTGCAGGGAAAATGATGATGAATTGAAATGAAAAGCTTACAGATTGAAACAAATTAAACAAGAGTTTACTGTTAGTCATTAACAATGCTTAAACTGTCAGCAACTGAATCATTCAAATTCAGTCATTGATTAATAAAACAAAGTCAACTGATTGTAAAAGCTCAACTTTTTGTTTCACTTTTAAACCCATTTGAGGTTGAATAGTGAGAAAAGGCGAAAACAATTATTTTTCAATTGATTTACTTGAAAGAAGTCAATTTTGCTTTCATCTTTTGAAAGAAACAATTTCACGGGAAAATGTCTCATGCTGATTTGGACAAATGAACGAAGGTGAAGGTGAAAGGAATGGTAAATTGAGGGCGAAGATGAACTGGATCAAGTAGATGATAACACTCCTTGAAATGATTAGGATAAAATAATAGTGAGAGGAGTTGATATTCATTGTAATATCATCAGCCTCACCTTTCACTTTGTATACCTTGTTTTGACAGGCAACAAGTTTTTGCAGTTTAAGGAGGCAAGCTAAACCTGAGAAATGAGCTTCAGAAACAAGCCTCGGAACCATTCCAAGTCTCCGGATGCTCAAACCTATTATTAATATTTTTTTAGCTTTAAAGCACTTTTTTAAAAAAACAAAAGTTCCTTGAGGCGCTAAGAAGAAAAAATGATGATAATGATGATGACGATGAAAAATAATAATCTCATCCTTTTCTTTACAGAATCGCCGTTACAATACAGATACATGCAATTAACTTTCAGACGGTTCATCAATGATGTACCGTGACAATTTCCCTTTCTTTTCATCCTCATCACCAACACTCTCATCATCTTCTTCTCTTCATCTTCTTCTTCTTTTCCTTGCCGAGTGTTTAAGCTGCTTAAAATGAGTTTGGGCTTGAAGTTTACAAAATTGAGAGGCAAAAAGCGATACTTAATTGCTGGTTGTCTCAATGTTCATTTTACATTGAACCTTTTACTAGAAATGCTTTTACTTTATGCTTATCCCTTCACTTATGATTGTTGGTACAACCATTTGAAGAAGGTTAAAAAGCATTATTACATGTTGATTAAAGTATTATTGGTGCATTGAATCAATTGAATGCACAATTGTCATAATTGTTATCAATTGATAATATAATAACTCGAAAAGGCTTTCCATCGACAAGAATTACGATTCGTTTTTTAATGCTACTTGATATTCATATTAAGGCAAATTATTCCTTTTCCAAGTATTCTAATAGTTTTACTCGTTTCCTTAACAATCAAATATATTAACATGGTAAAAAGTATAACACAAAAGGATTTCAATCTTGCATATTTATAAAAGTATAATGTGAACAGCATTTTTGCTGATCATTTACAACACAACCCAGTATGAATATGTTTTTTTGAACCAAGAAAAGGTTGGAAGAAAAGAAAAGAGAAAAAAGGTAAATCTTGGAGAAGATGAATTTTACTTCATTTAGTTTGTTTGCAAGACTAGAAAGGATCAGTAACAGAGGTTGAAATGGATATAAATAAAAAGTTGAAGAAAAAAAAGAATGGAAAGAAAAGAAAAGCGAGAAAAGGAAAATTGAATGAAGGTTTAGTGGGCCATTGATGGTGTAGAAGGCAGTTACAAGGAGTGAGTTAAGATGTTGCTGGATAAAGGCCAGGTTATCAGCGTGCCTTTGCAAGGTTTATAGCCATTCTCTGAGTGTCAACAATCCTATAACATAAAAACACGTTCATTTGTCTAAGCGAAATGTCTTAAGACGCTTTCCTTCCTATGTACACATAAATATATTTATATATGCCGTTGACCATATGCCACTGTCTTTACTGAGACTCGTCCAGAGTGCACTTTACTAGTGGCTCTAGTAACTTAGTGTTGAGAAGGGAATAGTTATCGTAAACAAAATATGAAAGAGGAAAACAAGTTTATGCCTTTTACTTTGCGACTTTAAAAAGTTAACCATTACTTTGATAATAAACTTGAACCTTTGTAGAAGCGGAAGGAAAACAAATATTATTTTCATCACTTGACCAAAGAATTGACATAATAAGGAAAGGATCAGGTCATTAAAGTTTTTTTATCACAATATTGGCACATAAATTCATCTTCTTCTTGCATTATTTCATTCACTCTTCCATTGACTCTTCCTTTGGCTTCCATTCCCTTTACATCCTCATCTTTATCACTTTGCTTCCAATTTGCAACTGTTACTACAAAATTTCGTCTCAAATGAATGATTACCTTTTCCAGATTTTCTGTTGTTTTTTGAACAAAATAAAGTAACAATTATGATCAAGTTTTGCTGACATTTGACCTGCAACACAAGTTTACAGTAATTAGTCGATTTACATGATTAAAAAGGAGAAAGAAACGGATGGAAACTAAAATTTGACATTTTCATCTTTTCCTTTTTATACTTCATTGACTATTGAAACATTTTTCCACTTCATTTTGTCTAATTCAATAGCGACTACAGCAATCAATTAATAACAAACGCTAACGCCGTTAAAGATTAATCAATCAGTCAATCGTATGTTTAACCTTTCACATCAATTGAAAGCTTATACTAGTCAATGTGGTCTGAGTTATCGCACAAATAACGGTCAAAATATGCTTACCTTTCACTTACTTGTTAGTTTTACAAACAAAATCAGCTCTTTTTTACTATTGTTAGTGTTTACCCAAATCAATTTGGGATGCATATCAGTTGTTGTACGGCCATTTGCAGTTAGAAGTCCATATAAATTAATATGTTTGATTTTAGGTGCAAAATATGGAAGATCAATTATTTCATCAAAATAATTCACTTTAAATCATCAAATTAGTATTATCATTAGAAATGTATTTTCAAAAGATGAATTGAAACCTTCTTAAGCTTATTTTGCCTGTTCTTTTGTTGAGACTTTTCAGTTATCTTAACAATAGAAGCAAAAGTTTAACCAAACTAATCCGTTAAATCGATTCAAATCTTATAACAATTGATTGAATGGCAATTTATCTGAATGAATACAAGATTATTTGAAATAGAGATCTTGATTATATGATTGCTCCACAACAACCGAATGTAAGTCTATCCATACTTTGATGCTGTATATTGGATGCAAAGAAACACTCAAATCAAAGTCTATTTCTAATAGTAACTCATTTATCAAGAGATTTTTAAGAAACGATTATTCAGTCTAGTAAAACTTAATTACTTAGAACACTTGATTAGAATTAACTAATGTAATTAATCCATTAACCCAAACAAAGTAACTAAAACATAAAAAGGCATTTTCCGTCTCTTAACCTTATTACAGGATTGAGGAAACCAATGTCTCAATGGAAACAAATGGGTGGACATAGTATTAGTTATGAACACAATGGAATAACAATTTGTTCATTTTAATTGAGTTTATTTAAACCAAGCCTTGGTCTTCGGTTTGCAGTGGACTATTGCATTTTTGCGTGACACCAATTGACAAGAAAGGATCTAAATGATTTTGTAACATCTAAATGTATTTAAGTAATGTATCGTGATTTAGCTGTCAAGCAGTAATCAGTATCATGCAGTAACTCAGTAGCATTGTCATTGTGTCCGGATCATTACACATATGCACTCAGTAACACTTCATATTAAAAGGTCTCGGATCTTTGCAAATCATCAAAATCGGAACCAAAGATTCCATGATCTAGAGTAATAATTATCCGTATTTTTAGTTCTTGTGTTTATGAGGTTTGATCTAATTTTATTTTAAATTTTAGCGTTCAGTGTTTTTCAAATAATTAGTTTGTTTCATTTAATGAGAAGAAGTTGCCTGAAAAGACTGCAAGTCCATCTCTTGTACGGACAGCCCAGTCTTATCATAACCACATCGATCCAAAAGTGAAGATCCTTTTGTGCCATTGGAGCGACATCTCTTGGCCATTTTTTCTGCATTTTTGCAATTTGCATGTTTAACTTATAAGTTTTGAATCGCAGTTTATGTTTACAGACAATTGTTAATTAACTTGGTTGCTTGTTTTTGCTTTTTTATTTGTTTCATCTTCTACTATAATTATACTTTGGTTGGATTATATTTTTAATTAATGTATTAAATGGAATAAGGTTGAGTTTACCAACCAGGAAACATACATATGCTACAATGTTAATATTGATCTAGACAAGCAACTATCTTTTGATACCCTTTCACGCCTCAGGGAATTAATGTCAAATTAATCAGGTTTATTAGTTGTTTACATCATCGTGATTATCATCATCGTCAAACCTGGACTAAACAATGAAAATCAGGTGAGTGATTGCTTGTTAAAAGATGGTAACGAAATGCAACATAATTTACTTCAATTTTCTTCCTTTCCACTCTTTAGGCTTTGAATTTATGCAAACAATCAGCTGATATTGATGAGTGTCTTTGGATTTGATATCCAGTTCAACCATTATTCCAATTGATAATATTGATAATAAATTGTACGAAATTATTAAACTTGTGTAGCTGGAAGAAATCTGCAATTTATTGAATATTTCTGTTATTATGAACTGACCTTTAATAGTATAATAATCTATGCCTGATATGTAATGATTTAATGGGAAGCAAAGTGACAATGTTTATTTGTGTCATCAGCATGAACAATTCATGGTGAATTGTTGCCAGTTTCAGCAAATAGTTTTATTATTATACTGACATCGTTAACCTATTATCTGTTGCTTATTCCGAGTTTTCTGTGGTCAGTTGATTAAGCTTTATTTCATTGTGAAAGACCAAAGGAAAATCGAAAGTAAAGGGAAAAGAGAAAAGAAAAGAAATACAACAATTTATGGCATGTTAAGGAAATAACAGTAAAGACTGTTAACTACATTAAGATATAATGTTTCCCTGTAATTACAAGAAACCTGGAACCATGCAAACTTATCTGACTCAGTTGAATCAGCATTTCTGTAACACTTTCCTTCAACTCATTTTATCTTTAAGCCTTTGGGCTTGTTACATTGACCATCAAGGCGATGCTCATGGAAAGAATGGTGATAAAAATGAGGAGAAAAGTGAAATGAACTTTATCCCTCCAAGTCAAGAAGAAAATTCTAATTGTTCATAGACTTGTTTCACTGAACCATTGTGTCCCTCGAATTCAAAGTAACCATATTATATCTTCCATGGTTCAGTTTTATCTCCTTTTCCCTCAAAATTGTATTATTTGGATAATGTAAGTTTCTTTCTTGAAAACCATTTCCAACATAATATAAATGATTTAAAAATTGTAGCCAATTAAATTAAATACAATTGTTTGAGCTTTATTTTTATTCCCAATCGGGTTGGATGATCATTTAATGGACAAATGGATCATTTTTGGGTTGTTTTTCTGGTCAATGTAACCAAAAACCTTTTTATCAAATCTGATCACTTGTTTGGCTCGGTCAATCTTATTTACAGTGTGATTAATCAATATTTACATTAAAAACGAACCAGAAAACACATTAAAAACACCAAAAAAGCATTAATAAGATATCAAATCTCTCCTTTTTTCCAACCAAATTAACTAAACATCTAAAATTGAATATTCAAGGATAATAGTTGCGATAAATTATGGCTATGAAGAAGGCAAATAAAACGAAAAGGTAAAACTAGTGGAAATGGGTTAATTAAGAAGATATTTAAATTGAATTCAGTGAAGTAGATCGCGAAAATCTATTAAAATAAAGGTAATTTTAATTATGATTACTAAGATTATGCATTTATATCAGTGAGTTAAACAAATAAAGTAAAACTATTTATTGTTAAGATTTACATTCTTCAAGTTAAATGATTGAAAGAAAATTAAAGACGAAATAATGTCAAAAATGATAATTAATGGACTCTTCTAATTGTGATCAATTGCGATTGAATAATAACAACGAAATCGATATTTAATAGACATTTATTAGCATTAGTGAAGTAAATTTGAAAGTCAGGTCAGGCTTAATAAACAGTGAAACTGAACCATTGAAACCGCCCTGAATTTAATGTGTTTAATCATGAATTTAGTTAACAGCAGATGAAAGTTCATTTTTCATTCTTTAAGCTTGTTCAAAACAAACAGAATTAAGAATCAAGATTCTGTATTGAACATCTCTATTCACTGAGAAAGTATAATAAACAGAAAAGCTGAAGATGAGGTTTACTCTCTCAGTGTGAATGTTTTCTTCATCTTTGCGGTCATCATGATATTACCTTTTATTAATGTTACCTCACTTTGAAGACCATTATGAACCACCCAGGGCATCCTTAAGCTTATCTCCTTACCTTAAGCTTACATGAGAAAAGATGAGCTGAAAAAACAACAAAAGTTGCTCTTCTTTATCCTCTTTAAGATGACAAACCAGAGAAGAAGAAGAGAAATAAGAGTTTCTCAGATTATCGTAATTTATTATCTTACCTTGATAATTGATTTTATTATTGTAATCAGATATTCCAATGAACACTGTTTTCCAAATGCAATTCTTGATCACCTTCTTCAGATCAACTTTTTTCTCTATTCAACAGATTCTCAGTGAACAATCAATGGTTTCTAATCAGATTATTGTAGTCAAATGATCAAAGAAAAGTTCTTATAATTTGTAAGCAATTAGCTGATTAAAGATGGTTAAATCAATCTAATTAATTACAATTCTTTTTCAAGCGAATGTCTAAAAATTTTAAAATCAAGTTTTTCAGGCGTAATTTACCGTATAAATTGAGACTCGTGAGTCAAGAATCTTAAAACACTAATCGTGATTGAAGTGAAATCTTCCGGAAATTAAGTTGACTCACAATTTTCATGCAAATGACTTTCAAACAGATTGAAATGCACTTTCTCTTGAACAAGTTTCATGAAAAGTTGCTATTTATATTGAATTACAGCCACATCCAGAAGCTATTAGAAACAGTAAAAGTCCAATTTTCAGGGATTTCATTCAATGTCAGTTAAAACACAAATTTACTTGGAAATAATCATATAATGATGCTAAATGGATGAACATAGTTTATCGATAGTTCAAATGAATATCGATTAAATATTCAAGAACGATAAATCAACATTTCCAACCAAAAGAATCATTAAATTTTCAAACTTGTCATTATGAAAGAACTAATATTTTCATTATTTTTTGGAGAAATCAGTTTTCGAAATGAATTTTGTTCATTTTATTGTTCAACAGCGCATAAACTATCTTTTAATTATAATTTTCTTCTTTGAATCTGAATAACTCCAATCGAACACCAAAATTGTATCAATTCATTGCATATTGAATTCTAATTATGATTGATGTTTTAATTTCATTTAATAACTTACTTGGTTAAAATGGCAATTCAGTTTGTCTAGCTGTTGATTGATTCATTCAATTTCAACTTTAACAAGTTGAATGAATTTTAACTTTTCCTTCGATCATTCAATTTGGAAATTCAATCGTAATTGCGTTGAGAAGTTTGCACTTGATTCTTGATTCATTTATTAATAAATAATTATTATCGGCAAAACTAATGATCATTTCAAAGCTCATCGATCCTGAACTCTGTGAATTGAGCAACCAGAATGACTCAATTTGCTAACAAACTCAAATTTTGTCAAATGATGATCCAACATTCTTTAAGCTGATTTCACGTTGAATCGAGTAAAATATACTTAATTAACTTGCTAAAACTGAAAATGAAAATCATCTCATGATGATTATGAATATGATCAAGAAAGGGATTATTTTCATTTGAATAAACAGAGTAAATTGTTAATAAGATTGTCTTTGTTGATGAAAAAAGTAAAAATTGTTATCAAAATAATTCCAATTGAATTAATGCGCTTCAGTAAATTGTTAGTTAAGGTAATAATAGACAAAATATTATTAACTTGATTGTATAATAAAGTAACGTAAAGCATATAAATATCGTTATTTTGTTCCATTTGTGATTATTAATTCACTTTGTTATTGATTGCAAGTTTATAATGAAAATACACTTTTAATGAAAGCTGAATAAAACTGAGCGATAAACAGTTGAGAAGTTAATCCGAACTGTAATACAATTGCAAGTTTATCAAATGTTTTCACTTGAAAGTTGAAAATGAATCCCAATAATTCTGTAAATTGTAACATTGATAAAGTTTCACAAGCCCATGAAAAGTGCTTCATCATTGATCCTTACAGTTGACAGAAAAAGAGGAAGAAAAATGATGATTAAGATGAAGAAGAAGATGATGAAGGCTCATTTTTTGTGTGTGGTTGTGTGTTAATCTTGGTAAGGACAAGTAAATCTCTAGGTGGTCCAAGTAAAGGTGTAGTTTAAGCAGGTAAACTTGATAAATCATGGTAAACTTTCCAATGTAATTCAATGGAATCAAATTTTTTTCATTTTTCTTCTTTTCTTTTCTTTTGTTTTTGTTTTCCTTCAACCAATCAATTGTTTACCTTTGCTGTTAGCTAAAGTGGTCAAGACAGGTTTAAATAATTTACTCACTTTTGTCCATTATTTGTTTATTTCACTTTGTTTATCATTTACTTGGTTAACATGAACATGCAAAGGTCTTGTTGATTAAATAAACAATTTACCTTTCAAGCCAACAGTTTGTGCTTTTTGCCTAATAAAACTTAAGTTTGACATCTTTTGGCTTCTTTACTTCATTTTCATCTTTCATCCTCATCGGGATCATCTTCTTTATCTTCATTTGCTTCTTCTCATGTGACAAGGCAATCAATCATATTGAAGTAGCTAAATATTACATAAAAAGTTTCTTCCCTGATGATTTTTGTTCATCATGCTGATGTTTCATCATTTTGACCGTCATTTAGGCTTCATCAGAGTCATCACTGTAACCATACATGATAATGGAAACGATGAAAATGATGAAAACGATGACAAGCAAGAACTTAAACATTTGTCTTTCTTTTATTTGATCAACTTTTAATGACAATCTATGTTAATTAGTTGATTGAAAGACGATTAAATAATAATTCACCATCAATGAGAGCAGACAAGCATAATCGTTTAATATGGCTTCAACTGCAGCCTAATTGAACCTACAATTGTTCAATTATTTCTGTATCTAAATGTTTAGGTAATCATGATTATATTAAATAGGTGAAAGTAAATTAGGCTGATTATTGATATAGCAATAACCATAATGATTGTTGATTAGCATGAAAAGACATCAGCAAAATGGTTTGAAAGTTCACTCAAATTCAACTGAAAATGGTTAAATGTTAATCAATAAAGTTAACTTTTACCATTTATTTCGAGGAAACCAAACGAGATTGAAAAGGAGGGTGATGATGGTGATGATAAGGTGAGTTAAGATTGTGGAGGGTTGAAATGGCTTATTTAATGTTTAATTGAACCTTTTGTAGTTTCGTTGAAAACAGTGACACTTTTCACTGTTAATCTGGTCAGATATCATTCAATTATTGCCATTTGAAAATCGCTGGAAGAAATCTGAATCATCTTATGTTTCACTTCATAAATCAATGAAATGTATTTCTTGTTGCCCAACCAACTGAACGAAATTTTTATAGTTGATTGTATTGGCAGAGTAAAGTTGATCCACACAAGATGATTATCATTTAGAGAAATTAATTTTGTAAAAAAATGTAATAAATTTAATTTTACGCATTTCCAATACAGTGATGGACCATTTCTCACTATTAAGGTAAATCATGTAAACTGGTCTCGATGATGAATGATTTGATGATGTTATGTCACCAGGACTGATAGATAAAATTGCGATGAAGACAATCAAGGTTTAATGTTAGATAGTAGTGATTATGATGGTATTGAATATATCATGTCGACCCTCTTTCTCGATTTGATTCGGTGATCTGCACAGAAATTATTAATAATCTCATTTCCCAAGCCAAGATAATACAAGCAGTCATAAAGCTGGATAAATAACAATTAGCCAAGGTAAGAAGATGAAAAATTATTACCACTCTGAAAGGAAAAAGTAGAAAATATTAGATAATATTTACAAAATAATATAAATAAAATGATAAAGGTGGGATGATATAATATACTATATCAAGTCATAAAATTGATATAACTTTTTATGGATGAAACGTAACAAGAGAAACTCATGGAACAGAAAAAAACAAAAAAGTTGTTTAAGTATGACAATAAAAATTGAAACTTCAGCTGAATTTATTATTACCATGTAACCTTTACTCTAACCATCTATTTTGTCAGAAGGTCTGAGCAAAGATTACAATCTATTTTATCGATTCTTTTCTTCTCATTTTGTATTGTTTCCGGTTTGTGTGGTTCATTCATTTTCATCCTTCTCTTGTCTCATTTTCATCCTTCCTTCTCTTTCCCATCATCAAGGTATCTCTTTGAAGCTTCATAATTTGATTGGTTAGTTCCGGAATATGATGATCACTATGTTGACTATACAAACTCTTGTATCGCTTGTTTAGACGATTTATGTATTGATTGAATTAAGATGGATGAACTTGAAAATCTTTAGATCAATATTGTTCATTCAATGAGATTACACTTTGGTTGATTCATAAAATGGCTAGGTATAATTAGAAAATACCTTTCCAAGGTAACTACCATTTGCAGCAGCTTCTGGAAATATAATTATCTGACAGTTCTTCAATAAAATCAATAACATCTTGCAGTTGGGAACATTTGTATGAGGCCAATCAAAGGCCAAAGACAGGGAAACGAGTCATAACCAAGTGTAGGTTAATTGAAGGCAAACATTGAATTTTGTTAACATTATTAAATTAAATTTGACAGCATATAAGTCAAAGACAATTGAATCACTGAGCTCATGTTGCACTAAGCGATGTTGAAATTATCGATAAATTACAAAAGAAACAAAATTATCGCTGAAAGTAAAGTAACCTGCCTTACTCTTCAAAAATTATTAACAATAAAAAAATTTTGATACAAAATACATATTTAGATCAAAACACATGTTAGACTTTTAGAGGGAAATTGAGGATCAGCTAAAGAATTAAGCTAAACAGCTTAGCTGTATAAGCCGAATTGATAAAAGCGCGAGATTCGATAATAGCACAAGCAAATAAAATCTGACCTCATTGAATCATTTTCAAATTTAAGTCTTACCATGAAATAGCTGTGGAGGAATTAAACTGTGAAAAAACTGAAAATATTGGGACAGAGTTTGATTTTACAGCATTTATGCCGATAAACGGTTTGATTTAAAATGTGAGTCACTTTAATTGCAAGTCAAGTGATAGACTTGATGATTGAGGGACATTAAAAGGTATAATTTTTGACGGTCAAAAGCTTGATTCTCAGTGTTGTGTGACGATGATGAGTATAATTTGTTGACCACACAAGTAACCTTCAATAATAACCTGACTCTTGCGATGATAATAATAACAAGAAATGTGAACAATGTTAACAGACGATTCTTGTTATTCTGATCAACTTGTCAACAACCAATTCTTGTTTCCAATTTTCACAAAATCATCTTTTCTGGACTCACTATTTTATCGATTACCGTTATTATTTAACAAATTGTATTACTTTTTGTTATGAAAACCCTTCGAACCTCCTTTTCATCATAACTATCATTTTCTTCTTCCTTTTCATTCCTTTTCAGAGTAACATTTTTTTCACTCTACTTCAGTAATTCACCATTTCATTCCTTGTTATTACATTTTGAAACATTTCTTTACAATTATATATTTCATATAAACTATTGCCATTATAAGAAGGAGGAAGATGAGATGATGAAGGAAAGTGTAAGAGTATAAAAGAGATTACAAGAGAATGTCCATTCAAATGAAGAACCAAAAAAATGAATCTTTTTTCATGTTTACCTATTAATAGTTTCTTTCATTTTTCTTCTTCTTCTTCCTTAATCTTTCTCATCAAATACCTTGCTTTGTGTGTTTTTTGTTGGCATCACCTTGTGATGACAAGTGATAAAGGGCGTTTGATATCTATTATTATCATGAACATGATGACAATAGGAAGTTATCTTGTTATGATTATTTCCATGAAAAGAAAGGTAAATGTGTATCAACACCATTGACTCATGTTGAAGATGATCAAATTGCTGATAACAAAAAATGATGTCAAAAATTCGGTTTACTTGGATTCAGTTGATAAAAGGTATTGAACTTTATGGTGTTTTTTTCCTTCTCTTCAAATATCATTTTAGACCCTTACTGATCTGGTAAACAAGTTGATCATCATTTGACAGGTCTCATGAGCTTTTCATCACTTCAATAGCTAAATCCATGAGAAAAGTTGGAAGACACTTTTTGATGGCAGAATTTCGCTGAATCTTCAATAACAGAAATAAGGTGTCACCATGATTATAACCTGAAATTCATCTTCCATTGTCATCATGATCAACATGATTCCATGTGTTATCAAGGAATGTTTGTTTGAACGTTGAAAGGTTTTCACTGATAACTGATCTCCGCTTAAGGGAACAACCTTTATAAATAGCTGTCCATCAGATACTTTTGTTTCTTCCTCGTCTTCATCATACTCACAATCACATCATCATTATTGCTATTATCATCATACTTTTATGGTAGTTTGATGAGCCAATGATATGTTGGATAAGCAATCAAGTTGATCAACTGCGAGCAATACACAATTTAGCCGTGAACTCCGTCAACCATTTCATATTGTATTTAGTTGCTGTTTTTTGTGCCTTCACTTTCTTCCTCCACTTTCATCCTCATCTTTTATCTTCCTCCCAATAGAGGAAATCATCTAAACATAATCCGAGCTTGGATGGTGATTCAAGCCGCAGTGACAAGACTAATCATCCCAATGGTTTCCCTCTTCATCTTTTCATTTTCCCTGCAAACACCAAATCCTCACTTCTTTCCCTTCCTTATCATTGTGAAGTGAAAACACATTTTTATTTAATAATAATTTCTTTTTCTCTTCGCTTATTTTAAAATTTTCAACAAAATTGTTTTCTTTTTCAAATCATCTTCATATTCAAGGAACTTTGACGTTTTCTTAACGCACTTAACCTCATCTTCTCGAGGGACAAACCAATTTAGTTGATGAATGATTGTTTCCAATCTTCTGAATGCCAATTCAGTTCAAACAAACTCACAATAATCCAATTTTTTCTCCTGTTTGAGAGAAAAATTCTTGATTCGCTTTAATTCCAAATATTATTATTGCACTCAAATATCTAGAATAGCTGAGCAAAAGTGAACAAACCCGGGATAAAATCAATATCAAACAATAGTAAATGAATATTATCATTTTAACTTAATTTGCTTCCAAATGGTTAACTGCGTAAATGATCTTGATTATCCATTAGTCAATGAGATTTTCATGTGAAAAAAGCTGTTGATCAAATGAAATCAACTAATAAAGGAATAACTTTTTCCCTTTCAAAACATTGAACATTTTTCTTGCTGAAATATTCATTTTATTGGATAAGCATACAAATTGCCTTAGAATACATTTTGCAGTTTTAGTTGAACGCAAAACCAAACATGCTGACCATAATGCAAAGAATAATCAGAATAATCTGATTTCATGTTCAAAAATAGAGAATAGAAAGGAAAAAAGAGAAAAATAAAAGCCAAAAATAACAAGTTAATCATGATTAGTTGACAAGTTTCGGAACAAAATTTGTCCTTCTATTTACTTTACATTTGACTTTTCAAGAACCAAACCTTTTGTACTTTATCTTTCACTTTCCTTCAACTTTTCACTTTTCATGATAAAAAATATCTAAAGTAAATTCTGCTCGGAGAAGAGGAGAGATTATCTCGTTTTTCTCGTCATCTTCCAGTTCGAACAGAATGAGGATAGTTTTTGATCCAATATAATGAAGAGGAGTGAAATATCCTTATACTGATGGCAATGAAAAGACAAAAAAGGTTGAAATAAATTGACCAATTGTGCTTTACTAAAGCAAATGAATTGGCCATTTTGTGCTCCTTAAACTTGCACTATTTCACCTGAAAACTTCACAAGAACATCAATCCATGATTCAGATAGAGAGACCAATTATCCACTTCATCTCTCAATCTGTACGTCAAAATAAACCTTGAAGCATTTCATCCCTTCTGCTTACCCAAACCTAATTTGACTCATCTTCTTCTTCTTCCTTTTCTTCTTCTTTTGACCATCTTTTATCTTTTCCATCTTCTTTTTATTATGTTTTCTCCTCCTTCTTCTTCCCTTCTTGTTGCTCATCCTACACCCTCTTGAATCACTTAACGCATTACTGGGTGCTCAACATGAAAATGATGGTAATTTTAACCTGAAATCCTTTGGATTCAATTTAGACCTGAAAAGCGAACCAATTATCTTTCAAAGCTCAACTCTTTTGTTTAACTTGAAACTTTTATTGCCAAGAGAATCCTTAATCACTAATCATTAAATCAAAGAGATGAAATTGAAAATTGTTGTCTCACTTGTTTAATTATAATTTGTTCCCTTCCAATTATCTGATTAACTTCTTTTTTTATTTATCAAAAAGTTAATCAGCAAAAAAGTGGATTCAAATTGAATTTGAAAGTTGAACCCTGAAAAGGTTAATAAAAATAATTAATGTTGATCCTGTAAGATGCATGTTCATTAATTTTGAAGGGTCACATTGAAGCTTATATTAAATTTGAGTTTTGATTCGTTTAATGGTTAACATTGAACAGGTAAGATGATTTAACGACTCAATTTGATTATAATTGAAGTTGATCAGCCATAAACAAACTTTCATGTCTTCCAATGTTCACCTTAATTCAATTGTGAATAGCAAAAGAAGCTGAAAAAAGTGAAAAAAGGACAAAAAGGTTAATAAATTCACTTTGGACAACTTGAATAAACTTAATTTCTTCTCATTAAACAAAAAATTTAATGAAATCAACTTTGATTAACTCGAAATATCCATTGTTAAGACAAAACGATTTGATGAAGAGTTGATTAAAACTACGATTTTAAATGGTCAACAATTAAAAGTTAAGCAAATTTCACTGAAAACCGGTTTCATTTGAATTTCCTGCGGCAATTGCAACTCAACATTTTATTGGATGCAATTAATAGTTGAATCAATTGAACAGTTGACTGCTGGTAATCAAAATAATGACCAGTAAATGAGTCAATTTGAACAAATTGCATCGAAAGATGCCTCTGTTTTAATGCTGATTTTAAAGAAAAGGCAAAATAATAAATGAATCGAATGAAAAGAGATTTGATTTGTTCAACAATTAATTGTAGTTATTGGCGTAAATAATTCCATTAATATCTCAGTTCATCATTTTTCATCATGATAATTATGGTTCACTGATAATTAGAAGCACGAATGTGTAAATTGAATAACAATCATCATGATAAATTGCTTCAATGATAAAATCTGCAGTGAATTGAAAGTTACTCTTTTGTTTCAATTAAACCTTTTTGATTAAAAGTTTTAAAACAAAATTGTAATAAATTTTGTGGTCAAACTTTGTTTTCAGCACAAAATTTGTGAATAAATTAAATGTTAGACAATTGATAGTGTCATTAACACAAGATCATTAGCAATTAATTAGTATCTCTTTTCAATTTTCAGAGTTGAACACTTTTCGCAAATTTTCAAAATGTATTAGACTATTGTTGAACCCAAGAAACAAAAGATTAACGTAATTATCATCAATTAATGTCAACATTAATCGATGAATTTTAATCTTTTGTTTAATCAGAAAACGAAGTTTCATTGAAAATTCACTTGGAGCAAACTGAAACCATGAATTATGATCAACATTCAGAGTTAACTTGATGTGAAAATTAATGATAAAAGCAAACATTTTGCTTTTTTATTGAAATGGTCAATAAATTGATAAAACCAACAATTGCATTACAATGGTTATGAGATTGTAAGACAATTAAATTAAGTTAATCTGGTTAAGACGTAAATGACTAAAATGTTGATCGAATTGTTTATCGAAATGGAAAAGAAGAAACTTGAAATTCGCTTGAAAAATTTTGTGAATTGAAGTGAAATTTTTTCTAGTTTCATAGATTGATGTTTCATTGAAGTTTCACTGAAAATAGAAGCAAACAAATGATAGTGAAAAAGGTTGCTTGTTGAGATGATTAGAGTAACACAATAATTGAATATCATGCTGATAAGGTCAGTTGGAGATGATCTTAATAAGGCTTGAGAAGTGAAAGTGAGAGAAGAGAAGAAGAAGAAGAAGAAGATGATGAAAACAGGAAAGGTAGCTTAATGATAGTTGCTATTATTATTATATCGATCATTTGATGGTTAACAAGACCTGTTTCAATCAGCATTTTAAACATTTCAACCAATCAATTTGAAGAGATGAAGAAGCAAATTAAGAAAGTAAAAGATGAAGATAGATGATGATGATGAATAAGTGATGAGAAGAAATAGACAAAAGTAAATCTTGAATCTTTCCATTTATTACCTGAGGCTGTGAAATGTTCTTATTAAGGTATATCAACTCAACCTTTTCTCTTCTCGTCATTCTTATTCTTTTATTTTCTTCTTTTTCTTCTTTTCTCTCTTCATTTACTCTGAATAAAAATGAAACCTTTTTCACTTTATTTTCCTGCTTTTTCATCAAATAAATTGTCAAATATATTGTTGCTATTTTGTTTCAGAATAATGTTAGTTTTCAATTGATTGGCTCATCATCATCATCTATAGACAAATAGAAATACAAATTTCAACTCTTTCCTTGTCAAAAGAAAAGGATAAAAATGATTATTTTGAATTAAATTAGCTTTACGATAAATGCTGTAAATGGTGAGTTATTTTATGGTTTACTGGGTGAACCATTTCAAGTTATCATTTTTTGTTCAACAAACTTTTGATAGTTTTTTCAAATCATTTTATGGCTCAGAGTTTTGTGCAATCAAAATGAAATCAGATATTTTCTTGAGAATGTTTCACTTTCTCAGATATTGACATGGAATTTTGAGCATCTTAGAATTGAATTCTTGAATTTGGACAGAAATCCGAGTTCTTCCATGACATGTTATATCATCGCGAGAAGGTGAAACATCCAAGAATGGAAGTGAAACTTTGATCGATGCCTTGCATAACTGAACCAGCTTTTCATTTCGACTTAAGTCTGTTTCTCCTGATGGTTCACCCTGTAAGGTTAACGAGACTTTGCTTATCAAACACAAAAAGGTGATTTTCAATGAATCAATCATCATTATCATCGAATGCTTATCGTTATCTGAGAAATGTAAATATCTCACTTTTACACATGAATTCCCTGAATAGTTCTTTGAATAACCCTTTTCCTTTCAGCATTTCTCGTTGCGATTCAATCATTTGTTTGCATCGCCATTTGTTTATTTTTTTCATTCACCAAACTGTTTCATATGAAACGAGATTAACTAACAAAGAGAAGATACTTTTCAATTTGAAACTCGTCACACCGTCGACAACCATCAGGATCATTAACATCATTATTATTCGCATTATAACCAAGCAGTGAATGAAACTCAGACCGATATTGAATGAAAAGTATTGAACAAAAAAGGATTGATAAAGTGACATTTACAACAGCAGCAAATAGCCTTAAGGAATGTATTCCAGATGAATCAGAATAGATTCAGATAGTTGCAATTGATGAAAGTAGATCATGATAAAGATGGGGAATGATGGTGATGACACATTCACTATATTATTATGATCTACAAAGAGAATCCAAAATCATGGAAAATGATAACTGAAAATGAATGAAATTCCAGGTTATCTTTTCTGAATAAATCACAAGTCAGCTTTAAAATATTATATATTTTGTTGGCAACAAAAAATGAATCTTATCTTAAGAAACTACTCAATGTTTGTATTAAATTGAAGCAAAAAGGAGTTAAAAAGACCATAAGTTTAACCATGAGTCTTAAAATGTTTTTGCCTGAAAAAAGTTCAGTTGCGTTAAGAGGAAGAAGAGGAGGAGGAAAAGGATGAAAAAAGATGAAGAGGATGACGATGAAAGCAATTGTTCGAGGCGTAACAAATGCAGCATTTGAAATGGCTCAGATCGATGAGAAGTCAGTGAGAAAAGATGACAAAGAAGATGAAGAAGAAGAAGAGAGAAGATGAGTTTAAAAAAGTGTCTTTTTCCTTCGAACTCAAGGAACCAAGTAATCGGATTAATGGCCTTTGTTTTGATAGTAACTCTTTCTTGTTCGTCTTCTTCATCATCATAATCATCTTTTTCTTGTTCCTTCAAAATATTGTTGTTTATCTGGTAAGTGAAACTGTAACATGTTTGGTGACTAAGAATAACATGGAAATAAGATTGAACTTTGTCAAGTAACATTGAAGATATCAATCATTCTGATTCACTATGCAAAGTGTGATTCAACTGAACAATTTAAACTCTAAAACAGCAATAATTTAATTAATTATTAAATCGCGTTCCTCTCAACATTGAACAACGAATCATTTATTTTATTCAAAACTCGCTTTACTCATCAATATAATTCATTAATCAGACTAAACATTATTTCTCTTGTTGATATAATCGCAGCTATTGATTAGATTTTTTGTGTTCCTCTAAGATGATGCTGGTGATGATGAAAAGGCGAAGAAGGATAAATGAAGGAAAGAACAATGAATTGATGAAAAAAGAAGATGATGAAGAAGAAGAATTGATGGGGTGTTAAGGGAATTGCAACTTAATCTGGATGCAAATTGGCGTTAACATTGAGTAATGAGTTTTTAACACGCTTCAACTGGGACCATTTTTTTAGGCATCATCAGCATCTTCATCAACAACATCATCATCATCTTTGATCTTCATTTTACATTAATTTCTTTTTCTCTTTCATTTCGTTTTCCATGTCAAAGCAAAGCCTTTGGGACAGTTTAAATGTTGGTTTAAATTGTGAAAGACGCTTCAGATGATCATCTTGATCATCTTGTTCATCCTTCGCTTTTCCTCTTTCTTTATAAACTCATCATCTGCCAGTCTAATTGAGCCAATTTAAATTTTCAAAATCAAATGATCAACTTTTTTCTCTCGAGTTTCTCATCATTCAATCTCGAATGGCTCTCTTCAGCATCTTTTGTGTCTCAACAAAATAAGTATAATTAATGACTGTAGTTATAAATTAATTGTCAAACTGTTCTTTTCGCCATCTTCATCTTGTTCATCATCAAATTTCCTCCAGCAATTATTCAACTTCTCAATAAAAAGAAATCATTTCAATCATGTTTTTGGCTTTTCTCATCATTTCACCATTTCTTCAGTCGTCAGGTTAATTTGAATAACATTCACCAAACTGACACAATTTAATGGAAGCAGAAAGTCGCACAATTATCTAGCAAAAATTGATTTATTGGTTAACAAGTTAATCACAGTTTATCAAGCTTATGAGTTATAAAATACTTTGGATTAAATACAAAAGTTGCAACCTCAAGGTTAACCTTATGTTACCTCTGTTTGTCATGAAAAGGTCATTTAGTTGTTGATCTTGATTATCAGTTTGACCTGAAAAAACTGATAAAGAAAACAATTTATGGTTTGTTGTTGAAATGAAATGAATAAATTCATCTGCTTTTCACTTACAATGTTTACTCATCTGAAGATGATTATAATCATTGTTTAAATAATGCGAAAGGTAAATATAATTGAAGGTTGATTATTGTGACCATTTGTTGCATTATCATGAAACTCAACGAACCTTCCATTAATTGCATTGAAAAAGATTCAACTTGAAAGGAATGAATGATGATTTAATTAGAGGACATTTTTATTGATCCCAATTATCATGACTATCATCTGAATGGACATGATTATCATCAGGAGAAAGTCGTGTTCATCTGATCGAACACAAGAAAGGGATTCAAGTAAATTTGTTATAACAACATGAAATGAGCGAATAAAAAGCAATTCCTGAATCAGTTGATGAGGAAAATGGTCAAACTAAACTGTTCCTCTTTTGTTGTGTCCAGTCAATCAATTCCTTTCAACCTATCATCACACGATTAACTTGATTGTGCTAATGAAATTGGATCCAAAGACAATTTTTTATCCTTTTCTCTCTCCAAGAATCGCATCATATTTCCAATCCTCACTCACTTTATCCTCATCTTGATTCTCATTTTCATCTTTCCTTCTCTTCGCGATGCTCATCACAATTATCATCATTCTTGATGACAAAACTCTTTGGATGATTTACTCGGCAATCGTTAAATCTACCTCAACTAATTACTGGCGAAGATTGCAATTGCTCTTTTTTACTCTTCTTTTTTGTTCTTCTTCATCATTCTCTTTTATCCTCATCTTTTTCTCCTCATTTCAAGTAACCCTTCGAACCATAGTAAATCAATGATCGATGAGATTGGAAGAGCAGCATTATTCCAATCGGAATGGACTCAAGTCAAACACAATTCTGAGAACAACAAAGTGAATGTTTTCCTTTTCTTTTCCTCAATTCTCTATCTTATCGCAATTACTCTGGAAATGCCTATTATCATGTTATTCATGTTGTTCAATTCAATCCCTTGATCATTTCACTTCAATCAAACAACTTTAATGAGGAAACTCTTTTAATCATTTACAAACCATTCCAATTACCATTAACAATAAGTTTCAGCCAAACTGAACCCAAGAAAAGGACAATAAATCAAATGATTAAATTTTATAAAATCAAAAGTATAATAACAATGATAATATGATTAAAATTATCATTGCCATTAATCATGTTAATGATATCTTAATATTTAACATAAAACCTTATGTTGAAATGATTTTGTTTCCACATAAAATGATATCATCCATGAACTGGGAGTAACAACAATAAAAGGAAAACTCATCAATATTAAAGGATAACCACTGAATGCTGATAATTACGGTGAGCAATAAGCAAAATAATAATATTTAATATTTGACATAAAATATCAGGAAAAGAAAGAAAAGAAAGAAAAGAAAAAAAGAGAAAAAAAGGTAATTCTATTTTGTTTTCTTCGCATAACATGTACTAGAATTGGTCAAGCATGAAGAATATTTGTCTTCAAATGGACGTTGATTGATCACACCTATTCATCCTTTTCATCCTATTTATCATCATTTCCCATCTTCCATATGAATTTGCATGGAAAGAGACTAACAATTCTTCCATCAGCTTATTCATCCTTTTGATTGATCTTATTTTTTGGCCAATCATTCTGATCAAAACGATGTAACATTTTCTTTCTTCATTTTCTTTCAATTAGCATGATACTTGGACTGAAAGATGAGAAAATGATTGACATTTGTTTACTCTTCAAGATGAATTCACATGAACAGAGAATCACCTTGAATTTGATTCTCATCAAGTTCATCTTCACCTTCAATTATCTCGGCTTAACTCTTTTCTTCTCACCTAATTGTTTAATGAACAAACAAATTGAATTCATTTCCGGACCTTTTTTCCACCAATCATTCAGTTGTGCTCATTTAAGTGATCAATCATCATTTTTATCAGTTTCAAAGTGATGAGGATAAAAATAGTGAGTCCTGATGAGTGGGAGAAGAGAAAAGATGAAAGGCGAAAAAAACATTCAACTTGTCATATTGAATGGAAACTTTTATTTCTTCCTTTTCCATCATTACCATCTTCATGGTAACAATCCAAGAATTCAATTTCTTTATCATTATCCTTTAAGATTTGCCTTCCTAAACATAATCAGAAGCCAAAGCCAAACTGAATTTGAACCTTTTTTCATTCTGACAACAAAATTCCTATGGATTTATGATAATAACAAAACAAAATTGAATGTCAATCTTATTTTAACATTATATTCATAAAACTTACTCCTTGATTCAAAACAATCAAGTTGCAGTTGAACAAAAAATATAAAGAAAAGACAAAAAAGATTAAATTGAATTTACTTTGATTGTCTTCTTCCATCTTTTCATCTTTTCCCTTCTCCTTCTCTTCCATATCATCATCAGTCTCATCCTTTCGTTACCTTATTCACCCCTGAGTATCATTGGTACTCATTCAGTTGAATTTTATCATTGAAACTCTTACGTGACACAAATAACATCTATCAACATATCCTTTGTGAGAATGGAAAAAATAAATAAAGAAAATGTTTGAAAAATGAATGATTTTTCATTCCATTCTTTTTCATCATTATCATGTTGATTCTTCTTCTTCATCATCATTATAATTCTCTTCTTCTCCATCTCATCTGACAACAAATTTAATTCAACTATAATAATATCGTCTGGGAAACGAAATGATATAAATCACTTGCAGGTAAACTGTGATTTAATATTTTCTCGCTATCATTTTATTCCTTCAATGAGAAGTGAAACTTTCAACATGATCATCATGATAACATGTTGTTTTCATCATCATGTTTTCTTCTGTTTGCATAACTGCATAAAATAATAACAAAATCGTTGACTTTGCTTTTCTTGTTTCATTTTTATTCATGTCAATTCCGAGATTTCATTTTTACTTCAATTCACAATTCAAATAACAAACAAAAATTCACATTGAAAGCAATCATGTTAATATTGATTGTTTCAATTGCTCAAAGTCAATAATTTACCTTTCACTTTGCAGCATCATTTCAATAACTTAAAGACACTTTTCATTGGAAGATTATAATGAATCAGGAAAATGGCATAAAGTGATTGAACCAGATTTAATAACCATTTGTTCAAGGTAAAATTATAGTAATTTCAAGTTGAGTCAATCAACATTCACTTTACATCGAAAACCATTGACTAATTTTGACTGATGTAAATACAAGAGTAAAGATTGAAATGATTCAAGTAATAGCAGTTATGTGAGTGAAATATTGACTCAACTTTTGTTGCTTCCCTTTGATAAATGACGCTTCAAAATGATTAGTTGATTGTTATTAAAAGTTGAAAGTGAAAGTAAATGATAAATATAAACAGGTAAGAAATGGAAGGAATTGTTGCAATTTGCTTCAGTCAATCATATAAATGTATCAGGGCGTAAAATAAGCAGGAATGCGCTCGAGATGAACAAGAGGAGGAACAAGAAGATGATGAGCATGATGATGATGAGGATGGAAACATAAATAAAAGGTAAAAGTTTGAAGAGTTGAAAGAGATAAGAATAAAATATCTACTGAAAACAATCAACTTATCCTGGCTCATTGAGCCATTCAGATGATGAAGATGATGATGAAGCCACGGAGGTTTTGTTTTTGTTGATAAACTTGAATCATGATGCATCACAATCAATAGAAACACAAAAGGAAAACTGATTACTCGGTAAATAAACGTTTTGATATTAAGCCATAAAAGGTGGATCGATGAGGGTGATGCAGGGTGGAGGATGAAGGGATGACCACTTGATGAGGCCGCTATTGTTGACCAGAAGTTGGATGAGAACAGAAGAACGGGAGAAAATAAATAAAAGGCAAACTTTGATTTATGATGAGAAATGAAGGTGGAGATGAATGTAATCATGTTTGAAGGTGAAAAGATGAATTGAATTGTTTAATCTGCAAATGAAAAGTGATCCTTATTGTTATCACATTGAAATCGTTAAAATGGAAACCTTTTCATGTTCATCTTTCATGTATCAACAAGCTTCTAGTTTAACTTGTTTCTTTTATTACAATCAAACATTGATTTTAATTCATTTATCATCATGTCGTTCAAGGCTGTCTTTTTATCCTCAAATGTATTTGATCAAAAAGTAAATGAAGGAAATGTCATTAAACTTGTCAATATCTTTTTGGGTTCACTTTTCACAAAATAATGTGAAATAACCCAAAATTTGGTTCCATTTTAAAGCTCTCAATGTAAATTGCAAACTCTGACTTTGACTTTTACTATTATTATCTTTGTCTGCTATTTTAATTATATTCAACTGATCAGTTGATTGTTGGATAAACACGTTTAATTTGAAATGATTTGTTGGGAAAATAAAATGAGAAAAGCTTAGAAACACGCAAAAATCAAATTTGCTTATTTTTCAACGCAAAGTTTAAATTTTTTACTGTACTTCAACAGACAAATTGCCATTGAAATTGATGTAATCAATGTGAAGGTAACATGAAAAGGTAAAAAGTGAAAAGTTAATTGTGTTTATTTTGTTTAAGTGGCATTTCCGTTTAGATAGTAGCCTTAATGAATCAAATTAACATTCATTCATCAAGTTGAATCATTATTTTGACTCCTTCCTTTATAATATATCATCTTACATGATTATCATTCATTGAAATCATTCTAGCGTCTCCCATAGACACAATAGATTAACATTAGATTATAACAATAAGATGGTTCAGATGTTGGCTTATTAGTGTCAAAATAGTTCATGATCAAGTTTAATGTTACCTTCAATTTGATATTGTTAATTGAGGCACTCATTTGATCAAAAATCTAAGTGATCATGAATCAATTTAAATGAATGCCAGTCTTCATTAGTGATTTAATGTTGAAAGCAATTTTTATTGAGTTAAGTTGAATCAAAAAGTCAATGCAGATAACTTACATATTAGGACTTCAGATTAGTATTTAGCCTAGTTTCATCCATCTTTGAATTTTTTCAGATTATTCAACCTTTTCTGTGATTAGTTATTGCTTCTGATTCTGAGATCATGTTTCTAAATGAAAAATCTTAAATTTGTTTCTGTAAACTGTTTATTTTAGTCAAGCGCTAGTATTTATCCTTTTTGGATGCATCCATAATTCCTAAAGAAGATTAAATCTTAAAATATTCATGATATTTGCTACATTTCAATCAAACTCTTTACAGACTGTATGCTGTAACCTGAAAATTACCAAAATTTGAATGTTTATGGTCGAGATCTTTTTGGTGCTACAGCTGCCATCTAGGGAATCAATTTGAAGTTAAATACCTTTTAGTCTCAATAAAAGGATACAATTTTTAGCCAAAATGTTGCCTTTTCGGGTTGAGATTCTTCTTATTCCCTAAAGAGTCATTCAACGACTCACTTGGAAGCCTGTGAGAATCTCATGAACCTTAATTTTTGATTAAATTTTCATTCTGATTTCAGTATTTCTATGCACATTACTCTAAACCTTTTGAGATAACACACTTTGCAAGTTATGTTTTATAAAAAAATATATTCAAAGTCGTGGTCTTTCTTTCTGAGCCTTGAGGATCAGACCAAACCTAGTATAAATTGTTCAGCATACTTGAAACTATCATGAAAGACCAAAAACTTTCCCAAGTATGGAATTTTTTATTCGTATGACGTTAAAAGATGTCGCTGGGTTGTTGAGTCTGTAAATGGTATTAAGTTGGCTCTTTGATTTCGAATATCTCTGAATTCAGAAAAAATTGAGTGAAATTATCAAAAAAGTAGCTATTCATTCTGAACTTGATCAAATGTAAGGGTTCGATCAAAATTTCCATTTCTTAAAATGGAGCATTGTGTTAGTGTTAGTGTTTAAAAAAGATTGAAAATTCTATTTATCGATTGAGGGATCGATTTCTCGAGGAAAATTTAATTTGTGTTCACTTGCACTAATGCTTAGGGACCCTTATCTATGTATAAACTATTTTGAATAAAATCGACTTTAAAAACACATTTATAGCTATCGATTGACTCAAAAGTTCTGAAGAAGCTACTTTTCTGAAGATTTAATTGACTCAATTTTTTACTGTAGATGTACAGTAGATGCACTTTATTTAGCCTGTCAATAAAAACAATTTAAAGAAACATATGTTAAATGACAATTGAAAGCTGCTCGGTGGATTTTGATTTTTGACAAAAAATCAAATATTACTATGATTCCTCGAGTTGACCTTTAATTACTTCTATCATTTCTTGATTAACTCTTGTCATTTAACAACTTCAATAATAATTAATGACTAACATACAATGTGAAAGTTCCAACTAATAATTGATTTTTTCTGGTAAAGTATTCAATTGAAAACGGATGATTGATAAATTGTATCTTGTGCAATTAACTAAAATCTGTTTTGATCGGGATTTCCCCCTCGACATTAAGAATAAATCACTTAATTTTAACAACCAAAGAGTTACCATTTTGATAGTAAATTGTTCAAAATAGAATCGATTGATTAATTTAAATAATCGAAATGTATCTTGTTGATAGAAGCAGTAAACTAATGGTAAAATGTAATCACAATTGTATTTATACGGCCACTTGAGACTGTTAATTATGCTTTTGGTTGACACACTAATGAAAATTTCAGGGACAACAGACTCATCAATCAGTCAAATTACTATCTAATCCAATGTATACAATTAACAATGATTGTTTAACTTGACTCTCGTTCAATCTTTTATTGATTTGAAATAACCTGATGATATTAAAGTAATGAAAAGCAAGACAATGAGTTTTATGATTAAACCAAAAATCAGTGGTTATGATACATACAAATTTAATAACAATTATAAACATGTAATTGTTAAAGGGTCAAGGTTTTGATTCTAGTTTAATACCAACCTGTTAATCAACATGAACATCATTATGATGGTGATTGACTGGTTGTCTAAACTAATGCCGGTTATCATCATCTCATCATTTCTTGTAATTAACTCTTACATTAAAGATGATTTTTGATTAACCGATTTCTCAATTGTAACCCAAATTTGCTCTAAATAGTTACTGAAATCGCTCAACTTTATCTGTTCAGATTGTTTAATTTGGATAAAATTATTTACAATCCTTGACTATTCACTGTTGGTTTAGTTAAACTCAGCTGATCAAACTGTTATTACAGCAATTAATAGAATCAATTGCTTTTTCCATTTGATGTTCCACAAAATAATGTTAACCAGTATTTGAATGGAAATTTTCATCATTTTTATTTCTTCGTTGGGTGATTATCATGATGATCAATGAAATGTTACTAAGTTTTGTCTTCAATCCAATTACAAATGTCATTTCATCAACATCTAACTCAATAAATCAACATATTTATAACAAGTGGCTCACTCTGTTTAATTATATTGCTTATTGATCAAACCCTTATTATTGTTATTATGAGCGTTATTATTGCTTTCAACGTCAACATTTTTGCTGTCTTGAGCACAAATAATGACTCTTTGTCACCATTAGTTTAATTTGTCTGTCATTTGGAAATAATGCAAATATTCATCATATTCAACTTTTAATTTGTGATTTGTGATGAATAAGTAATTATTTTTTATTTGTATTTACCTGTTTTCAAACCATGGACATTCCATTGAGCTATTTACATATTGATCCAAATAACAATCAAAATCACAATAGTGCTGATAATAACAAACTAACACCAATTCAAAAGTATGTTTCATCTAAATTGTGGTCCAATAAACGCTCAACAGCACCAAACAAACAATCATCGGCATCAAATCAATCAGCCACAATGAAACGTCGTGATCAACATCATTATCAACGTTACCGGTCAGGATCATCATCAGACTCAGCAATTACTCTGTAAGTTGATTGTTGTTCCCAGGTTACTCTAGAGGCTAATCGATTAATGTCCTGTGTCCACGTATTGTCTGCTTTATTAGTGACAGTCCAATTGATGATGAATCAACGGAATTAAATCATGTTACATCTGATATTGTTGATGATTTTAATCAGTTGTCATACCATTTGATTACAATGGCTCTTGAAAATGAAGTAAGTTAAGAAAATAATTTTTATTTTCCACGTTTTCGTAAAACCTTTATTTATAACAAATAGTTGAGTTTAATCATTTTACTTACTTCTAATTCAATTAGACATTTCTTCATTCAGATAGATTCAATCAAATGATACCCATAATTAAAGTTCATTGTGATCCTAATCGTTCAGATTCTAAAGGTTTAGCTAACTGTGATCAATTTGGTTTCATCAAAGAAACAGCCAAAGATGAGAAAGACCAACTAATTGATATGATAACTTCAATCAACAACTATCGAGCCAATAAATTGTGGACCATTGGTTGTGCTAATTTGAAATATCTTATTCGAGAATATGGAGTTCCAAATGAGTTACGATCCCAAGTTTGGATGGCTTTTATTCAGGCTAAATTAGGTCAACAATATGATGTAAGTTTCCTTTATTTGTTTACGATTTAATTATCAAGCCAAAAGTTCGTTGCCGTTCTTGATATATCAACAATCATACCATAATTTATCTTCCCGTCTATTATTGATTGTTGTTAACTATCAGGTTTTGGTTTCATTGTAGCCATAAACAGGAAAATTAAAGGAGTAATTCCCTCCGATACATGAATCTGTCCAATTTATAAGCTCCAACTCTGATAATTATATTGCCTTTGCCAAAAGTTGAGTTCATTTGATTTTGAGTCAAAAGATGGAGCAAACGTGAGCTGTGTTTGTGAAAAGTATAGGATCGGCATTTCGGCATTTCCTATACAGTGACCTTCCAGTTTAAGTCTTGCAATTTTTATCAAGTAGATTCATTGAAAAGACCGCTTAGTTGCAAGGCTTTAAGTAATAAAACTGTTTTCCGTTGCCTTTTCTATATATCTGTTGAGAAAATACAAAGAAAATTAATTTCTTCAATAACTAGACTTGAGTTGAGGGTGAAATCGGAAAGTAATTCAAAGCTTATTTCATAAAGCGTTGTTAGTTATAATTGGGTGAAATTATACCTTCAAAACAATCAGATGCTGATCAATTAACTTAAGAAATAAAGTAGAATTTCTCACTGAAAATTAGCATACTGAAATGCTTATCTAAATAATGTTTAATTAATTCTTTATGGACTGATATAAACTGTAGAGTATACGAATAAGTATCGCATCTATACAATTAATTGATATTCAAATCATTGGAATTCAATCACAAATATCAGTCGAATTTGTTTCTTGACTTTCCCTTTGAAATAGTAGATCTATCTAGAAATCAATTTGTAATAAATTGTTTCACAAGTTACAGCGTGAATAACCAGGTGTAGACTCCGTCCTCCAATTTACGAACCATAAAAGCCTCCAGAGTTTCAAGTCATTTCTAAATTTTCCCTTAAATACATGAAAGTCAATTTAAAAAAAATCAAAGAGTCTTATTTCATAAATTGATGATACTTACGTATTTCAGCCAACTATTCAATTAGAAGGCGATTTCCTTCCAAAATAACCAATTGATTAGTAAAGTTGAACCAATAATTAAACCTTCTTGATTTACGAGTTACTGAGGTCAATCATTGAGTTAACTGAAGCACATACAAATTCAAAAACATATTGAGACAATAGAGGGGTCATCACCTAATTAAGCCTGTGTTAGTTGCAATAACTTTCAAGGCAACTTTAAGTTTACAATTGCAGTTTACAACAAAAGAAGTAAAAGCATAAAATCGAAAACATTTTTTTCTTTTCCTTGTTGGGTGTTGTCCATGTTATGTTTATTTATGGTCAAGCAATCATTGATTATTTCTCATTTTGGGCACCAAAAAGTGACACGAGTCAAGCTCAAGTAAGCTTCCGACATAAAAAGGCAACCTTTTCTTGAAGGAAATGAAATGGATTCACAGGAAATTAGCTTAAAACTCACCTAGAAATTGTATCAAAATGGGTTATTCAATCTTGATTAATTCATTTAATTGTGTTCACTTTTCCTTTTCCTTGTTTTCTTTGGTTATCAAAATAATCTCATAAGATGGTAACATTACTTCAATTGATTTGTAATGGCATTTAAATGGACTCGGAAATACCTTACCTTAATTTAGGTTTTGTAAATAATAGAGGTAACAGTGGAGGTTAAAGGTTACTCTTGTTAACCTTTGTTATTACCATTAATAACCTTACCTTTGGTTACCTTCCGTCAAGGAGTCACTTTATTTTTAAGGAGTTACTTTTTGCTTTGCATAACAAAAAAAACAAGAAGTTTTGATAACAGGTAAATCCAATGTAACTAGATAATCAAGTAACTCTGTTGTTCCGGAAATAGATTGGCCTTGTATTATTTTGTTTCCGATCGGAACGGGCTTAACCCGAAATGATGAGGCGTTGTCTTCTTGTAGGTAGATTGTGATGACTCAATTGTGACAATCAAATCTTTGATTGTTTCACCATTTTCCTCGTAAAACCAAATTTCTTGCTTCTCAATGCTTCTCAATGTTGATCCAATTCAATTTTATAATTGTTTTGCTTTTCATAATTAAATCTTTGAGTTTTTTGACATTTAAATTCAATAATTTACCAGAAGATTGTTATTTTACTTACAATTAAAGCTGTTTATTTGAAAACAAATTAATTTTCTCTGTTGATTCCTAACAATTGCTAAGTCTACTTGATCTTTAACATTTCAAGTATGCAAACAGTAAACAACAATTAGATTGAAATTATTGTAATTTTAAGAAAAGTTAAACACTCGAAATTGATGATTAAATTAATTTAATTTTGAAATTGAAAATCTTGAACCAATAAAGTGAATAGGAAAAGTTGATCGAAGGAAATCCTATGAAAGTATTTATTTACAATAAAATGTTAACTGTTTACAACAATTGATGAAACGGGATCAAAAGTGACCTGAAAGCGAAGGTGAAGATGAAGAGAAGCAGATGAGACAGAGTAATGTACGAATGTAAATGGGTGCGGTTGTGACAGTGTGGGTATTGAGGCCATCAGGCCATATGAATTTTGGTCTACTGATTCAAATGGGCCAAATGCATTGTAACTGAAAAGGTAAAGGTAAAAGTCCCGTTGTTGTCAAAGTCCACCTTGAATTGTCCCTCTTTTATATTCACCTCCTCCTCCTCCTCCGTCTCTTTCATCTTTCATCATCTTCTAGGTCGTTCAACTTCAAGATGGTTTCACTGTAAAAAGTGATTCCATTGTGTTATAACGGGCAACAATATAAATAAATGTGTATTAATATCTAAAGGAATCCCGTTCGCAGTGGAATGGGATTGACACGCGTCTCCAACACCAACAACCATTGTCCTCATCCTCTTCGTCCTCCTCGTCCTTCTCACTTATCATCTTGCTTATCCTCCTTCGTCCTTGCAAATCGATGATGTTGATGATGATCATAATGAAAGTGGAAAGCAGCCGTCTTTTCATCCTCTTTATTTCATCTTCATTTTCATCTTTCTTTTCATCATCAGCTTTCTCCGTCTTTAGCTTTTGCCCTTTAAAACTTGTCTCAATCACTTTTTAATGCTTTTGTTGGCGGGATCCGTTATTGATAATCAAAAGTGAACTCACAAGCTGGAAATGCTTTCATTCAGCCGTAGGCCATTCCAGGCCACCAATGATATTATTTTCATTGGCAGTTACAATTAAACTCAAGCAAATTGCTCTCATTTGAAAAGCTAATTAGACTGAAGAAACGTAAAAGCTCTGTCTTTATAAACTGTTTTTTAACTGTTTATCTGATTTTATTTGATTAAGGAAATGTTGCTTCTAATTAATGGTTTTAATGAATGACTTTAATAAACGATCATAACAAATGGTTATTGCAATGATAATTGTAATTATGATGAATAAAAACGACTGTAAAAGTCTTTTGTTGGTTGCAGCAGATTCACTGATTGATTGTATAAATGGAAAATTAAAATTCAAGACTTAAATTAATTTATTTTCTTCTTTTTTCTATTTTTTGAATTAAAGATTGAAAACTTATTGAGTTTAGCACGTGAAGTGACACTGAATGGAGCAAATGAATCAATAATCAAACAGATTGACTTGGATGTGACCAGAACCATGCCTGGCCATATTATGTTTTCAACCTCAACCGGAGTAAGTCTATCCCACGATCATAATGATATCCCATGATGATTACAGTAGCATGTGTCGATATTCACACGGAATTGTGTTTCCCATTTAATTAACCATTTAGTTATCAAAGCTTCGACGGATCCTGATAGCTTATTGCATTCATGTTAATCCATTTGTTGGTTATTGCCAAGCAATGAATTTCATTGCAGCTTTGCTTCTTCTCATCTTTCATGGCAATGAAGCTCAATCATTAATGTAAGTTATTATCTTTTTTCCAATTTTTCTCATCATTAATCAATAATTCTTCTATTTCAGGGGTTTGATTTGCATCATTGATCATTACTTTCCACCAAACTATTTCGACGAACAATTAACAGGTATAATTTAAATTATAATTACAATGAAAAAACATTCTAATTTTATCCATTGAACAATTGAAACAAGGAGCTCGATCAGACCAACTTTTACTTCGCGATTTATTCCAAGAAAGATTGGAATCAGAACAAGATAAAGCTCTATTCAATGGACCACTTTTTGTCCAAATAACCAACTCATTGACACTCAATTGGTTCCTCTCCTTATTTCACAATGCAGTACCTTGGCAGGTAAGTTGATCTAAAAGCAACTCAAATGCGCTGAAACTCACAAAACCTTGGATTAGTTTAAATGCGTGTAACGATTTCATGTGTAACAATCAGTCAAAGATGAGGAGAGTTGAGATGAGGATGAGGTCACGATGAACCGTGCCAAAGTTTAACTGATAAACATCAATTAACATTGGCCAGTCTAGTTTCAGTTTGTTTTTGTTTCAACTTTAACCTTAACAATCTGGTTTCATCTCTTTTCATCTTTCATTCAATCTCAATCATTCTCTAATTGCTATTCGCTGTTCAGTCAATGATATTATTAAATAGTGAAAAAATAGTGAAACAAGAAGGACAATTAAAATGTAAAAATAGCTTTTATTATCAAAATTGTTTGGAAAGGTTTTGAAAGTAAAAATTTAAATGAAAAGTCAAAAATTATTTAGAAATTAAAATTTGATGAAATGATAAACCTTGAAATTAAGGTTTAATTTTGATGAGATGAGGATTAAAATGACTTAGGAACCTTCAATCAAGACAATAATTTAATTGAAGGAAAAGTGAAAGAATTTAATTTGACTATAAAATAATTGTCTTTAATTATTTACAATATGATTCTAGTCAGTAGCATTGGTTATCATCATTGTCATCATTCTCATTATTGTCTTCAAGTTAATCACTTTAATCAGGTTGACCTTAAAGGTCTTTAATTGTTGTTGTCTTTTGTTGCACAAATGATTAGTTGACAGCAAACAGTTAATTCGTTAGAAAAGATAGATTTACAAAATTAATAATTAAGTTGAAGCTGATCAAAGTTGATCAAAATCAACTGATCGTATTTTACTCTTCAAATCCTTGAGGTCTTGGTAAAGAGATAAAGTGATTTCATGAAGTGCTGCTAATTGTGATGTAACTGAACTGAAATTATGTTTAGTTTCATGTTCAAAGTTGGCTTCTTCCTTCATGAGATCATAGACAAGATGACGAAGATTCTTCCTCGATTTATGTGAATGTTCAGTATTTTCAGTTGTTGATGTTTCACCCTGAATAGTATTCTCATTGTTATTGGTTTCGCTTGTTGATCCATGTTGTCCTTGATTACTTGATTTGATTAGATTTATTATTTTTAGTTGATTACGAGCAAGAAGTGTGTGATCAGCTCGAAGAGAGTCCACATCTCGAGCGAATTCAGTCTCTTTACGATTAGCTTCTTGTTTATTTGCATCAATGTGTTGGTTGTAATCGCGAGCCATTTCACTCATTTCACGACGAAGTAAATTTATATTGTCAATCAACCATTTCTGAGTGATGAGTAAAGTCCTTTCATGGGATGAAATGGATGGTGAAGATGAATATGAATGGTGTGAAGGTGATGAAGATGAAGGTGATGAAGATGAGGATGACACTTCGGTTGTTAAGTCGTTATTATTGGGTGATGAGAATGAAGATGGAGATGAAATATCAACAGGAATACATGATCCAAGATGGGAAAACAATGAGAAGATGATGAAGTTGAACAACACAAATGAAGTAAATGTATTCATTTTCCAGATAAAATGAAACTGGAAACAGAATTGATAAATAGAAGAATAGAAAAAATCGTTTTTTGGTTAAACTGATGATAAATATTCACACAAACTGTGACAATCCGAACAGAAAATAGAAACTGGCAAACAAACAGAAAATATGAAAATGTAAACTTTAAAAGGTAAAATAAAAAGTTAAAGCAACAACAGAGAGAAGTGAAGTTGTTGTTGAGTGAACGGTGAATGGGCTTAAACTGGCCTTGCAGATGGCTTTGGACGCTCCATATAACAAACTTCACGATAAGAGAAGAAGAAGAAGAAAAAGAAGAGAGAAGAGAAGGAGGAGCGAAATGGAGGATGAAGAAGATGGAGAAAGAGAAGAAAGTAGAAGAGAGAAATACTCTGTTACTTTTTTCATCCCTTGAAGAGGCCTTCAAATAGAGACTAAAGTTTGTTAAGTTGACGGCTTTTTCATCAGTGGTTATAACCTCGAGTTTCCCTCTTTTGCTCGGTTCAGTGTCAGTTTAAAAACGGCCAAAAAGACAGAAGAGAGTGAGAGGGAGAAAGAGAGAGTGGGAGGGATGGAAAGAGAAAGGTGATCAAAATGAAAGAGAAGACTTGATATTCTTTACAGAGTTTTGTTGATCATCCTTTTGATGAGAAGCTGCTGTTGTTGCCTTCATTGCCGTTAAAGATGAAAATAGTAATGATGAGAGTGATGATTAAAATGATGATGAAAATGATAATCAAGATTATGATGTTGATGATGTTTAACCAGGGGAATCGACTTGCAAGAATCAATAAAGCACAATAAAATACAGTTTGGGTTTCGCTGGTTGTTGATGGTTCAAAACATTACCTAATCTTTGGATTTTAATTTGCACGATAAGTTAATGATAATGATTGACTTTAACCTTTTTATTGGCAATGGAGTCCATTAAATGGACTAAGCAATCATCAGTAATCATTATTGTTTTGCTTATTACATTTTCAATGAAACATTCATTGCCTTTGTTTTCCTGATGTTGTACATGAGTGTTTAGACGCGTGCTGCGTGTTTTTTGAAAGGGATAAACTCACTCGTTTATCATCTTTTAACACGCGTTGGAGTCTTTTTCATCTTCATCAACCTTCTTACTCTTACTCTTTCATTTCTCTTTCCTTTTTTCCCTTTCTTTATATTTTCACCTTTAAGGTCAGGTCTTTTCATTGGCATCTGCTTTTCCCTTTACTTTTTGTATCTGCAACACTTTTTAGGTTAAAATTTACCCAAAAATCATTCACTTTTTCCCTTTTCCTCCATTCGATCTGAACCCCTTTGCCCTTTCACCCGTCGGTCACCGTACTTTTGACCCCTTAACTCCTGTTGACCTCGTCTTGTTTTCCCGCTAAATTATTAATCCAATTGTGTAATGTCGATATGTAATAGTTGCGAAACATTCGCAGTCCATTGAATGAGGCAAGATTCAGAAAAGACATACAAAGGAAAAGCAGATTTGGTTTCGAATTGATAAATCAGAAGTTTCTGAAAAATGATTAATATCCTTAGATATTTCTTCATCTTTGAGTTGTACTTTAAAATTACACATTTAAAATTAAATAAAAAACGCATAACCAAAAATTGCATCAAAATCGACGGTCTTTTATAAATATTTTGCTGGTTCATTCATTGAAATTGAAACTAACTTTTATTTTCAATATTTAAATATTGTCTATGAAGTAATTACAATGCTAGTCACTAACCAAGAGCTTGGTAATTTTTATGCAATTAAATGGTTTGTTGTACTTATAAGCATGAATTGACTTCCTTAAGAATCAATTGAAATTGATTTTCATTGTTGACTCAATATGAATATATTGAAGTTAATCAACGGAAACGACCAAACCTTAGTATATTTTCATAGCTTAACCTTGCCTAAGTTTACTCTTTTCATTACAATCTGAATCTATTAATCCCTTGAAAATAACATCTTAAATGGTCAACCAAAATTGATAGATCAAAGGAAAAGTCTTTTTAGTCATTTGTGAAGCAAAAACAAGGAAAGTTTATCAACTGTTGCATTGTTTACAGTTGATAATGATCAATTCACCTGGAAATTTCGTATAATAAATCAGAGATGTCTGTTAATCCCTCATCAACTGAATAAACATTCAACAATATCAGTTGAAATGTTGAACCGATGAAACAAAAACAATCAACATCACGAAATGAGGGCTTAACGTGCTGAGGAAGGTGAAGACGAGTGAAGATGGATAAAGGATGAAAATGAAGAGACTGAAGATACATCCGGGCGGAAGAGTTCACCTAAATTAACCTTAATCATCTTCGAGGCTATTTTCGCGTTTTTGGGACACAATTTTGGTTCCATTTGTTTCTTGCTCTATGATTAGCGTTACCATTACAAGTAATGTACCATTGATTAATAACAGAAGGCATTGAAATGTATTTTATTTAATAATAGTTTTTATACGAAAACAAAATACTCTTGGGATTGAACATTGAAATGGATCATTGATTCAGCTTGCTTTTGTATTAACTTAACCAACAATAATTTTGCTCTTCAATCCACTCTATTTGTTGCTACATTAATCAAAAATTGAACAAATGGTTAGAAAATGAATCAACAAGCAAATATATTTCACTTGAATATAAACATATGTGATTCTCAGAGGAAACTCACTGAATGTGATTAAATCGCTTCCAATGATCATCTTTCAACTATCACATTGATTAATTCGCTGCTGAATCAAAATGTTATAAAAAAATAGAAATTCTAATTATTTAGAATTGATCAATTGATCTTGTTTACCATCAGTCCTGTGTTTCTGGTTAACACATATTGGAAATGAAAAGTTGAATGAAAAGATGTTTATAGCAACAATTTTACTCTTAATAACCCATCTTTTGTTTCAATTGTGGATCAATTAACTTGCAGCACTTTAGCGCGTGGCAGATGATAAAAGTATTGATCATCACTGTCATCATCACCATCTTTTATTCCTAGTCTTTTAGTAAAGGTTAGCAAAAGTTTCAGAAAAATAATGGAAGCAAAAAGAGAGTGAAGAAAGAAGAGAAGATAAGAAAGAGCACCTGGTAAGTACGAGTAAAGAGATGAAAGAAGATGAAGACTAACGCGTGGCACGCGCCTTTACCTGGTCAAGTCTGTAGTTACTTGTTTCTTAAGGAAGCTTTTCAACCAAAACAAGAACAAAAAAAGGTTCAAAAGTAACCTTGTTTTTGTTACGAGTTAAGAACCTGGTCTACGGGTTCATCTTCTTCTTCTCCTTTTTTCTTCTCCTTTTTCTTCGCCTCCTACTTTACCTTGAAAAGTGGACATTCACCTGGACAATGAGAAGACGATTCTTAGACACTTTTCAAGAAACTGTGTAAAGACTTGAGACGATCTTTGTACCTTTAAATAGACACGCTTCTTGAAACGCCTTAAGGTTTCAACAGACCTTTGCACTCCTTTATTATTATTAAAATTATATTAATATTGTGCTTTGGTTCATTGATTTCTTCAAACAGACCATTTGAAAATATCATCTTGCTTATGAAATAAACTTGAAACTCGTTCATTGTTTGACTGACATCTTTCTTTGCTCTTTAAATGTAGTTCAATTCAAAGTCATTTTAATCTCATTTAAACAAGATAAATTGACCAACTCATCTTCAAATTGTAAACATATGTAATTGCAGTTTATACATTTATAATACTTTCAAGTGTGTTTACAAAGCAATTAAATATCAATCTTGAATAAACTGACACGAGTTTCACTATTAAGTCATCTTTGACTTGAAAATTTGATTCAATGTAAAGTTAATGATTATAAAAAAGAAATTTAAAACGAATTTCCATTGCAATCTATTAATAGCTATCTAAATGTGTTCACAATTATTGATATTCCTCTATTCAAGGTTGACATTCAGCTGATAAATGTGTAATATAGATAATATTGATAATTGATTGATGTAAAAATTTATTTTCTTTATTCCGACAGATTCGTTTACAGATATTGGATTGTTTTTGGATTGAAGGTGTTAAAGTTTTATTCCGATTCAGCATTGCTCTCATTGAATTGGGCCGTGAAGGCTTATCTTATCCTTTGAGTGAACTGGCCTCGGGTGAGATCATCAATTCAATCAAGGAAAGAGCTCGAAGATGTTATGATATTATTAAACTTAAAAGATTAGCCTTTCGATCGATTAAAATACCCAAAAGAAAACATTTAGCAGCTCGACGATCATTTTATGTGAAACAAATATTAAATGGTTTAGATGATATCGGATACCAGAGCTCATCATTGAATAGTTTAATCAGCAATAATGGACCATCAAGCAGTTCAAGTGCATCGCCAGCAGGAAGCAGTCCTGATGAAGAAGGCAGAAAATGGTTGAAACGTAAAAACAGCGGATTGTTGCGAGGATTGAGCATTAATCAAAAGACTGGATCAATAATGGAAGTTGCAATATCAAGTGATAACTCAGTTGTTGTAACAACTGAGGAAAATGGTACAAAAGATGAATTAATAGTGACAACTTTGAACACAATTTATGGTAAAAAGGAGAGTGAAATGATGATTAAAAAATTGGTAATTAAATTGTGTCAGCGACGCCGGTATCATCTTTTCGGTGTTGACAATGATGCGAGTAAAATCTACTTTTATCAGGAAACAGTCAAATTTTTACCTTGCCAGTTGAATGAAAAAATTAACATTGTACGGATTAATTATCGAGTGAAATCAGCTTTCCATGATTCATCTCAAAAAACAAGCTTTTTTGTTGGTTTCAACGGAATTGTCTCCAGAATTGATCATTCCATTGAACAAAGTAACGATGAATCTAAAATCATTGAAACAATCTCATTGGATCAACGTAAATGTACAATACAATCAGCAGCTTATGATCCCATCAGCGGACAATTAGCAATTTATATAACTTCATCAGGAACCAGTAAATTGTATATATTGGATACATTCACTTTAGATATTTATAATTGTTTATATATTGATCGTCTTAATCATCTTTCATTATCTTCATCATTGATTTTTGCATCGACTTCGGGTCCAAATGATTTGGAAACAATTTATTTGCTCGATGGAACCACAATTAAACAATCGCTTGTACAGAACACGGATTCAATAGTAACAATCAGATCATTTCTTTGGTCTCCAAATGATTCAATGACAGATTCACCATCAAATCTCAAAGATAATTATTTCCATGATCAACATTCTAAGCAACCTTTTTCATTAACAAAATCAACATCATCATCTTCATTATCTTCAGAAGTTGTAAACAATGAAAATCAAAATCATCTTCTAATTGTATTATTTAAAACTTGTCGATTGCTTTGCATTCAAGTAACTGATAATAGAATCACTCGAAAGCGAAGTTGTTCTCTTGTGAATTTTGCTCCTGAAAAAGCATCCATTGTAAATGTTGAAACGAAATCAGATGAAATTAATGTAACATTGTTTTCACCACAAAATAAATTAACCACTGTTAGTTTGTAATTATTATGAGGAATTTTATTCCCATTCAATATCTTAATTTAATTAACTATTATTCATATAAGAGAAGATTAAGTTATGACTTGAACTTGAATAACTTTATTGGCTCGTAGTTATATACACATTTTGTTTTTGCTGTGTTTAATGGAACAATATAAAAATGATAATTTGTGAGTTAAATTGTGAAATATATTGTTGATTTGAAAGGGATTCGATAATGGATCAAAGATGGGATACTTTATTAACTTTTGAAAATGGATGAGAAATTGATAATGTTGTATAGATTGATGGGATTGGAGGATAAAGAGATGAGATTGAAGATTGGCTGAAATCAGTTAAAAGATAAATGGATCGGGATAATAGAGGAGGAATGACGATGTGTATTTTAAATTGTTTTACAACACAATCAATTCTTCCGTGTAATCGGAGGGATCGATGTCCTGCAAGTAATTCTTAGAATCACGAGCCTTTGATAGTTTTGTTACATGAGATACCTTAGAGCCTAATTGATTGAATAAGCCTTTCAGATAGGACAGTAAATGAATTAATAAAAATGGTAAGAGTTAAATTGAGGGATTGATGAGATGCGAGTTCCGTGTTACTGGTATTTAAGAAGCTTTGTTGCTGTTTTTTTTAAATTTGTTAACTCCGGAATATTTTCATCTTTATACACATATATATAATTGAAGATTGTAATGTTGATTCACAATAATGATCATTTTCTTAATATTTATCGACTTTTTATCATCAACGTCTAGCCTTCCGTCTGCCTCTACCAGCGGCGGGTTTGATCTCAGGTGAGGGTGACCTTTTGGATGGAGCTCTGGTGAGATAAAATTTACATAGTTAGTAAAGAATAAAATAACTGAGAATGAAAGTTAATTGAAATACTTGAAAGGCCCTTAAACGACTTAAAACCAGCTAACTCAATTCATTTACTGCTTACGCAAAGTGTTGAATAACCGACTGCAAAGATTTCATGAGACAGAAATTCAAGCTAATCTGATTAATTGAACGAAAAAAACCGAAAATTATCCATTAGATTCGCAATAGATTTATCTCAGCTGAAATATCATTTGTTATTACAGTGGAGTTCACATTCAGGGAAATTACGTTGTTTTATTTTCACCATCTGTTTTGCATTTATTTAGAGTGAATATAAATGAAAAAAGAATAAATTAATTAGCAATTTTCACTATGAAAAATTTTCTCCAAGTGTGAGCACAACTGTAACTAACAAAATTTAGTCAATATACAATAAAGTTATTTAATAGAAATATTCAGAATTGAAGTCTCAACTCAACTCTTTGCGCATAGCAGTATTTTGGTTGTAAATTCAAGTGCACAACGATTTGCAGAATGTAGCAAATCCATCAACACATGAGTCATGTCTGTTTCTTAATGTTAAGCTTCGTTAGCTGTTAAATGCTCAGCGAATTTCTCAAGAGTTAGCCAGTCTAATCGAACCAAAATCTTTAGCCTTCCAAGTACAACAATTTAACACCGATAATAAACCTACTTTCTAGCTATCCGGGCAGATTTTCGTGCCGGTGATGAAGATTCATCTTCGCTTGCTTTAGAATTACGTTGATTGCCAGTTGGAGCAGCTGATCTAGAGGCTCTGCCACTTGCTCTTCCTCTTTTGGATACACGGGTAGCTCCAACATCGGCGTCATCAAGATCATCAACAAATTCTTCTCCAGTAATCTCTATAATTTTGGATTCAATATCATCATCTTGAGCGTTAGAGTCGTCTTCGTGGTCATCTCTTTCAACACCATCGTCATGTTCCATATCCTCATCTTCTGAAATTTTAACTTCAATAGAGGAAACGTCAGAGTTTCTAGCTGAAGATCGTGTAGGTCTAGTTGATGTAGGTATCAATTCCTGTTTACGTCGTGAATTTCTTTTTTCAACAATTTCTTTTTCATCATTAGAAACCATTGATCCTAAATCTTGCTTACGAGACCTAGTTGTTGTTGTATGAGTAGGAGCTGGAGAAACTGTAGCTTGTTTTGCAGTATCATTTTCAACCGATTCTTGTTCAATGACAACTCCTCCTTCTTCTATCACATTTTCAGAAGTAATAACTACTACTTGATGGTCTCCACTAGAATTAGTTGATGCTCCTTTTCCTTGACGCGTTTTGGCGGGAGCATTTACAGTTTGTGGTTGAGTAATCTAAATAAAAATTGGCAATAAAAATAAAATTAACACCATGGACCAGTTTGATTGAAGTGAAAGCAATAAGTATTTGCTAAAACGGATTGATTATATACAAAAAAATGACGGAAACTATGATTAGAAACGAAATTGCGATTGGAACTATGGATAATACAAATCGAGTTTTTGAGGAAACAGTCCTAGCATCAACTCTGAATCTCTTTGGATACACTAATCCCTCAAGATCTTCAAAGATAGGAATTTCTTTTCGTCGAATCGCCCATTTATATAATCCTATAATGTTAGCATCTATGAGTTGGATTGCTTGCTCAGCATCAGAATGCACTTTACGGATTAATTTCAATTGATCTTGGGCTTTACCGTAATGATCTTTAAGTACGATAAAAGCACGAAGAAGCTCATCGAATTTAACAAGTCTTTTTTCACCATCCGGTTTGATGAAGAATAATTGAGATTTAGGAATGTCACAAGATTTTTGAGGTAGAAGATTATCAATAATAAAGAAAAAATTTTTAAAATTTTCTTCTTGATATTTAAGATAAATGATAACGTCTAAATTTGACTTGATTTCTTCAAACTCCAATTTTTTCTTTATTCTCCAAATATCTAGACTTGTTATTAATTCTGCTAGCTGTTTTCTGGTTTCACGCATATGATTGAGCGCTTCCAAACTTTTAGTATCTTTCTTCTGTAAATGAGCTTGAAAATTGGTCACAAGACGAACATCCTTGATCAACTCTTTTGTTTTACTAATATCCATTTCAAGTTTACCCGAACCGAAGTCAAGTTTGACATTTCGTGAAATGGACTGTATGCTTTCGAGCGAAGTTATACTTTCAATATCTTCCATAACTCAGTTGTTATATTTGAGATCAAATATTTCTGGACACATTTTTGACCTTAGCTGAGAGTAATAATTGATAGACACTGACGCAAATTTAAAAAAATCACTGAATGAAGTTAAGCAATACTAAAAACTGTTTACAAAAGCTTTCTCGAACCGAATCCCAGTTGTTTACAGATAATAAACTTACCGAGGTGAGAGTTTTGGTTATTTTTCCCAGGATTTCAGCTTCCAAGCCACAACGTTTAGGTGGTTGGAATTGCATTGATGTTGGAAGATAGCATCTTGAATTGTTACTTGCAGCTGAAGGCGAAACTGAAAGAAAAGAATACAAAATGGAAGATTGAATTGATATAGTTTAAACTCATAAATATATGACTGTGTTTCATAGCTGCATACTTACCCATGAAATATTTTCCCGGCAGAGAAGGTTGAACGGGAAAGTCCTTAAGAAGGAAGTTTTGAGTCTTGCTCATAATTAGACCCAATGCTAGATCACAGGCACAATAAATCTTGTAATTAGTCATTGTTGCCATAGTTGGAGTAGAATTCGCTCCATTTTCATCAGCTTCTTGAACAACCGAGGCTGAAACTCTATCCACGCAGGTTTTAATATTTTCAAAAGTTTTCTTATAGTAAGAGAATGAGAACTGTTCATTTTTCAAGGCGATAGGTTCAATTATAAACATTAAGCAATCTGAAAGTTAAAAAACTCGAATTAGAAAAATGCTTAATAAATGCGACAATTTGCGAAATCAAAACACTTACTCTTGACAATTTCCAATTGATCAACATTATCGAATTGCGTATAGAAAGGCATGTATGCAAGAAGGTGAATTACATAAGGCATGATACAATCAGGAAGAACTGCTTTGAGATTGGTTACGCTTTTGGATTTGACCAAATCACGACGCTTAGCAATATTTAACACGAGATATGATCTGGAAAATTATTAGACTTGTTAGTAACAGAAGAATTTTATAAAATTAAATGATTTAATGAGATACCTTAATTTGTTTTTGAATGGATTTTCATGTTGATAGTAGCCTCCTAGACAAAATAGAGCTAAAAACTCAAGCCCGAGGGAAAGAGAGATGAGACCTGAAATGATAATCGGATGATTAGATGAATCTGCAGTTTCATAGCAATGACAAGATGAAATACCTTTGTGCAACTTGAGAGCAAATCGGTCACGAACATATTCTTCTTCTGCTAGTAAAATTGTCGCTAAGGTATGCCATTGAGTTGGGGTTATTACGGCCGATGATGGCGAGGAAGCAGCAACTATGGCAGTAGTATCACCTTGAGATGTTGCTGTGATAGAATCGTTGCCAACAATCTTTAGCATTGCTGCTGCTGCAGCTAACTTGAGCCTTGCTTTCTCATGTGTGGTACCAGCTAGGCCTTTCTCATTTAAATCACCATTATTCTGAACAATAGCTGTCATTATCCTCATTGTATTCATAGCAGCATTTTGGTAAACTGCAACTACTTCTTGTTGAGACTCAGGAGATGCTATTAAGGTATTCAATTTGAGGCCATAAAGCCATCTAACCATGAGTTTGATACCTTCGATTTTACATTTAACTTCTTCACAACAAAATTCATAGCTGACAGTTGGGTCGCTTAAGTCTAAAAGATATTAAAAGATAGTTAGTAATCATTCTCAATAGAAGCACTAATTATTATTATACCTCTGTTCTTTTCACTTTCTTCTTGCGCTTGGACCTCTTCTTCTAATCTTTGATCCTTCATGAGCAGATTTTGTACTACGTATTTTTGAATGATTGAACGCAAAAGTTTTGGGAAGAACACATGTCCACCACAAGTAGCAACCATTCCAATAGTGACCAAATGTATACGGAAATAAGGAGAGTCTAAAGTTAGACCAACTTCCTACATTGGACCGATAAATGTTTACAAAATAGTTAATGAATTGATATTTAAGTTAAAAAACTATGCAAGTTAAAAAAATCTTTGAATTACCTTGATTTGGTCCAGAATTTGTGCAAATATCCTGAGTTTTTCTTCATCATCGCCAATGATGGCATTCAAACATTGTATCGCGTATTTTGCTTGCTTAGTTGATGAGGCTGCGAATCAGATTAAAAATCAAGATGAATGTTGATGTTATGAATGATGCACAAATATTGTTAACTAACCTTTAAGGACAAATTTGTCTACGAGAGTCGGAATAAAATCATCCTCAGTAGCCCACCATGGAGTAGCAGTTAAAACACTATTTTGTTCACCGTTATTTGAGCTAGAAATGGATCCTTGAACTCCGCCAACATTGGTCAGGATTTGAAGCACAATTTCACCTATTTGTGGACTATCAGAAGATTTCCAGAGGAATGGTAAAAGATAGTTGCTAAATATTTCTTTTCCATAGAAAATAGCTGGAAAAACAGAGGATAAAGCCTGCAGAAAAAAATTGTGTCAGAACGAGTTTGAGATATAGTAGTGAGTTAATTGGTTTGACACTAACGTGAATAAGCTGAAGACCTCTTTTACCAGATGGTTCCAAGCCCAAACGCATATCCACCTCACCTTCACCGAGAAGCGAATCGGAAACATAGTTGAATAGAACAATCAGTCCTGATGGAAATAAAAAAGAGGTGAGATTTTGGTTGTTTGTGATTAATCAAAAACTTACCTTGAAAATCAATCATGACGGGCGCGATTCTTTCCATGAGCTGCTTAATTATGACATAGAATGAATTAGTCTGAACAGGGTATCCCAGTGACTTGAGAATTTCTTTAACACTCGTTTCAATAACAGAACATGATGGAGGAGGTGAAATGGAACCATCTTCATTGATGTGTGGAAATGATGTAGAAGAAACGATAGTATCCATGTGATGACGAAGAACTGGGTTGTGACAAAGGTTGTGGCACAACTTGGTAAGAAATTCATCTGCCTTGACAGGCTCAGGCAAATTTTTTGCACACAATTGAATTTTTGATCTAACTACTGGATCCTTCTCATCTTTTTCCCCATTTTTGATCAAATCTAGAACCTCTTTAACTTGTTTCCTAACACTTTGTTGTTGCCGCAGTAGCTCATTAAAAGCTCGAGCAGCATGGGCGTCAATAGTAACATAGAAGGTATATAAAATTTTCATCCTTTGTTGCAAAGGTAAATTGTACGGTATAAGACATGTATGAAGAATTCTTTCAACCAGAAGACGATCGTCTAACTGAGTTTGATAGTAGTTGTGAAGACATTTATTTTTGATCCAGTTCAACATTTTTAAAGCTGAATTGTTTGTATTAGTGTCAGTAGAGCTTTGTCTATCATCATCACCACCGCCTAATTGGGCAATATTGTATTGTTTGTAAAGCTGAGCCATACCGAAAAGTGCTTCTCGACGAATTTTGAACTTTTTATCAAGAGTTCGCTCTTTAACGAAACTCAATAAATCTTCATTAATATTTTCGATTCCTTTTTTAGCAGCACTAATAATAGCCATTACAACTTCATATCGAACATTTTCGTCGGGATCATGTTGCCTTTGCTTGAGTTGTTCTGTGATGTCTTCACGCAGTTCGGGGTGATTAATCAAAAAGTGCATTGAGTACTGGACACATCTCATACGAACGGTGACACTAATATCTCGGAATCTTCCCAAGAACGATTTCCAAAGTTCAGGGTATTGCTCTGCAAGTCTTGAATTTTTGTCAGAAAAAAGACGGGCTAGAAGTTTGGTAAATTCACATCTTTCTCTTTCTTCGTTGCTACGGATCTTGAATTCCAATTGGGGAAGAATACCGTCCATCACAGAAGGACAGATTTGATTAAGTTCATATAGAAGATCACAAAGTTGGTTGACGGTTTGATTCTCTTTGGATACAGTTTGATTGGAGCTCTTGGAGCCAGGTCTAAGTGAAGTTCGCTGTGTTTCATCTTCTTCATCATCTGATAATTCACCAGCATTTGCATGAACACCATGAGTAATGGCATTATTAAAATATGTAATCAAATAAGGTTCCATAGTCTTGTTAGCTTTTTTCAAGATTTGAGTTGCAAGCCAACAAGCTTGTTTATTTCCTTTTTTCTTGGGATCTATCAACTGCCACAAAATGATCTCAACCAATTTTGAAGAAACTGCGTCAGCTTCGATGATTAAAGGTGTTAACATGTCCAGCATAAAGTTTTTGACTTTATCACTATGGTTGTCATTAACAATCTTGAAGATAAGATTAAAAAGTTGACAGAAGATGGACTGAGAATCATCCAACTCAATGCATATATTAAAAGATTTAACCCAAGCAAGGTTTTCAAGGAGATAGAAATATCTCTTAAAAGTAGGATCTTTGGGATCTTGCAGTCCTCTAAGTTGTTGAATGAAAAATAAGAATATTCTCTTAATTAGACTCGGGTTTTGGTAAGGTGCATTCGGCGCATAAACTCGGAATACATCAGCAATGGCACAAGCAACCAATAACCTAACATCCCTTGATTGATGTTCAAGAAAAAAGTTAGTTGCTAGGTACAATGCTAAGGGTATGTAACAGGTATTGTCCTCTTCCTGAGACATTTGTTGGAACGCCATAGCAATGTCTTTAAGACGTCGTATAAGATCATCAGTCGGTAATTCCTCATTGACATCTTTGCAACCAGGAGGATAGACCAGTTTATTTGAATTCCCACCAGCACCAGAAGAAAGACTCTGTCCATTACCAGTTATTTTAGGCATCTTTGAGGCTTTTATTTTGTTTCTTTTTACATCCAAACACTAAAGAGATTGGTAACAAGAACAAAGCATATTAAATTTTATTTTTCTTATTCGGTTTAATATTGTTAAATTGGTTAAATTGAAGGAAACAGGAAACAAGAGGGAAACTAAACTCGGGCTTAGGTTTGGTGAAGAGCAAAAGAGAAGAAAGCAGACCCTTAATGTTAAGGCAGAATTATGTTAGTTGAGGCAGAATGTACTGGAAGTCGCCACCATCGTTTCTCTTTCTTTTTCACTTTCTTTTAAAAGCTCTTCTTTCTCCTCTTCTTTCTCGATAGAGAAAATGGCTACAGCTTTTTAGCTTTTTATTAACCGTCTATTTTCACTTTGGTTCAACGCGTTCTCGACAATTTTGACTTGAAGTCTCTTTTAGCGTCATTTATTGCGTTATATTGTCTTTATTTTTGACAATTCTAGATGACCTTTTCACCGAAATTGAAATCTAAAGCGTGGTTATCTGATTTTATTTAAAGCACCATGTCTATCTAACGCAAAATCTTGGGTATTTTTTGATTAGATCATGTCTTGATAAATGAAGCCTGTTTTATAGTCAATTCTCTTAAACGTTTAGATTTGAAATTTCGTTATAATGGGATTATGAGTCTATTATTTACTGTTTGGATTGCAAATAATAGGGTTCAGGCTCAATTCAATCCTGATCACCAATTTGACACTTTCCTAATGCGCTTATAGTGACATGATACCGCATTTATTTTACTCTTTCTTTGTCTCTTATCTCTCTCTCTCTCTCTCTCTCTTTCAACGCCCAGATTTAGTGCTCTGCTCCTTCGGGAATGCTAATAAAACCTCTACTGTTTATGGATTTAGATTGTGGATTTAGATTGGTGTTTAACTTCGCAAAATGATCGAACATTACATCTTAGAGCATTTTTTCTGAAATTTTCAAATCGTTTTTCAGAAATCAATTGTTAAACCGTAAATTTTAGCATAAAAATTTTCTGAAATCTATTATTTACAAAAAAATGATTCTTTAGAATCCAGTTTTCAATCAAAGACTACAAAATAAATTATTTTGAAATTTTCTCAATAAAAGAAGTTTGCATTGTTTGCAAAATAATTATTAAGACACATAAGATAAAAGCAAAGTGAGCAGTGAAAATGCTGATTTTCTTGAATTATCAATAATAAGCATTTTTTAATTCATATTAATCGTTTGATTTGGTAAAAAAGTTAAAATTGGCGGCAATACATAGTGGGAAGGAGTTTTAATGTCTCCTTGGTGCTATCCGGAAACGGAAAACAATTTTTTCATTCTAATGATACTTTACTTGTACAAGTCATATTTTTAAGTTGAAAGTGCTCCACGTTTCTATTTAATTGTTATTTAATTTAAACTAATTTCATCTTTATCAAAAATGGTATGATTAATCAAATTAACTGTTTAGTCATTGTTAATTGTGTTTAATGTCTCATTCTGTTTATTCTTTTACAGGCTTCTATGGCACACCGGCCATTGGTTAGTGTTTATACTGAACAGAATAAGAGATCAGGAGTGAATGTTAAATTGCCAGCAGTCTTTAGGGCCCCAATTAGAACAGATATTGTTCAGTTTGTCCACACTAATATAAGGAAGAATCTTCGACAACCTCATGGAGTATCTAAAGATGCAGGTACGTTTTTTTATTTAATATTAGAGTTGCCGGCTATAATGATGAAAAACTTACTTGGTCCGTGTTTATGAATCTTCCTGATTTCAACATTATCCACTTATCTGATTATTTTCGTCATTCTCAGGACATCAAATCATTTGCCTTCTATCTAAATATTATGTTTTATTTTTAAGGTCACCAAACAAGTGCCGAGTCTTGGGGTACTGGTCGTGCCGTAGCTAGAATTCCACGTGTTAAAGGTGGTGGTACTCATCGATCAGGTCAAGGAGCCTTCGGTAACATGTGTAGGGGAGGAAGAATGTTTGCTCCACTCCGGGTTTGGCGACGATGGCACAGAAAAGTTCATCGTAATCAACGACGATATGCTATCGTCTCAGCTATTGCTGCATCTGGTGTGCCTGGTATAGTAATGGCTAAAGGTCATAAAATTCAAGAGGTTCCCGAATTTCCTTTAGTTGTCTCAGACAAAGTTCAAGAAATCTCTAAAACTAAGGACGCTGTCAAATTTTTGAGACGAGTTAGAGCTTGGAATGACGTTGAAAGAGTTTACAACTCCCGAGGAATCAGGGCTGGTAAAGGTAAAATGCGAAACAGGCGAAAGGTTCAAAGACTTGGACCAGTTCTTATTTACGGAAAAGATTCTGGTTGCACCAGAGCTTTCCGCAACATCCCAGGTGAGTTCTATTTGTTTGATTCGCGTTTTATAGTTGAACAATGATGATACCCGATCTTGGTCCGTGTTTATGACTCCTGTGATTTATGAGATCTCATTTGCTGACGCATACTATCTACTAAATTAAAATTCTATGAGTCAAGGTTTTGTGACTAACTTTTGTTTTTCAATTTAGGTCTTGAAACTATCAATGTCGAGAAGTTGAACCTTCTCCGTCTGGCTCCCGGTGGACATGTAGGTCGATTCTGTATTTGGACTGAGAGTGCTTTCCGTAAACTTGATGACCTTTACGGAACTTGGACAAAGGCTTCTAAGCTCAAGCGTGACTACAAGTATGTTTCTCGTATACGCTTATTCCATTTTAGCAAATTTTTAATAATTTTTCTTTTCTAGCCTTCCTCAACCTAAGATGTCTAACAGTGATGTCACTCGCCTCATGAAAAGCGAAGCAATCCGAAAAGTTCTTAGGAAACGAAAGTACGTTTTATTTTTTTTATTTTTCGATTTTGTGATGAATTGCACTGGGCTATGAGTAATGATTTCGACGTGCTTTACTGAAAATACAATTTAGCTACAGTAATATTCATCATAGGTGCTTTTCATTTACAACTTTTAACTCAATTTTTGATTTCTCTTTTCAGCACTCGTGTTTACCGAGCCAGAATTAAGCGTAATCCTCTTAAAAATCCATCTGTTATGTTACGTCTTAATCCATATGCCGGAGTTCTTAAAAAGAGACTTCGCCTTCAAAATATCAGACGAAGAAATGCTCGTCGTGTGCTTCTTAAGGCAGCCGCTGGACAGAAAGTCAGTGATAAATCTAAGAAGGAGGCTCTTGCCACTCTCAAGAAATATCACAGAACATCTAAGGATGCTCGAAAACTTTATGAAACTAGATACAAGGCTAGAAAGGAACAACAAATAGCAAAATTAGAAAGAAAGCGAAAGGCTATCGAGGGAACAGGAGAAGAAGCAACGAGATTACGAAAACAAAAGAAGGCCGATAAATAATGTTATCATATAACTAATGATTCGCTTTTGTGACAAATTTTGTGAAAAATTGGTTAACATAAATAAAGTTAAACTTCCTTTGGATTTACACTCTTTTCGTATTTTATTATGATGAAAATTCAGAGGGTACGCCGGTTATGAACTGGTGTAACTGCTGATTTTGTAATCAAATCATTACAAAGTATCTTTATCACAGCTTAGATAAACCGTTTTTTTGCATTAAAAATATTCAACAATATTTAAATATGTTTTTCAATAGTTATTGCTATTTTAGTATCGCAGTCCCCTTAAGAAGCACGATCTTTTTCTTTCCATAGATGGACATTATAAAGTTCGTCTTCAGAATCGGTTTCACTGGTTGCGTCAATAAATTCCCTTGCATCCGCACCATTTTTGAATCCACTATCATCATCATCAAATAGGCTGGTAGATTCTCCTAGCCTTTGAAACTTATATTTATCATACTTTCTTGATAAGGCAAAGTTATAGGCACACATGATTGTAATTAATAATGACAAAATAAACGATCCACAAACTATAACGAAAACAGATCGAGGAAAACCAAATATTCGATTGTCTCTTATTAAGTCGATAATAACTTCACTGTTTTGTCCATTTCTGAAAACAACCAATTTTGTTGTGTTAAAATATCCTGGTGCTTCGACTAAAAAAGTGTAACTTCCTTCTGAATATGGAATTTTGAATTTGCCGTCATTATTGCTCATAACAACTTTGGATTCATCATTTAAAACTTTTATTAAAGCTCCTGATATTGGATTGCCACTTGAGTCCACTGCTTTGCCGATAACTTCTTTATTTAAATTGATCGCTAATGGCTTTCCCTTGACTTTATGATTTGGTTTTGTTAGAGTTACATTAACTACTGAAGCCCATCCTTCACTGACATCGACTGAAACACTTTTACTTTCATACCTGAAAGATAGAAATTAAAGTTAATTAATAGCACACCTAGAAAAAGTAATATAATGATAGACTTACCCCTCAGCAGATACTGTAATGGTATAATGTCCTGGTGTTAGCAACCTCCAATAATCACCATCTTCTGTTGATTTTATATCATGGTTAATGCCCTCAACATGAATTGTAGCTTTTGGTATTGGTTTTGCACTATCTGAGTCAATAACGAAACCTTTTATTCCTCTAAGTACTTCTTCCATAAAATCGATCAAGGCAACTCGATTATCGTACCAATAACGAGGAAGATCAGAAGCATAAGGGAATTTCTGACAGCCTAATTCTAATGTAATTTCAAAACAATTGGTAGTGATATAGTTATAGTCTTGCATACCTCCATACAAAATATACCAACTAGCCCCGTTAGTGATACCATTCTCGAAATATTCAAGTGCAGGACCACATTGTCCTTTGCAAGCGTGACCATCAGACATAGTTTTGTGTTTATAGGAATAAAGCAATGCAAGGTGTTTAAAAACATCATCATCAGGACTTTTACTATAAACATGATCTTTTTCTTCAAGGTTGCCATCAAACGGATAATTAGCTACTAATGAGCCACCGTGTAAGCTGGCTGATAAAACAAAAGGATAACTCTGGATCCAATGCATAACAGCTTCAGTTTCAGGTTGGTAATGCATTTTCACAAAAGGCTTGAACTGATCAGGAAAGTTTCTATTCAAATCCTGTTGGTTGGCATTTTCACGTCCTTGTAAAGATTCACAATCCCCTTCAATCGATCTTTCATAACCATCAGGATTGAGAGATGGTAAAATGTGTATACGTATATTGTCAACAAGGTTTTTGATTTTAGGATCTTTTTCATAGTTTTCCAATAGCTTTTGTATCAATGGAAGCATAAGTTCTTTTCCAACAACTTCATTACCATGAATATTAGCAATGTATTTAAATTCAGGTTCACCTGGTTCATGAACTCCAGGATTGTCGGTGATTTCAAGAACCCACAGTTCCCTTCCTTCTACACTTTTACCAATACTGTAAAGACGTGTTAAAGATGGATATTTGATAGCAAAATGGTGCAAAAACTTTGTCATTTCTGTATAATTGTGATGAACGAATCTATAAGGCGTAACAAAATCTTCAGGAAATGTAGAATTGATTGGTTTTGATGGACGTTTCGAATCAATATCAACTATATCACTTTCAACAACACTGTTCTCCGAGAGATCAGCGTTATTAGATGCAGGTTCCAATTCAATTTTTATCCATTTGGCGGAGTTATTTTGCAAATTTTGATCATTTTTAACTTCAACCCCAGTAAGAGTTTTAGGTAGATAACCATAAGCTTCAATGGTGATATTATAAACTCCATCAACAGCTAATCTCCAGAACTCTCCTCTTGCATTTGTGGTTACATTATGGTCAATTCCTTGAATCTTAATGAAGGCTCGTTCAACAGGTTTATTTGTAACTGCATTTTTGATTAAACCTTTAATTCCCATATGAGTCTGTTTAACAAAAAGATAATTGGCATTGCTTTAATATCAATCAAACCAATTTAGACGCATAATTGCAATACAAGATACTTCAATCGATTTTAATTACCTGTTCCATAAATGTCAATAAGGATTCTTGATTTAAGTTCCATTCACTAGGTAATTGTGAGGATGGTGGATATTTACAACAGGATAGTTCTAATGTTATCTCATAACAATTGCTCCAAACGTAATTAAAGTCTTGCATACCACCTGAATAGATAAAATAATAAATTTAGTAATATGTTTTGATTGGATTGGTAAGAGTTGAAGATAGCAATAATATGAAGTTATTGATTTTTTTAGAAGATTTCGCAAACGTTATTAAAGGTTACCTGCAACATCAAACCAAAAAGCACCATTAGTTGTTCCGTTAATAAAGTCATCATCTTTACAAACTTGGCCAGTTTTCATGGTTTGATGATGAGAAGCATAAAGAGAAGCGAGGTGGGTGAAAATATTATTATCAGGAGACAGACTTAATTCACCAGTTTCTTTGTGACTTGGTGAAGAATCAAATGGATAACTTGCAACCACTGAACCTCCATGAAGATTTGCAGAAAGTACAAATGGATTACTGACAATCCAAGCCATTACAGCTACAGTTTCGGGTTGCCTTCCTCTTGCTACTTCGTCAACCGAGACGGATCCTTTAGGTGGGTCGCTGAATTGATCTGTAAAGTAAAAAATTGTTTGAATTTAAAAAAAACCGACAAGCGGAAATAACAAAAGTTAAATAATAGGGAAATAGAGTTGAGAGAAAGTTGACAAGAATCTAACTAAAATACATGTAAAGAATACTTTAATATTTTTTACCTGGAAAGTCACGATTGAGATCAACACCGTTAGAATTTTCCCGTCCACTATTCTTACTAATGCTATCACAGTCACCAAGCTTGGCTCTTTCAAAACCATCAGGATTCATTGAGAATAAAAGATGAGTTTCAATTGTATCAACAATTTGAGTTATCCTTGTATTCTTGCCGTAATTGGACACTAAATGCCAAGCTAATCGGACGAGCAATTGTCTTCCAACAGTCTCGTCACCATGCATGTTAGCAACATATTTGAACATTGGTCTACCGAGAGGTCTTTTGGGGGTATTTGTTATTTTTATAGCCCATAGTTCACGTTTCTCCAAACTAGTACCAACACTATAAACTTTAACCAAACCGGGAAAACGTAATTCCAAGAGATGAACGAATTTTGTTAAGTTTTCATAATTTAAATACTCGAACCCAAGGCCAGTTTGATTTATTGCGTCGTCCAACTGTTTTTGTTCCGCTTCAAGTGATAAATCTCTCTTATAACAGGAGACATAGAAAAATAGTTGGAGCAAAATAATATTTATCACTATACATCTGTAAGCCTTTAACATGATGAAGTCTATTGCAACAATGGATGAGTCAAAAAAACTTAAGAATAAAGTATCACAGCGAAAAGCTTATTGTCCTCTGGTAATTATGACTTCATTAATGATGATCCATTGACATTACAAAAGATCAGGCTCATCGGTGGTTTGAAATTTGAACAGTTGGTCTTAGAGATCTTGAATTGAGATGCGAAATGATGACTTAGAACTACAGAAAATAAACAAAACAAGGAGAGTTATTGGATGTTTTGTATAGATTGGATTGATATTGATTTAGGACAAGACAATACTGTAGCAAGAAATCTTATAAATTAACAACAAAAATCAACAAATGAAATCAACAAAAAAGAATCAAGAGAAACACAGATGTTAAAAGATGGTTGAAAACTCACCTTATGGTATGTGAAAAATTGACTTTAACTGATAGTGATGATTATTAAATAATAATCAATTGTACGGGACGGTTGGATTCTCGTTGGTTATAATGAATTAATTAAATAAAATAAATAATAAAATTAGTAAATCAAACTAAACTAATCTACAAATAATTGTCATAAGCCATTTTAGCTTACATCTGCAAAAATGATTTTATTTGGCAGACAGAAAAACGACTGCAACTGGTTGAGTTCATCTAACGGCAGAATGAACAACTAATGAATGAGAGTTATTTTCACTGCAATACAGGAAAAGTTTTAGGCAATTTCAACATTATAAAATATTTAATTGGTCGCCAAGCATCATAATAACTATGAGGCTTGCATGAATATCTTTCAGGTGTATTTCAAGAACAATTATATTGCTGTATTTTCTAAGAGTCCAGCTTAAAGTCAAAACGTTATCAAAATTGTTACGTTCATTTAACTTCTAAAGATATTTAGAAACTTTTATAGCCAAGTTGGTAAGTTATGACAACCTAACCGGTGGTGTGGCGATAGATTACAGTGATAACAACCAAGAGCTTTAATTAAACGAAAGGATGAACCATGCTAAGGAAAATAGGTATAAAATATAATTTGAAATAGATAATCAGAAAGCAAATGAACAAACACAATTACAGGGTGAAAATGTGTCTATCATTGTCTTCAGCCTCCCTACTCCTTCTGAACATTAAGCTTACTCTTCGTCTGCAATCTTTCCTTCTTTTACTTTTCCTCTTCTCTCTCTTTAGCTTCTTTTAATCGACAAATGCAGTCATCAAATATATTATTCAACGAACCACACAACGCAAATACTTTTCATAATCACCTTGACTTTTGGTGTAATGTTTGGACGCTTTTCTGAAGATTTGAGAGTGAATTATATAATAAGAACTGAACAATTTCAATCATTTTTATCCAAAACAGTATCAAATTGGAGCAGGTTAACTCAGAGCTGGAAAGTCTATTAAAGCTGTAAAAGGGACTAATCGATGGTTATTCTATTGAAGAAAACTTTAAAGAAAGTATTCGAGTCTTTCAGCACTAAGCCACTCCGGTCAACATCAAGTATCTGCATCAAAAGTTAAATATAAAATATTAGGTTTCATAAAAGTTCTTAGACTCTTGAAGTGTATTTATCTATGTATTTATCCTTTCTATGGAGATTAAGTTTTAAAAGTGGTTTAGTTATCATAGAATAATGTTTTGGATTATATTTTTCAACTTTTTATCGCTAATTATATTAAGTCTAAGCTTGCGATTGAATTGAATTTTATTTATTATAATTTGTGATTATTGATCATTTTTAATGAACAATCTAACTCGATCATCGCAAAATGCCAAAATTGTTGATTTTAAATCAAAATTCAAAATATACATCAATGTTTAATTATAAAATTAAAAACAAATAAAAGAGAAATTCTTGATTATATAGTAATTAGAAAAAGCGAAAAAATTAAATAAATTTCACTCAATTAATTAATTGTTTGAAATAAATAAACTTAAGAGTCTAGGAACTTTTATGGGAACCTAATATTTCTGACAGTAGACGCTTCCAATCAATTTAAGTTTGATACAATAAAATGAAGCTTGACCAAACCAATGCACGAAACTCTAACGAATCTTAATGTAACAAATAATTATTACCAATTTTTCACAGTAACTATAATTTATGAATCCTATGGCCCTGATAATTTAATGGCTTCCAATGAGAATTTCTTGATTCGTTATTTCTTTTATGCTGTTGAACAATTTACAATCATTCTAGTGATGAGCTGGACAATAAAAAAGGTCCATGAAAGGATGAATGAACGTCCTATGCTGGTATAAGTCGTATTCAGTTGACCATAGCTCTAAAAATAATATCAGCTTGTTCCTATTTACTTGATCTTTTTCACTCTTTTGATACCAATATTGAATTTCCCAATGAGAGGCTCCTGGATAGCTTTTGCACTTTCAATAATAGCGATAACTGTTTGTGCAATAAGTAAGGCATTTGCATCGGTCTACTTTCCAACGATTAAATTATGGCAGCCATTCAGCTTTTTGCTTTTCCAGTCTATTTCTTGGCTATTTACTATGGCCATAGGAGTTTCTGCCTAATTTCATTAGCCTTTAACTTACTGTTTTCCCTTTGAATTATCAGGCGACTCTCACGTTTGGTCATTGATGAAAGGTAAAGCATTCACTGATGCTTAGTTTACCAAAATATCGTTTACTCCATTATTTTCTTAATTGTATCTATTATCATAGTGATAATTGGTTTTAATAAATGGTGGTATTGTAAACTGTAAAAAATAATCATAATAAAATACAATGTTTAAATTGAAATTTCCGTACTTAATGTACTGTCGTCTCTTTAAACTTTTTCAATGTAAACATTTTAGGTAATTTCCTCACTCGACTTACCTTCATTAGTTTCTTCAATGGCCAGTTAAAATATACATACAAAGATAAATTTAATTTAAACATTGAATACATTTAAAATTCAATCAGGACTAATTAATAAAATAACAATAATGATTTAATTGTTCGCTACCCAAAATCATAATTCAAACATTTCATCTTGTTGTTGCTCTAATCTTTTCAACGAAGACATGACCTTCCTTCCTTGAGTCATAACTAATGATTGAGGCAATTCATTTGAAATTTCATTAGCAGCAGCTCGAAGGCCACTGTAAGAGACTGCATCATTACCTGTTGAGTTTTGTCTCTTTAAGTAGCTAGTAGATGAGGATACATTTGATCTTGTCTGTTGACCTAAACTTGTTCTAAAAAGGTCATCACCTGAGTATGTATTTGTGAGTCTAGACCCTTGTCTCATGATAGAATTGACTTGGTTCTTTGATTTGGCAATATAACAGTCTATACGAATTAGAAAATCAGCCACACTTTCTTCTTTGCCATCATCTGAGTCCAATGTACAATTTCCATCATATCCATTAGAAGTCTGACTAGCTTCATAGACATTTTCTTTCTTTTTCTTATCTCTTTTTCTTGATTTACTGTTGCTATTCCTCGAGGGTCCGGATGATGAAGCGTTAGATGACGAAGATGATGATGAGGCTGTTGATTGTGTGGATGCTTCATTAGTTTCCTCTTCTAAAAATACATCATCGCAACGTATTTCACTCATCCCATCAGCAAAGGCATATGATCTATTTGTTTCATTATTTTCTGTGCTTCTTGAAGTAATGTTTCCATTGTTAAATACAAGTGATGATGGCGAAGAAAGAGATGAAGATGATGAAGTACCATTGTCCAATACAATAGGTATATTTAATGAGCTCCTTGAAAATAGACTATCACTGGTCCAAAGGTTATTCGCGCGTTTTATTCTTTCCATCTAATGAGCAAAGAGGTAAAAATGGAATTATCACCTATAACATGTATTATATCACAACAATTTTTAGAGTCACAATAGTGTGTAAGACTACTAAAATAGATTAAAGATGGATAAAGAGAGCAAAAAGAAAGAAAATGAAGGCACAGATGGGAGTTTGATAGAGATAGTAATGGACAAAAAGACAATCTCAATAATGAGGCCAGCTTTAAACTTATCAAGACAAGGGTTCGTTGAAGTCAAAAAATGGAACTAGAATAACTACAAAATCGTATATTTAGGATAAATAAATCATCTTCTTTCTTAGTTTGCTCATATATTGGTAAAAATACTTACAGAAACATTATATTTTAAAGCTAATCCTTGTAAAGTATCGCTGGGTTGAAGCTTATGTTCAATATAACGGGGCTCCTTGAACGAGTGGTTAACTGTGCTTCCATACTTTGTTTGCTTCCGTACAATATTACCAATAAAATGATACTCATCGGCATCAGAATTAGAATGAGACATGATGAAGGCCAGAACTAAAAGAAAATGGATATGATTGCTCTCAGAGCTTCACAGATACAATTTAAGAAGTATAGTAATGACACAAAAAGTAAAAGGGGTAAAAATAATCAATACAGATTGATTAAATACAGTTAAAATAAAATATTAAATAATTCTACAAAAAGATTGCTTATACATTGAATGTAAAACCAGCAAATGTGAAGCAGATAAACAAGGGAGCAGGATTTATTGGAAGTGAAAACATGTGATGGCGCTGCAATGAAAATAGTAAAATAACGTACAAGTTAAGGTTTTATTGAAATCAAATCTGATTGAGAAATACAATCGTAGCGTTGCCGAGCGGTCTGAGAAGCTGGTTTTAGGCACCAGTCCGAAAGGGCGTAGGTTCGAATTTCATAAATAAATATATTTTGCCTTCGCTTTCCTCTGATTTCAGATGTTGATTACATTTTATTTGCAGTACACTATCAGTACATAGTAATTGCCTGTACAGAATTGCCTTGAGTTTTTGCCTTTTTGGAGTGCTGACATCTATCTGAACTACTCGGAGAAACATTAAATTTTATAACTAAACAATTAGTTCGGTTTAATGACTCTCCTCATGAAAAGACGATAGAAAGGGGAATAACTAGATCTGATTATACAGAAATCTGTAGTAAATTACCAGAAATTGTCAGTATATTATTCAACAGTCCCTCAGTCTCCTTGTTTACATTCCAATATGAATGGCATCAAGTGTAAATATTGAAGATGCCATCAGAAAAATTCAACCTAATTAATGGCCTTGAGAATAGTAATGTTAATGTTAACTACATTATGTATGTCGTTAACAATTACAAATGTAATGTTCGGACTATTTTCGGTGTTTGTCTAATCAACAGAATATAACTAAAGCTTTTGATGATGGCTGTGGCAAGAAGAAAAGGTAGGACAAATTTTGTTCCAATAATCAAGCTGATAAACTTATCTTTTTTATCTACTTTTCAGGTTGAAAAATGACGATATTCATGTTAGTCAAACTTTTAAATAAATTAAGTTTCTAAAAGCCTTGAATTGGAATTAAGTCAATGTAGACTATAGTCAATTGTTGGACCCATTTCGGACCTTCTTATTCAGACCTTATTGAGAATCTCAGACAACTTTCAACAAGCAACCAAATTTGTTGAACAAGATGTTCTGTTAGACCAAATCACTTTCAATTGAATTATTTTGAATAGATTTCATGTTACTTACTCGATAAATAGCACTTACCGTGTAAATAAGCTATTTCAAGTTACAATGTGCTGACAATTTCTGGAAACTAAACGTTATTAATGAAAACCCCTTTAAACAAGAATCACGTGATGAAAGCTTATCTAACTTTAGTTGGTGGTTGAATCCGGCAGGTGTCACTATTTCAGGTCTTTCGCCAAACTTTCTCTTTCTTTTTTATTGCGTCTTTTCACAGTAACAGTTATTGAATACCTGGATCTGTCTATATTGTAAAGGCGTGGTTACTCATTGCCTCTTTGTGTCTGCAAGATTGGTAAAAATTAGACTGATTCTGGATTAAAGAATTATCTCTTGGTTTTCTGACTTCTGCCGTTGAAAAATACTCTTTCACTCATGTAATTTACACCAAAATTTAATTTTCTGATTGAATGTTACTTTTATATCCAAATTTGTCTTTGATTTTGCCTAAGAAAGCGCGATAATCCTTTAGACTAGCATGGGACATTTGAGTGGCTCTTGGATTGAGTCTTCTATCTGAATCCTGAATAAGATGGCCCTTTATAATTGAGAAGTAACTTCGCATCAAAGAGTAAAGGAAGGAGAGCAATTGAACAGGCTTTTTAAACGATAATTTCGACTAAAAGATGATACTGTAGATGAAAAGACAGTGTTAACATAAAGTTTTTTGATCTAATGTGCGATGAGCAACGATATTTTTCATGATCAATGATCAAATTTTACTGATTGAAATGACATTTTCCCGCTAAATCATCACAAATCTGTCATTAAATTAGAAATGTAAGCATCTAAATCAATTGAAATAACACCAAATACATCAAAACATAGTTAAAAAACCTTTTCTAATGTTAATATTGATTGTTTTAATTTAATTGAAAATTTTGAAAAGAAAGAGAAATGTAAGAGAAAAAGAGAGTAAAAAATTTGTAAAGAAAGAGTCTTTTTCTTGCGCCATCTTCTGACAGTAAAAAACATTTCTTTTAGAAAAAGCTCTACAGTTGCAGCCTCTTCTTCCTTTATACTCTGCTTCGCATGAAAAAAAGGTTTGATTTTATTTTTAGATTTCTTTGTTTCATAATCGATTGACTTAAATTTATTAAAATTGGTGGAATAGCTTTAACGAAAATGACTGACAATGTTAGCAATGCCAGTCCGTCTAGTGATAATGCTACTAGTGATTCTCGTGATTCATTTAAAAGTGGTGGTGAAAATGACTTAAGCAATGGTAATAGTCAAAGCAACTCTAGTGACAATAACAAAGGAGAATACAAAGAGAATGAAGACATCGTGTTAGACATTGGTGATCATTTTCTTGTAAGACGGAGTGATAACACTTGGCGTGAGTATAAACATTGACTGCCATTATTTTGTCCATTAAATTATATTCTATTGCGATTTTTATTCAAATTAAAGTGCTATTTTATTTCCTCAATTCTTATCTATTTCTTTGTCTATATCATTCCCATCCTATTTTCAATTTTGTCTCATTTGTTTTTGCCTCTTCTTTTGTAGACTCTGCTGAAGTCATCGAAGTAAGATCTAATCCTCAAGAAGGAGGACGTTATGAGTATTATGTTCATTATGAAGGATTAAATCGCCGTCTTGATGAGTGGGTTGGTCGTGATAGAGTAGACATTAGCTCTGGTAGCCGTGCCAAAGCTGAAGCTGATGCTAGAGCTGCTAAAGAATCAGCTGTCATTACTCCGCAAATCACTGATGATGGAAAACCTGAGAGAAAAATCACTCGAAACCAGAAAAGAAAGCACGATGAGATCAACCATGTCCAAAAAACTTTCGCCGAAATGGATCCAACTACAGCTGCTTTAGAGCGGGAACACGAAGCCATTACCAAGGTTAAATATGTCGATAAAATCCAATTTGGTAAATATGAAATCGATGCATGGTACTTCTCACCATTCCCAGAGGACTATGGCAAACAACCAAAACTGTGGATTTGCGAATATTGTATAAAATATATGAAACTAGAGAAAACATACCGATATCATCAAGCTACTTGCTCTTGGCGACAACCCCCTGGAAAAGAAATATACCGTAAAGGAACCATTTCAGTGTACGAGGTTGATGGAAAAGAGCACAAAATTTATGCCCAAAATTTATGTTTATTAGCAAAACTCTTTCTCGATCATAAAACTCTATTTTTCGACGTCGAACCTTTCCTATTTTACATTCTTTGTGAAGTTGATAATCAAGGTGCTCATTTGGTTGGTTACTTTTCTAAAGAAAAGGAATCGCCTGATGGCAATAACCTCGCATGTATTCTGACTTTGCCTCCCTACCAAAGGAAAGGTTATGGAAAATTTTTAATTGCATTCAGTTATGAAGTATCCAAACTGGAAAATGTTATTGGATCACCAGAAAAGCCACTTTCCGATCTTGGGAAACTTAGTTACCGTAGTTATTGGTCATTCGTGTTGCTAGAGATTTTACGTGACTTTCGTGGTACTCTTTCTATTCGAGATCTAAGCCAGATGACATCAATTACTCAAAGTGACATCATTTCTACTTTACAATCTCTAAACATGGTAAAATACTGGAAAGGTCAACACGTGATTTGTGTAACTTCTAAACTAGTTGAGGAACATCTTAAAAGTGCCCAATATAAAAAACCGAGATTAACTGTTGATGTTTCTTGCTTAAGATGGGCTCCTCCCAAAAAAGCCGTTAAGAAGAAATGAGCCTGTTGAAGCTAAAAAGCACCAAATATTCAACCGCTGCTCTGGACATGGATTTGCTTCGATCACGTTTACTTGGAAGGTGATATATTTAAAAGCAAATTGGCGATCAAGGTACAAGCACTAACAGATTCAGAAACTGTATAAACTTCTTCCTTTCAAAGATATTCAATCTTATTTAGGTTGATGACTTCTGATGGTCATCTGCATTCAAAAATTGAAATATCGATCACTCCACTGGTTTTGTTTTCCGTTTGAATTAGGAACCTTGAAAGAATCAAACTACTTTCAATCAATATTTTCTTTTAATAATACCACTCATTGAATGTCGAGACAATATTTACTGAAAGGTTGATGTCGTTTTACAAAACTAGTTGTGACCAAATAATTTCATCAATTGAACAATCTCTTGTAGATTTGTTTTGGTGATATTCTTTCAAAAATTTAACTACTTAACGAATCAATTTCGAACAGTTTAGTTTTCATGAACTTTAATTTTAACAGGATTTAATCGTTCTTTCTACTTTATTTCTGTCAGCCTGTCACTTTATCGGTATTCAAAAATTCAAACTGTAATGAATTATGAACTGCGAAGATGAAATGCTCTAAAGTTTAACTTCTCGCATTTATCAAATTCAGTCAACTAAAAAACTTTACCGAAATTTAAAATTGATTTGAAGCTTTCAACTCTAGCTTCAGTAAAATTCATGAGTTGTAATATTATTGAAATTATCATTGTTAGTTCAATCTTTCAACTCTTATTCAAATATAAAAAGACATTGATTCCGGATACATATTTCGTTGAAATCAATTAACCATCCGCACTCAATTTCGTGAAGAAGCTAATCACAAACTCATCCAGGAAATCTTCGAAATTCATCATCTACATGACCTATCTTCATTGTCTGTACTTCACATTAGTCTTAGAAAGTCAATGAACTAAACGTATGACAGATCACACCATTGGATCATCCTTTCCCCATATTCAACTGATTCTTGCATCTGCTGAATCAGAACTATCATCGAGGAAAAAAAGCGAGGTGGAAAGAGTAAAAGTATATTAAACTATCGAGAATAAATCATGTATCTCTTTTCTAATAAACATTTTATGAAGATGCACAAAAAAAGCATTCTTTCGCTTATTATATCCTAATTACACTGCATTGATAATGAACTATGCATATGATAATATGGGTCAAAACCATCATTAGCAATTTAATTTATCATTCGCGATTTATATATTCTACAAAAATTTTAGAACATCGAGTTTGGAAGGCTTGAGATGGACAGATTTCAAAATCAATTATTTCTCAAAAAGTACATGTGTGTCTCAAAATGATTTTAATGACACTTTGAGCCACACTTTACACGAAAATAAAAGCTTTTGCTTAAATATCCTTCCTCAATTTAATGAGTTCATGATTTATCCTTTTGACCGAGAACATCACAAAAGACATACATACACACATGAGAAAAGAGTTCCTTTTAAATCACGATAGTTGTAAAAAATGATTTGAATTATGGCAGCATTCGATGCTTGAAAGACTTGTTAATTGTCTCAGCCGATTGATGACCGTGAGATATCTTCAGTTCCCTTAGAGTCGTACAAATCAAAATTGGTTAGATCGTTCTCTGATTTAAGTTTGGGCATCATTTCACGATATTTTTGAAGATACACTTTTAGAGGTTCAATATAATTATCAAAGCCCAAACTAGACATGGCAAAAAGAATGTCTTCTCCGTTGATTGTTTTCCGCTTCTCTTGATGACACCGATCACTTGCTTCACTGGTAATAAAGCTAATAAACTCGGAAACACATTCTTGTATACATTCTTTAGCATCTTTGGCAATTTTACCCGATTTAGGGATAGATCTTTTCATGATTCGAGCAATATTTGCTATGGGCAAATATCTATCTTGTTCACGTAACGGTCTTGAAGAATGGCCAGAGTCGGATTGTTCATTCTCAGTTGTCCCGCCATCCTGAGAATCATCGTAATCATCTGTGACAGATAAAAGTGAGAGTGAAAATGATGAAAAACAGGAATAACAACAATAGAAAAGCCATCGTATTGAGTCATTACGGATAAATGACGAAGTTTGCCCATTTAATTAATATTCACACTCACCTGAACGAGAATTGACCATATACTTTTCAGACATAGACTGACTATCACTTTCCTCCATCTTTAAGTCACAATTAAATTAATCAATATTTTTGTGTTTAAAACGAGAATAAAAGAGCAAGTAAAGAAAGAAATTGAAAGAAACGAGAAAACAACACAACAGACAGATATAACAATATCGATAATCGAAAAAATTTAAATGCACATCGATAGAATCGTAAATTTGAGTTTCTTTCACAGGTGAAAATTTGAAGTTTCCTGATATTGCGAGCAATACGATTTGAACGATTTACTATTCAACATCTCTTAAAGTATGCAATCAGACATGAATCTTTATTTTAAGTATCTTGCATGCTTTTCCGCTTGTCAACATCCTACCATGAGAATTGCCTGGAATGAGTTTATTTGTGAATCACCTCGGATACCACTGAAAATCAAAACAATAACAAAACAAAATGACAATGAATTAAAAATTGTACAATCAAGTTATTTTACTCCGCTAAATTGTAGTTATTTGTAATGTAAGTTAAATTTTGATTTCTAAATTTCTATTACCACTCTTGTAATGAATCAAATTTGCAAAACTTAATTTCAAGTTATCGATTTTCATTTTTTTCTCTTCATTGCTATCACTTTAGAAACTAGAATAATTGTTTCGTTAATGTGAAATTAACATAATGCCAAGTCAAAACTTGGCTCGTATCGATTGGCGGAAATTATCAGCGATTGAAGTGAATACTTTTGAATCTGAGCTTCATTCCAATCGTTGGTCCGTCTCTGAAATTGGCTCAATGATCGCTTATTCTTATATTGATTCTGAATTTGTAAGTACTAATTTTTTTTAAATTTAAATCATTTTTTATCTATTCATTTTCCTGATTTCACCTTATCTAAGCTCTTTTTTGTTATTCTTTAATATGATAACTTTTGTGTATCACCCCAGGATTTGAATTCAGTGGACAGTAATTTCATCAAATTATTTAAACTGAGCCAAATAGTTATTGCTTATCTTCTGGAGAAATATTTCAATCATTATGAGCAGCTGAAAGAACAAGTCGATCAAGCTAATTACATTGTGCAAGAAAATCGTAAACTTCGAAAACTTCTCGAAGTTTACAAACAAGCATTTACATTTGGAGGATCAATTAGTCGATCGATTGGAACAGATATTACTGAAGAAAATCCTGAGAAATTATTTAATCAATTTCAGTGTCCTGATTGTCCGAAATCATTTGGTAACTCAGTTTATTTGCAAAGTCATATTTATCGTCGACATCCGGAAAATTCAATTATTTCTAGAGGATTATTGCCACTTACACAACGTATTAATCAATATCATTCGGCTCTTCTTCCATCAGCGGCTGTTGATGATGTTAAAAAAGAGTTAGAAAATCTAAAGGATCAATTAAAGAAGACAGAAGATCAATTAGTGGAAGAAAAAGAATCTCGAATGGCCTTGCAAGTTCACTTAGACACCGAATTGGAAGCAAAGATTAAGCAATTGACGTCTTTATTGGAGCTTAATAAGAATGACGATAATTCTAATCTAATCAGCCAACCAACTAATATTCAGCAAACTGATGATAGTTCTAAATTATTTGAAGATGAAAACATAGACAATCGAGAAGTGACTGATGTTGATCAAATATCGTCAACTAAGTCTTTGAATGTTGAAGAAACACAAAACTTGACTGGATTACTATTGGCTCACACACAAGAAGTTCGTAATCTTGGAAGTAGTTTACAAAAATTAGTTGATAAATTATGGTCTAATGATACCTTGGACGGCCGCAAAGGTTCAACTCAAATTACTACGAATGATATTGGACTATTGGAAAATGATAAAAAAAATGAAACTAAAGTCAACGCACAATCTACTTCAGAAAAGACTGAGTCAGAAAATGACCGCAAGTTTTCGAATCAAGGAGGCCAAGTTTTATCATATTTAGATAGATACATGGAAGCACTTGGTATTCAGGACAAATCGTGCATCAGAAGTAATGAATTTGCCGAGGCAATGAAAGTAATAAAAGAAAGAAGAAAACGAATTGGATTTCAAGATAAAGTTGACTCACTAAAAGACGCTCTTGAATATGAAATAAGAACTCGTAAAATTGGCCAAACATTAGCACAACTAAATGATGAGTCAAAAAGTTCAACAATGGATAATAAATCATTAAATGCTTCTCAAAAAGACTCTGTTAAATCGCCATGGCTGATTGCAAAGAGCTCATTGGAAGAAACCTCAGCAAAGCAGCAAGAAAAACAAAATCGAGTTAGATTTGGTGGAATAACTATCCAGGAATTGGATGAAGCACATCCTCAAGAATATAAGACTGAGAAGGTACCTAAAAAGCTATGGACAAAACCTAAATCCGTTTTAATTAGAAGAGATGCTCAAGGAAATCGAATTGGTAATGTTGATAATAAACCAAAAAGAAGAATCAGTTTCAGTGAAACTCGAATTGAAATCAGTCCAGAATATTCCAGTGATGATGACGACTTTGATCAAATGATGGCTGGTGAAATACAAACAGCTACAATCGAAGTTACTGAAGATGACAAATTAGAATCAATTAACGACAGTGCAATTGATATTTCTCTGAATAAATCACAATCATGTCCAAAACCTTTATATTTGCAGCCAGCATCAGAGTCAGCATCAGATCCTGTTCCACCAACACCTAAACCAAGAGCCTCGAAATCTTTTGGTCTTAATGACCACCTTTCAACAGCAGATCTAAAGTGGTTTGATTCAGACGGAAGTGATGAGCTTGAAGATGACAATCTTGAGAGAAAAAAACCACAAAAAGTGAATAATACCAAGAATATTGAGAACAATAATAAAACGCTTTCAATGGCTTTTGATGACGACGATCAACGTGTTAGTGTCACTGAATTAACAAAGATAATAGAGGAGCAACTGCACAACAGACAGAATAGGAAGGTCAACAGTAAAACTAATTTAACAAATTCTGTGGACGCTGTTACCGGAAAAAGCAACAAAACAACTAGTGGCTACGGGGTCAAAGCAATTGGTACATTAAATTACGATTCTGATTCTGATTAGTTCATCAATTCTTCTCACTATCACATGTAAAATTTCAAGATTTCCGTTATTTTTCGTTTATTTATTTGATTCAATTCATGAATGAGAACTCTTAATCAATATAAAACAAAATATATAACTCTTACTCTTACTCTTTGATATCAATTTTCAATTAATGTTAACAAGTTAATGTTTAACTTGCTCTTGTAATGATTTTACAAGAAATTACTGTAATAGCTTTTAGCTTTCAAACAATAATCACTAAAACAATTTTAACTATTGCTAATTGTAATTTGCTTACAATTTCAAAAGAAAAATTGATAAAATTTTTGAAACATTGGATTTACATTGAATCTCATGAGAAATAATGAAATCAATAAATGGTCTCATCAGAAATAAAACAACTTTTCTTATCGATTTTTCAATACTTTGCAAATAATTGAATGATTATAATAGGTTAGATAGAGCCATTTTTGTAACACACAATATACAAAAACAAAAGATATTTTCTTCAATAGGTTTTTACCCAATTTTTTAGTAGCAATAAAACTCAGGTAAGCTGACATTTTCAATCATAAAGATTTACCTCTTCGTCCCATTTATAATCCTTGAGCTAAAATACTGATTAACTTGAGCTTCGAAAAAAGACGCTAATTAAGGCTATAATACGCTTCGAATAAAGGCTATACTGAGTAGCAATCTTAAGCTGTGTAAATAAATTTTTTTTTGGAAATAGAAAGAAAACTTTATGGATTATTTGAGGACATATTTGGTTTATTAAAATCCCTAAACATGGTTAAAATATCTAAAAGTGTAAAAGTAAAATTACCCTTGGAATTAAAAGAGAGAGTTGTTTGCGTGGGTCTCTTCACAATGAAAGGAAAAGAGTGAGAAGAAGAAAAAAGGAGGTTTGTAGACAGAAAAGATAGACTCCCTTATTTTCCATCATATTGAGAATAATGATGATGACTCTCTTAACTAAAAACTGAGAGTCTCAGTTGGTTAAGCTGGTAAGCTATTTGTTGTTATTTTCCTGTTATGCAGTGTTTTTCATTTCTGTCTATTTACCGTTGTTGTAGGTTAGAGATCGATAAAATAGAAGACTCTGGCTGATTTGGACCTTCTACAAGGTCAACCTAAGACTATCTATTTTGTTCTGATTTTCATCGGTTTCTTAACTATTAAATTAATTGTGAGTGTTAAACGAAACATGCCTGTTCCAGCCAATTCATACCGAAGTAGTTCCAATTATCGAGGAAGCAGTGTTATTGGTTTTGGTTCATCTTCATCTGCAACCAGCAGCTCAAAGCCTCCAATATCGTCCAACACTTTTCCATCCTATCGAAACAGTGGTTCCTTTGATTACTCATCACCCTCGATCTATTCCACTTATAGAGCTTCATCAAGTAATAGATCATCTTCATCATCATCCACATCATCGTCCTCATCTTCGTCATCTTCATCTCTATCCTCACTTGCATCTTCATATCACTCACCATCTTCTTATTTAACATCTCTATCCTCTTCCTCATCATCCTACTATCGACCCTCAAGTCTGTTATCAACATCAGGTAAGATAATCACACAAACCTATTATTTATGGTGCATATACATATTAAAATACTTCATTGGTGATCAATGATCACGAGAATCATAATTATAGTTCAGCTTTTGTAGATGTCAAAACGCTAGTAATGACTTTCGGTGATCATAAGCTGTAAAAGTACCTTTACTTTCAGACTTATCACTTAGCGTTTTCTTATCAAATATCTAAGTAAATTATACTGATTTATGGTGATGATTCGAAAAGCTAGTTGCTTAGTCTTTAAAATAAGATTGACTGACAAGCGTTTATTGAGAAGAGAAGAAATCGCAGTTGTAACACTTAGAATTTAATGATACTTTTAACAATAAATCAACCCCTTTTAGTGTACTCTTAACCAGCGTAATAATTTCCATCACCATCATTGGTGATGATATTAATTCAATAAATCCTGTGCGCTTCCACTGTTTACTTTTTTTTATTTATGGTGATAGTAGAACAGATTTCTAAATAGTGATCTTTGTAACGTTAGATATTAACTGATCTCTCCATGAATCTTTCATAATTTCCTGTGTCTATTGTAAGTAATAACCAAGTCTACTCAATCTCAATTAAATGTTAGTCTAGTGATGTAGTGAATCATAAATTGACCGGTTCACCAAGATTAACATCAACATAGACATAACCAGCTTAACCCATTTTCCTTGTATGTCAACATGTTACCCTATCGTCTGGTGATTTCCATTTCTTTTTCTTGAACTTAATGGTCATGAATTTTTCCTCTGTCTACCGACAAAGCAAAAAAAAAACTCTGAATCAAGACTGTAAAGATAAGAAAGAATTTCGAATCTACTGGAATTTTGTAAGTCTAGAAGAAGGAGGAAGATCTTGTGGATACAATGAGGAAAGTTCATAGAGAGAAGGGGAAAAGATGAAGCATTTATTTCTCTCAAGGTCTTCCAAGGAGCCTTAAGCTCTTTCTCTCTCACATTCTCTTCCCTATCATCTATTCATCTATTCATCTTCTCATCTTTTCTCTTTACCTGCGACTCCCTCTCTTCATCTCTCTCCCCCCTCTCTCTCTCATCCTCTCTCTTGCATTGGTAGTTTGCATCAGTTAACCGTGCAAACATCGTCTTACCCATGATTAATTCACCTTTTATTCATCAGGATACATTTTAATGTTACCTGGTTAATGAAAACTCATTGTCAGTCAACCAGTTTGATTTAACCAAAAACATTCCAACATTAACTCATCTTTTTAATTTCATCTTGACATTCATCTTGAATCAATATTCATCTCAATCAACTGCCAAATCAGATCACTCATCAATACCCAAAGTTTACTTCATTTTTTGTTAATTATTTCATTCTCACCAATCAAGTTAATTTAAATATTCTCAATCAGTTTAAATTGATTAAATCTCACCATATCAACATAATCTCAAAAAAGTGGATCAATAATAAATTACATGATGTCTGTTCTTTCATACCAATTATTTCCAGGATTTTCATCAACACCATGCACTGTTACATTAACCCGTTTTAACCCTAGACGATCAAGTATCGATCAGAACGATGATGACACGGATTCTCTCTCATCAACTAAAGTAAGTTTTCACTGAACAACCCAAAAAACGAAACCACTATCATGTTGTTTCCTTTCCTCATTTCACCTTTTTTAATCGCTTGACTTCCCGGTTGCAATTACAATTTAATCATCATCAGACAATCATCAGTTAATTTGCTTTTTTGTTTAACAAACACATCTTGAACTGTTTTCAAATAAAAAAAGCTGATGAGTTAAGAGGAATACTTGAAATCGTATAACCTTTAATCTCAATTAACTTATTGATTGTCAATTGATGAACACTAAATGATGACAAGACAATTAATTTATTTTCTCTTCCATCTTTCAGTCATCATCTTCAATATCTTACCTGTCACCTTTATCACGACGAAAAAAATATACTCTCAATGACTCCATAATTCGGGTAATTATCAACTACAATTAAAGTCTTGCTATTAAAAACCATTGAGAAACCCAAATTTCAATTCTTGTAGTTACAAGTCTGTTACAATTTCATATTAATTTCACTAATTTGTTGGTAATTGACACTTGCCGTAATTCAATTTGGTTAAGCATTGAAATATTTACATTCTAATTATCATTATGAGCTGTTTAATTACCATTGAAGTATCATAATTGTCTATTCTTAATAACTCTTTTGATGAGCTGACAATTTAATCGACAACCAAAGTCTCTGAATTAATACAATTTGATTAATCATAAACACTTGTTTGTTCAGTCAATTATTGCATGCAAATGAAACCTTTAGTGTCAACACTTTTTTTTGAATTCAATTAACATTTCATTTGACAATTTTCTGTTGATTTATTTTTATTAAATTTTCTGTAATATTATATCTTTGCATTCAATACAGTTGAATAAATTACATTAGGTTAAATTGATATTGTTTTAATCAATAGTCGTACATTGATATACATTTAAACCCATATAAATATCAATGAAAATATTAGCAAATAATAATATAATACCTTTACTTAATATTCATCGACTAATATTAACTATTTGTTTCTCCATCGTCTTCACTCTCCCAACTTGTAATTCAATATTGGTTGATAAAATATGCTGATTTATTGGCGATTAATTACAAAATTGACTGAGATTACAATTAATTGTCATAACAATATTAATATCTGATTAATCGGCGCTCCATTCGTTGATTATCATGACTTAAATTATTTTTCCTGTTCACTTTAATGTTAATGGTTAGGTTTGTGTTTCCATTTTATATCATTACATTAACTGATGTGAATTGACTAAAATGAAATTAATTATTCCCGAACTTAAATAGGCTAACATCGGTTGCAAACTTTTGTGCTGAGCTGTTTGATTAAGAAAATCATATTTCCGTCATCGTCATTATCGTCATCATATTCATAATGAAGATTCAGCATATCATTATCATGATGATGATCTTAAATGAATTTTGAATTTTGTTGATTTGTTTCATCGATAATGAATTTATTGTAAAATAATTAAAACAACAATTGTGAATCGCAACCGTTCAATTGTGTTGACTAACATACTGAGCTAAAAAGCATGATTATTATCGAGCCAACCTGAATTCTGATTCAAGAGGAAGTAGGAGGAAGATGAACAGATTGAAAGGATGATAACAAGAAATGATGAACGATTGATTTTTCAACTGATTCACTTTGATAACTTGACATTAGCTTTTTATTTTTCATTTTAAATATCAACTGAAAACATGGGAAAATATCTTTAAGCTGAATCAAGGAAAGTGATACAGAAAAAGGAATTTATTTTAGATTAAAAGACCTTGAATTTTCTGATGATATTTTCTTGTTCAACATGAAACAATAAACATTTCCATTTTAAATCATATTTCCATTTCCAATGATGCTCTTGATATTGCATGATGTTGAACATTATCACTTATGAATTGCTTTCACTTTCCACTTCAGTTCAATCAGTTTTTAGCTCAACATTTTAAAGCTTTAATATTCATTGAGTTATTATTGTCTCTACAAGTTATTTGCACTTTAAATAATTGTTTTCATCGTTGCTTCACTGAAACTGATTTGATCTTAATTAAAATTTTCATTGGTTTCAAATGAAGTTATTATTTTTGCTACTGATCGATGCTATTTTTACAAACAGTCAATTCACGTGTTTAATTGTGTTTATCAAATGGTTGAAGGAAATTACTTTTACCTGTTTATTTAAATTTTTGCTTCTAAAATAACATTTTGATTTAGCTGATTATCTTAAAGTCTAAATTGAACTTCAATTGATTCGCATCATTATGTGCATCATGAATGATGTAAATACTTGAATGTCAGCGTATTATAAGCGAAATTAGCATCTGATATCGATAGTCTTTAAGAAGTGATTAAGCTCAATTCATTTACCTGGAAAGTCTTACAATTTATTCTTGAATCTTCAGAACTTATTACATATTGATTTGTATTATCATATTTTTACAATTTGTTATCATTGTTGTCCTTGACTATCTGATGAACTTTTTGTTCTGAGGATAAAAATTGTTTGATTTCGTTGAATGAGAATGTAAAAAGTTGTCCAAAGCGTTGTTAATCAATTGCTGATTACAATTCAATTTTCATTTGTAATCCTTATGCAATTGTCAATTCTTGATGACTCCTTGTATTGACAGATAAAACATGATTTATAAATATTGAACCTTTTTCATTATTAATCGATTGAAAATGGTATCAATAAAAGAGGGGAAATTGAACGAGACTAAAAAGTAAACCAAAGACAATCAACTGTAAATTGAACAAGTGGATCGATCATGAATCGTTGATTCTTTGAGTCTTTAATCATCTCAATCAAGGTTTCAAAACTTACATAGACTGGTGTTAATAGGGATTATAATGTGGCCAACAAGAATGCAGTTAAACCAGTTTTAAGATATTTTTCAGTTTCTCTGAATCTTCCTCTTCAATTTTTCACGCTCTCCAAAAGTCATGTAAATAGTTTCAGTTACTAACCATCAATAGTAATTAAATAGACGATACAATTTTGATGCTGTCATTGACAATTAACAGTATTGTTTACCCTGAAGCCTTTTCACCTCAAGACTTCCTTCATTTCAACACATTTGCACACCATTAAAGTTATCAAATATTTTTCAATGATTAGTATTTCATATCGATTTCAAGGTTTCCTGGTTAACATGTTCAAAATTGAAACAAATTCAAATTTGACTCATTTTACCCTGAATACGATCTATCTTTTTAACCTGTAAATCTATTTTGATACAATTTTTTGATTGTCAATAATTTCCTGTTGAATTAATCAGCAGGCACAATTGTGCATCAATCTAACATTATACTTGTCATAGAGATAATTAATTGTTTCCCATTTTATTATTTTATTTAGTTAACACTTTTAACTATTTACAATCACAAGTAAATCATAAAACTTTCACCCTAATTGAATGTTGCTTCAAAAAATTTCAAACCAAGAATAAACAAACGATTAGATTCCCATAAACAACCATTAATCAATCTAACATGAGTTTAACTTATGATTGTTCATCATGGATATTGATGATTTAAGGGATGAAGATTCTGAAGATGCTAAAGATGATAGGAAAGCTAAAGCTACTGCCTTGAAAATATTGCAACAATTTTCATTGAAAAATTTCTCAGTAAATAACCAATTTCAATGGTGAAAGTTATTTTCCCTTCAAGGTTGAAAAGGAAGAAACTGTGTCTATTTAAATGACAAACTAAGGCATAAACTTGCGTTTTCAGCTATTCAAATGTGTGTGAATCTCATGAAGAAAGGAAGATGAATCAACCTTGAATTGTTTCTTTTATTATCAGAAGTGAAAGGAAGGCTCAATTTCTTGTTGATTGTTGTTATCTTCTTGATCATCCTCATGTTCCTGATCATCATTTTTATTGCAATGTTATCAATGATAAATCAGAAAATGTGAAACAAAATAAGATTCGGAATAAAGTGAAAGGATAGTAAATGATGAGGTATTGAAAGATAAAGAAATGAAGATGATTTTATCTTTTTCATCGATTTTTTTCATTAATCCAGAATTATTTTGTAAAATAACCTTCTATTAAGTACAATGTCAACTGATTTACAGTCGGGTGTGTTAATCACTGTAAATAATTTACCTTTTCATCCGCTTTTATCACAATTTCATTTTACTCATAGAATTGGATATTTCCACTTTGATTACTTTCTCATCAACCGATCGCCTTAATCATATTTTCTTCATTAAACGATGCTTGTCTTGATAAGCAAAAAGCTCCAAATAGTCAATTACTCAATATTAACCTTTGATTATTGCTATTAATCATGATCAATGTAAACAGGTATTTGGCTTTGAAAAAGTGGTTAATCAATTGATTGGGGTTTTCACTTTATTTCACTTGTAAACAGTAAGGTAAAATAGCACTTTGATTGGATGAACTGGAATCAAGTGAGAGCAAGATATCAACACAGACATCAGTTGATCATTGAGGTTAGATTAATTGTGCGATCGTCTGTCGTCAAAGGGTCATAAAGAATTTTTATAAAATTCTTAATACATCTGATAGATGAAGTTTCCGATGAATTATCGGGACAAACATGTCTCGACAAATGAAATGTACCTTTATTGGCGCCTTTGTCGATCTCACCCTTTCTCGGTCAATTAAATGACATTTAGTTGATCGAGAGAGGTCATTTTATGTTAAATTTTACTCTAAACTCAGAATCAACTAACAATCACTTATGTCTCCCAATACATTGTTGACTCTTTTTCACCAACAAATTTAAATTTTAACCATTAATGTTGCTCCTACAATTATATTGTTGCAATCCTGACCAATAAAAGTTTAACAAAACACACAAACAAATGAATTTATACTCAAATTGAAAAAGTGAAAAGAAAGGGAAACAAATTTCCAATGGAACTCAATGGTATTTAATATTAACTTTTGTCAACAATTGAATTTTCTCACAATTAATATCCACTTCTTGTTGTTCAACAGAACCCATCAAACATTGCCGGTTTAACAAACCTTGGTAACACTTGTTATATGAATGCTATATTACAATCTCTATATGCTACTGAAGGTTTCAGAAATTACGTCACAAAATCTCGCAGAGGTTCACTTAATTCAGGTAAGCTTGTTTAATCCTTGATTCCTTGATTATCTTGATTAAGTGTGTAAATGGGATCATTATTTGTACAATGAGCGACATAGAAGATCACTTAACCTTTTTTATTTCAGAAAACTCTTTCATTTTACCTCTTTCTTCCTCTCTGTCTTACCAGTTGACTTTAATTACACACCTGATCAATATTATCAACTTGATTAATTAATCTCTGTTTCTCTCTCTTCAGCTTTGGGACAGTTATTTGAAGAAATGATAAGTTCCATTAATACAAGTGTTAACCCAAGCAGTTTTCGAAGTGCATTTACTCGAATACAACCAAAGTTTCGTGGATACGAGTGAGTTTCTGCCGCCAACTTAATCAGGATGATTCCTCGATTAACATGAGATGATCGTTAGCTTAATATCTTTAATGATAATTAAGTCAATAGCCAATTAATTACTTTATCATGATTATCCTGATAACTCTAGACATTTGTAATATTATAGTAACCTGATTAGTTGACAAGTTGAACTTTTTTGCTTTTTTCTCCTTATTTTTTCTTCTTTTATTTTCGTTTTCATGTTCAACTTGTGGGTTTATTTTCTTCTACTGATTAACATTTTCTGTTTATTTTTGCACTAATTCAACTAATTGTGATTAGTTTCTTTGGTTAACCGGAATCCATTCCAATTGATTATTAATCTTTTCCTCCTCCACTAACTCCTCTTTTGTCTTTGTGTTTACTAACTTTGTCCCTGATCTTATTTTTTGTGTTGACAACAGACAACAAGATGCGCAAGAATTTTTTCAATACCTGATCAATGCCTTACATGATGAGGTTAACACTGGAAGTTTTGGCTCCTCATCAAGAAACTCTAAAAGTCGTAAGTCGAAATATTATTTTAAGAAACTTATTCCTTCTCTTTACTCCATTTTTCATTATCTTTCCACTTTCTTCATTCAAACTCAATTCAAATTCCTATCTCAATCTCATATAGAATCGCATTTAACTTTATCTCTTCTATTCTCTTTATTTATTAGCCAAATCGTCTTTAGAAGCATGGGAACGATACAGATTACTGGAAGATTCACCTTATGTAGACTTGATTGCAGGTCAATTATCGTCAACAGTAACATGTTCAATATGTGGAAATGCCTCGACCTGTTGGGACCCTTTTTGGGATTTATCTCTTCCTCTACCAAATAATGTGTAGGTTGCTTCAAGAGTAATATAATCAGCTAGATGCCGATTCCTCTAAAATTTACACTTGCCATTTTCATCGAGGAACGAGTTGAAGTAGTTTAACAAAGATCAAATAGCGAAAGGTCGATAAAGCGACTATTCAAGATAACTCACTCCAATTTTCCTCGGAAACTTTGAATACAAAAGAACGACCAATATTTTATTTTATGAATCTATAGCTCATTTATCAATTTATTGAATCACAGATTCAGTAAACAGTTTATTTCCAAAATGAATACAAAGTAAACCTTCGTCTGATTGCTGCTTTTGCCTATTTGGTTTTGTCAACTCAAACTCGAACCTTTTCATGATCAGCTATTTATAACTGAAATTTTAACCTTTTAATTCATTTTTTCTTCGTTTTAAATTCAATCCATTTTTAGGCGAGAAACTGACATTGAAAGATGTCTTAAGGAATTCACTGCATTGGAAGAATTATCTCGAGATGAATTGGCGGTAATGATAATTTTCTTACAAAATTTTTGCTCATTTTTTGAAGTTTCAACTAATTGTAATTTTTATTTTTATCAACTTTCCTCGTCACTGTTTGAAAATTTGATTAATCGTTGACATCACTGGCCAACCTAGAAATGTGACCGATGTGATAAACCCACTAAATCGACTAAGAGATTAAGTATTGAAAAAGCTCCTCAAGTACTTATTTTACGTAAGTTTAGCATTGTGACTCCAGATGAATAGTAACTCACCAAGTTTCTTTTTTTCTCAATTTTAGATTTAAAAAGGTTTTCTAATGATGGTTATAAATTAACTATGCCTCGAGTAATTGCCAATGAACGTATTGCGACTCGATCAAAACATTATACACTCTCATCTGTTGTACTTCATCATGGTAGCTCGATACGATCTGGACATTATACTGCTTACAGTTTACATGGATCTAAATGGTTTCATTTCAATGATGAAAGGTAACTAGTAAATAATATAATCATGAAATTGTAAATCATAAAATACTAATTCTATTTATTTCCTATTCTTCTTTCAGAGTAACTGAAATTAAAAATTTCAGTCCAAGTGACGCTGAAGACGCTTATATTTTGTTTTATGTCGAAAGTTCATGTTCATCACGCCTTTGAATACATTTTTTCATCAATATGACGATAACTCGCCTCCTCATCTACGCATAAACTAACAAAATATTTGTTATATATATATAAATATATATATTTTATCTGCAGACTCGTTTCAATTTAACACGTTGTCATATCAAATCGTTCAAATAAGAAAAGTTGTTCATAAAAGTGATTATGATTATACCAAAAAACATCAAATTATTATAGCAAATTAAATTTTCGGTCGCTATTAATTGTTATTTACTTATTTAATGATAAAACATAAAACCAGAAATGAAATATTTAGCTGAACGAATTTGCTCAAAATACTGAAAAATTTGAAGAAAATAAATTTAATTATCAAAGTTTAATGTCGATCTTCATTTAAATGATAAAAATTGTAATTATTATTCCCTGAACTTATTGACTGATGCGAAACAATGAGCTTAATGAAGACAAAGCAGCCAGGCAAGCTCAGGGAGACGCTTTTGGAAAACCTATTCTCTAAAAAATGACGATAGATTAGATTGAATTAGATTGAATTAAGGGTTTTAATATATTGAAATATTAAATCATTCAAGATAATACAGAATTGTTTATGTGTCAGATTTATATTTAATTCACAAAGCGAATGGTTACTCAAACACAAATCTTATGATGTGTTAGAAGAATATTCATAATTAAATCAATTAAAACATATTTTCTCAGTATTTAATCATATTGTTATATCTCATAATAAAATCTAATGATTGGTCAAAGAATGATGTAATAGGTAATGCCATTATCGAAATATTGAGGCTCAAAGTTTTAGGACCAATGGCCAAAATCAAGACAACTGTTGGTGAATTGAAAAAAGTGTTCAATCGTTGATGTGTATCAAGTTTTTTTCGACGAAAAATAAGCTTCAGCTCTTACATTCATGCGGTCACAGAAAGCCGGAGATTTAACTGAAATCAAAGTGATCTGTTGTACAGAGACAGAACAGACTATTTCATAAAATAAGTGCATTTTCTGGTTGACTATCAAAGTAATACCAGACAAATGAATTATATGAAAAAATCTGTTACCGGCATTGAACAAGAAGCGATCGAAGTTTCAACTTTGACCTCAATTTTATCGAAAACTGTGTATCGGTAAATTTTTAATAGCCATAATGAACTCAGTTTTTATGCTTCTAAAAACCCTGCAAATCTCAAATCTTAACTCGAAAGTCACAGATTTTGCACCATTCTTTAAATGATTCAATCTTATAAAAAAGAATGTAATTCATAACAATTCTCAAAATTCATTGTAAATAAAGAAATAAAACTACAAAATGTTGCCAATCTTGTGACCTGAGTAAAGTTTAATTTGAAGAATTGCTTTTTTAATGTTGAAAATTGATTGATCCAAGTATTCAGCTAGTTAGATAATTATCGATAACTCAATAGAATACTTCACTCAGAATGAAAACATACTTGACTTACTCAAACGGAATGCTTCTTATATAGATCTCTTGAATCGACCTTTGGAGCTCTAACCATAGTAACTTTACCTGTTTTGGTTTTGAGTCATTATGAATCTTCCTTTAATTCACAGCATTAAATAAAGCAATGTTTATGCTCTTCAAAGTGTATTTGCTTGTAACGTTTGTTAGTATCGTTTTGATTCCATTGTTTTCCTTAATTTAAGTTATTATTATATTTAAGAGATTTAGATTTCTTATAAAAACTTTCAATGCACAAATATTTACCTGATTATGGAGAACTTCATTGTCGAATTGATCTAAAAATATTATCATGGAATTAACTTCTGTAGTTGCAACAGAGGGATGCTAAAAGACCAATTAAAGCAAAAGCTGATGCAAATTTCTTGAATAGCCGAAATAAAATAATCTAATTTCGATGGTTTAAGTCACTTAAACAATAAACCTGACAATTGAATGTATGATATTACAATTTGGTGTAAAAATAAGCATTAATCTTACAACATATTATTTCAAAAACCAGATGAGAAGGTAAATAACGCATCATGTATTCAGCTAATTTTATATTTAACTTTTCATCAAATGTTACAAGAAAAGTATTCAATGTGAGCAAAAGATGCATATCAGAATGAAAAGGGATAATTTGATTAACTCTAATTTAATTAGGCTCAAAAAGTAATCCAATCTATATAAAATGATTATTATTATAGATCAATATTGATCAATATCAATATCAATTTCAATCATTGAATAACAATCTTTTCATTCTACTTAATTCCTCTTTAAATCTTTCACGGCGAAGTTTCATATTATTAAACTGAAAGTCACAGACTTTAATAAAGACTGATGAATTGATTAATCAGACTTGAATTGTCTTCCTTGTTATGCACAACTTCACGGTAACGTGAAATGTGTGGAAGTGTTTTTTATCGCCATTTGATTCAGTATTTCTATTCATTTTGCAAACAAAATGATTAATATTCTCAAACTGCAATCAAATGGCGAGAAAATTCATCAACAGATCACCTAATGATATTATTTGAATCAAAATTTGCAGTATTCCATGATAAAATGATGAACCATATGTAACCATCAGAATGATCAATAGGGATTGAGAAACTGTGTTTGACTCATTATTTAGTTTTGTCAGAAACAACAATGAAAATAAAGACTTGATTATAAAATAATTTAAAAAAATTTCTGTTGTTTAAGAAGTAATAAATGTTAATTCAATACTTCAATACAGAATAGACTGTTGTGTAAATTAAATCTCAAGTTTTAGTTCAAGTAATCAAAAAAACTCCCAGTTGAATATATTTCAATATTGAATTTGTGAACTCTTTTATTGAGAGCAAAGTGATTTTAATTTGGAAATAAAATAAAGACCAGAACTTGACTATTATTGGAACACATTTTTTATACTTTTTTCTGGTCTCATGAAGCTGTTAACCAAGAAACCATTTTTCTTGTTAAATCCATTACCAAATATCTTTTGATAATCAGGTTTTGAGCATGACTTTTAAGCAGTTGATCAAACTGATGATGATAACAGTGTTGATAATGTTGACTGAATAACCAGAATCTGAAATGAACCTGGTTTCCATAGTGGTTGCTCTGACTGTACACATGACTATTGTATTATTATAGCTGTTCTTGTTATTAGACAGTTTTGTTACCAAATAATGAGAAATGTGGCTGTATAATTACTCGTTCATTGAGTGAAGACGAACATTAAGATTAGTTCTGGTGTTAATCAAACCCTGCTTCACTGGATATAAATATTCTTCTGATGGAATTAGATTATTATAATCCATTGTTTATCATTACTCCCTTTGTTAAAGTGCATTTCAGCGACCAAAAAGTATAATTGCTAATATATGATGGTGCAGGTTCCCAATTGCATTCAATTGTGTTGTGATTATCCAATATAACGTTTTTTGGATTCTAATTGTGCTTAATGTTCTAAATCAATGATTTTTTGAGTGAGCTGAATTTAAGTTGGAGTTACATTTTTTAAGAAAAAACGGTTTTTGCGTTCTCCTGTCAATCTTTACTTGATATAAGATGTCGGTCAGTGGACTGACCAGATTAACTATGAGCTCCAATCTTTGGTTCAAAGAAACTTGGTCCAAGCTTCGTCGAACCAAGCAAATATCTGGTTCCTCTGATATGCTTGAGACTCAATTGAACAGATGTCTGTCAACCTTCGACATAACGCTACTCGGTATTGGTCATATGGTTGGTTCAGGCGTCTATGTATTGACAGCTCCCATCGCCAAAAAGGTTGTTGGACCAGCAATTGTAGTGGCTTATATCATATCTGGATTTGCATCGCTCTTAGCCGCTCTTTGTTATGCTGAGTTCAGTGTTCGCTTTCCTCGAGCCGGATCAGCTTATTCTTATACTTATCTGGTTTTGGGTGAATTTTGGGCCTTCACAGTGGGCTGGAATATGGTCATGGAGAACCTGATCGGAGTTGCTGTGGTTAGCAGGTAAGGTTATCAATATGTCAAACTAAATCGCGAATTAATGATGTTTATTAAACACAAACATATGTCAGAATTAATCAGGCTATTGGATGTAAGTTAACAAAGAATAGATGACGATAATGATAGATTTATGAAGATAATTAATTGAAAATGAAAACCAATTCTCTTAATTTGGGTTTTGTCGGGTTCTGCTCTCTCTTTTTCTCAGAGCTTGTTCTGCTTATATTGACTCACTTCTTGGTGGCATCATTCGTGAATATACTCTATCGATGATTTCGGGTTACATTGGATTAAATTTAATCTCTCAACACATTGACCTGTTTGCTGCTGCCATCGTAACAATATTTGTTAGCTTTCTTACTTGTGGAGTTAGAACTACATCTTACTTGAACAATGTGTTTTCCCTGGTTAATATTGTCATTATATTGGTGATCATCTTGGTTGGTGGTTACTTTGCAGATAAGCAAAACTGGTCCTTGCCTGATGCTGGTTTCATGCCCTTTGGATGGAAAGGTGTTTTTGCTGCTTCTGCATCGTGTTTTTATGCATTCATTGGATTTGATTCAATTGCAACTTCAGGAGAAGAAGCTAAAGATCCACAAAAATCGATTCCAATAGCAACAATGATCTCAATGGCTTTCGCTACTTTGGCTTATGTTGGTGTTTCAGCCGTTCTCACCTTAATGATTCCCTTCAATGAAATTAATGATGAATCAGGTTTACCCGATGCATTAGGACGTGTTGGCGCTGGTTGGGCGAAAATCCTCGTCATCATTGGTGCTTCTTGTGGGATGATCACTGTTCTGGTTGGCACAATGTATGCTTTGACCAGAATTGTATACGCAATGGCAGATGATGGTCTATTGTTTTCATGGATGTCAAAGGTTAACGAAAAAACTCAAATTCCTTTGTATGCAATGTACTTTTTTGCATCAATTGGGGCCGTTTTGGCACTTTTTTTGGATATAAATACCTTAGTTGAGATGATGTCCATAGGTACTTTACTGGCTTACCTCGTGGTCAGTGCATCAGTGATCATTGTTAGGTAAGATCATTTATCATTTGCTAACTTATCAATTACAGATGTTATATGATGAAGTTTCATTTACAATCCTCGTCATATTTATATAATGAAACATTCGTATCATGTTCAGATATCAAAACTATTGACAAATTGAATTTTCAGAGTCAAAAAATGATTGTATTCAGGCTATTCAGAGGCAATTCAATAGAACTTAGTTCTTAATCGATCAACAATTGTCTTTCATGTTTTGCGAAATTATGCAAACCTTAACAAAATGCCATAAATTATTGAATTGAGTGTAATTAAAACTCATCGGAAATTCTGTTTTTATGAAAATACCAGATTTCCCTAATAGATCTTTGGTTGGATTGAAAAGTATCATTCTTGAATTATTCAAGGAATTGCAGTTAATTTTCATGACTTTTCTTATTGCAATGTCAATAAAATAGCAACTTAACCTGAAGCAAAAATCAATAATTTGCGCCAGATTAAAATGTCAACAGTTGAAGATTCAATCTGTTCAATTGTTTGGTTCAATGTTTATATACTCTAACTTACTAATGCATCAATGTATTAAAATTTTACCAAACAATCCATGATTGATGAATCGCAAGACGTTTTCGTTGAGAAAAAAATGATTTATTTCTGTTTATTGTTCACTTTCTTAGATATCAACCAATGGAACCAATTCATCAACAATTAACTTGTGATTTAGATGATCAACAAGAGCTCAATGAACTATCCACCGAATCACCTCGAAGATCAATTAATGATGATCATTTTCTATCTTCATCAATCTTCTCAAAACGAGGTGATTCCATCAGTAGTTCAACCAATTCATCGGGTTTACTTCAATCGATTCGAGGTTACTTTTCAAGATTACGACTTCTACGTTATGCTCCTCGCTCAATGCCCACAATTTGCGTCTTCATAATGGTCAAGGTAATATTTCTTCTCTGTGCTCTTGGACCACTTTTAATCAAGGTATGTAACCCTTTAGTTGATTGAATTGTCACTCATTTTGATTGACCGTGTTGAGAGAATAAACAATTTAAGTTCAACAGTTAACCTTCATCCGAGCAAAAGCTTGATGCGAAGAGAAATCATTTTTTGTTCATTTCTTGTTTCACATCATTTCATATGATTTACCTTTTATTTTGAGCAACAACGAAAAATGTAAACCTTTTGACAGGAACCTTTCGCTGTTAAACTGACAACAAAATCCTTTTCATATTCCATCTTCATCTGTCCAACAAACTGAATAAACTGTTTTCCTGAATCTTTTCAAATACAGAGAAGAAAAGACGAAAATCGATGTTAGATCAATTTATCCCTTGAGACTCAATCTTTTTCTTTCTTTATTTTCCTCATCTTCATCTTTCTTCTTCTCATTACCAACTAACAGAGTAACGTATTAAACTTTCATGATAAATCCAATGATTCTAAAAAGCTTTAACATGTTATTCAGAAAGTTTGAAGATAATGTTTACATCGCTTCTCTTCGCCAAATTAATCATCTTTAATGAGATAACCTGAATGTTTGTTAGTTTCAATAGACTGTAATCATATTCAATTGTTAAATCATTGACTTTCAAATCAATCAGTTTTAAATAACAAAAGTTAACAATCTATTTATGAATTTGACAGTTGAAACATTTCTATCAGTTTCTTATTTTCTGTTAAATCTTTTAAACTATTTAATTTGAACATTTGTAAAGATCAAGAAATTGAATTGAATTTAGAAAATAAAATTCAGGAAAATTTCTAGTCTTTTCAAAATGATCAAAATATGTTAGAATTAATATTAATTTTCAAATTTATCTCAGCTTTTAAACCCAACATTCAGTTTATTAATATTGAATAAATATGATTGTAAATTTGCTCTGAAGCATTTCTGAAAAGCTTGATTCCTTAAATATTAAATGATTCCTTTAACATCTTTATGCTTTCATGAATGAACATTTTAAGCCAATAAATTGATTTATCGGTTTATATGAAATAGCTGAGTGTGTGATGCTATTCATTAGATGATGAAAGTTGTCTTCTTAAAGAAAAGAAAAAATTCTCAATTTTATTAATATTTTCCTTCTTATATCACAGGCTTCTGAGAATAATAAACTTTGGCTGGGAGTTATTGCTATCTTAGCCATCATCTTGGCATTATCGTTTGCTGTTATTGCTCTTCATGAGCAAAATACCTCATCATTACGTTACAAAGTGCCCTTCGTTCCCTTCGTGCCAACCCTTTCCATCGTCTTCAATGCCACTCTAATGACAAACCTTCAACCCTTGACCTGGCTTCGGTTAATTGTTTGGATGACCTTTGGTTTTATTATTTATTTTGTTTACGGAATTAAACACAGTTCCTTGGATCCAGAATCAAACAGAGTTGCTACCAATGTCAGGAATTGGGGTTCACTTGACGATCAGGAAAATCTGGCAGATAATCGGGTGGAAACTGGTGACTCGGTGTCAATTGGTTCGGCTTATTGAGGTTGGCTTCAATTTCATGAACAGATTTGATAAACATTGAAAATCCATCCAAAATGACAATAATCAATTTACGTAAAGAGCAAAGACCAAAGAAAAGAAAGAAAAGAAATGAATTTACATTGATATTTTTTCGATTTGTTTGGTTTCTTTTTTGTGCTGCTTATTCATTTCTCATTCAACATTGCCAACAAATTTTTCAATTGGAATTTTTCAACGAACTATTTGATTAATTAATCGCTGTCGTGAAATAACACCTCAATTTGAATCGAAATTATAATCATGATAATTGTTTAATTTAATATTGAACATCAACTAACCAGTTTATGTTAATCCAAAGAAAATTGGAGTTTACGTTTTCATAATTAATATCATAATTTGACTCATACTTAAATTAATTTTATTTAAAAATCGTTCTAAAATTGAATTCAATGACTACAATTGCTGTCTTGCTTTACAAAAAATAAAATTCGCGCAATACAAGTGACAAAATAATTGCTTATGAAATTATTTGTTTTTAGAATCAATAGACTTTGGTTTTTTCAAATATTTGGAGCAAAACATGTGAATGAAAAGGATAGCATATGAGATGTAAGTGAAGATGGCGGAAATGTCATGGATGAAACTAATTTTACATGGTACTCCGGTTATCCGTGCATAAATCAAGTAATTACCAACAACACAGCCAATAACCATTTGTAATATTTGAATGATGGTCACGAAAAGAGCCACAGGCTTTGGAAATTTAACTCCGTAAGCAGCAAGGGCAAAGTAAGTGTACATAAAACTATGAACGAAAAAATTCATCGAGATGGTCCAACGACTTATGGGTAAACCGGTGTGCCAAAAGAAGAAGGCCCATAAAGCAGTCAATGCATGATGGTAAACATGAAGGAAGGTTAAAGGTTTTTTACGTAAAACAAGGAAAGCTGTGTCACCGAATTCAATTAGTTTAGACCAAGTCCAAAGCCAATTCCAAAAGAGGACTTGTTCATCGTTAATAAAAGTATTGTCACAGACAGCTTTGTAGAAGCCTTGTTTTGATAAAACATTTGTCAATTCTGCAACAGTAACTCGAGCACCCAGGATTGAAAATATAGCTAATCCAAGATTCCAGCGAGCTAACTGTTTCCTGAGATCAAAAGGTTGACATGCTGTCATATAAGCGGCTCCAAATCGAACTGATAACAGGTATAATATTATAAAAACATAAACAAAAGTCCAATTTTGAGATTGCCATTGGATCCAAGAGGATGATTCCCATGGGTAGAAGAACGATAGATTTGATGATATCATAGACATTTGATAAGGCTATAATTGATACTCTACACTTTGAAACACTTTCGTCTAATGATGAACTTTCGTTTATTTAAAACTTTTACAACAGTTGATTTAAAATACGAGTAATAAAAATCAGGTTCTTCAATGCTGCAATTTTTTGGTAGGAATTTTTGAAGCAATTATCGTAAGCTTCAGTAATAAACAAGACGAGTCACAATCGATTAAAAATTAGGGAAAATCGCAGAAATTTTGTGAAATGACAGTAATTCAAGCAGTTAAGCTCATCCTATTAGACAATTATCGCTGCATGTACAGTTCAAAAGAAGAAGATTCAACGATTCTCCTACTTTTTAATCGATTGTGCCTTGCCTGTGTAATGATCAAGCATGGAGTAAAGAGGTTTTAATAGAAGCAGCAGAAGGAAGTTAAACTTATACTCACTGGAGGACGCCTGATAGGAAAATCAAAGAAAACTGAGAAATGTTCATAAAATGAAAAAGTTTATTGTTGATAATTAGTTGACTTCAATTGAAAGGTCTTCAGTCAGAATCATCTATCGAGTATAAGTTTAGATTTCGATTCTCTTTTGGTTGCTTCTCTTTTACCTTACTCTTTGCAATAAGGGTTTACTTTATCAGCTAGTCATGAAATTTAAAGATATAACAACTGAATAAAAACTATTGTAAGATTAACTTTTTTCCTGGTTTATTAACTTTTATTGGATATTTGAGAGAAAAAAGTTTTAGCTCATATTTCCTCGTCCTTTTTATTGTCATTATTTTTTGGTGTTTTAATCTTCCTTATTTGACAAACCATGAGGAAAATCTTGAAACGTGATTTGTTTGGTTTTAAACTTATGAGTGATAATCATAATTGAATGCATGTTGATAGCATGATGTTGCGAAATTTAAGCAGCATAACTTCATACGAAAAATTACAGAAAAAAATTGACTAAACTTGTTTTGACGCAAACAATTACATTATCAATAAAAAATTCAGGCTTAAACATTGAATTGAAAAGCTAATTTTTCAACAGAATCACAGTCAAAAATATGAGCATTAAGAATCAATTCTTAATTAAAACCAAAAAGAACTCGAAAAACGTAAAAACCATGTAACCAAAAGACTAGTCTTATTTTCTGGTAATTAACCCATTTACCAGTTTAATTTTCTGGTTCAAGTTGATGCTGCCATCTGGTGTTTTCCAATAACAGCTTGAAGCTTGCAATCTTTGTTGCTGAACTTAATATTTCTTACACTTCCCTCTTAATCATCAAACAAATTATTTGATTGTTTATTTATGTCAGGCTGAGAACGAAAAATCGTTTTAAATTCACAAGACAAACAACTCAAGATGCAATAGTTAACGTAATTTACAAATTAATGGTTTCTTTCAATTTTCTAAATACTAATAGTAATAATTTTGATTTAAAATGGCAGTAACTCATTGTTCAATATTGAGAATTAATTCTCTAATTTCTTAGCTATTCAATCAAACTCAATGTAGAGCTGAACGCATATCTTAAACAGAACGAGTACAATTAATGGTTTAATTTAACAAGGCAAATTGAATTGCTATTGATTTTAAAAGAGTAACACGAACAAGTTTAGTTGAAGTTTACAAGAATGCTGTATCTGATCACTCTTATGCCTGAAAATAAATGCGTAATATTGATAAGAAAAATTTAAATAAAAGTTCTGTAGTCAAGTGAGAATTAACAACTTGAATACACAGTTGAAACATCTTCGTACTGTCTCTGTCTCTTACTATCATTTGATATATCTTTCTCATTTACTTCGTGATCAAATTAGAATTCAGTTCTAATCGCAAGATAATTAATTAATCACAATGAAAAGGATTGAAACAGTCTTTTTATTTCTTTGAATTAAATGATGGCACACTTTAAACTTGTTTCTGAAATCAAATACGCACAACTTGATTGACAATGAAGATGAAAATATAACGTAATAATTTATATGTTGAGCTTAATCCTTTTCTTCATCTTTTAAGTCCATGACAAGTGAAGCTGATTGGCATTGCTTTTGACTTTTCACTTTTAATCAAAGTCATATTTTCGCAAAATTAGTTCTAAATCTACTTGATTAAGTCCAGATAACACGAATCTTAATCACTAAACAGATATTTTCAAAATTTCAGTGCTTGAATTCAAATACCATGTTTCTCAGCCAATCAGTCAATCATTCAATTTCAGCCGTGCCTTTGTTCAATCTAAAGCTGTCTAAAAATACTTTATATTACAATATTAGTTGATAAGAAAATTTTGTCTGAAAATTGAATTCAAATCAGATCCAATTCTTAAAATGAAATTATTCTATCGGTGAATTATCACCAAAAACTTCAAATGGCCTTTACCGAGAGCCAGGGAATCCATAATTCATTTTTCAAATTCAATTTGTAGCCTTGAGATCAAATTGCGCTTTAAGTTCGCTTGTTTTCACATTTTTTCTCATGAAATCTCGCATTAAACTGAACAAATGATGATCAAATTAAGTCAAGTCAGGAGTTTGTTGGTTAGTTTGGTTGTCGGACATTGAGAATTCATGTTTTTCAAAAGGAGTTTATGCAAAATTTCATTTCGATTTAACGATTTCGATTAACAGGGTTTGTAGGGGCATAAAAACTGTGTTTATTAGTGCTAATAAAAAGTGTCTCTGACCGACAGTTTTCGAGAAAATTGAGGTCAAAGTTGAAACTTCGATCGCTTTTTGTACATTTGTTGAACCAGATTTTTTCATCAGACTCATTCTTCTGGGGCAGCTTTTAATTGGCAACCAGAAAATGAACTTATTTTGAAAAATAAAATTTCTGTTTTCTGTACAACAGACTACTTCGATTTTAGGTTAAACCTGGCGCTTCGAGTGACCGTAAGAGTTGGAGGTCTGAAACTTATTTTTCATCGATAAAAGTTGTTGCTTCACATCAACGAGTGAACACTTTTTTCAATTTTTAGGCAGTTCTCGAGATTTTGGCCATTGGTACTAAAAGTTTGAACCTTAATATTTCGAGAACGGTATCATCTACAATCATCATTCTTTCAACAATCATTAGATGATTTCATGAGCTATAATTTGTTGAAATATGAAATCATCAAAAGTTCCTACAAAAAAGCTATAGTATTGTATGACAATGTTGTCAGAGTTGATACTTGATTCATAAAAGCGAATGCTTACTTAAACACAAATCTTATGATATGTTGTTAAAAGACTAATCATTATTAGATGAGCCAGTTCAGACCGTCTTCGATAAAATATCATATAACTGTATACTGAAGCATCTAATGATTGTTGAAAGAATGATGATTGTAGATGATACCGTTCTCGAAATATTAAGGTTCAAACTTTTAGTACCAATGGCCAAAATCTCGAGAACTGCCTAAAAATTGAAAAAAGTGTTCACTCGTTGATGTGAAGCAACAACTTTTATCGATGAAAAATAAGTTTCAGACCTCCAACTCTTACGGTCACTCGAAGCGCCAGGTTTAACCTAAAATCGAAGTAGTCTGTTGTACAGAAAACAGAAATTTTATTTTTCAAAATAAGTTCATTTTCTGGTTGCCAATTAAAAGCTGCCCCAGAAGAATGAGTCTGATGAAAAAATCTGGTTCAATAACTGTACAAAAAGCGATCGAAGTTTCAACTTTGACCTCAATTTTCTCGAAAACTGTCGGTCAGAGACACTTTTTATTAGCACTAATAAACGCAGTTTTTATGCCCCTACAAACCCTGTTAATCGAAATCGTTAAATCGAAATGAAATTTTGCATAAACTCCTTAATAAGAAAGAACTGAGCTAATCAAACTTTCTCTGTACATTTGAGTACAAGAGCATTAGTAGATCAGCCTCTTATTTGAACAGTCGGATGAGTTAATGGCTGTATATAATAGAGTTTAACTTTAATATTGTCTGATGATCGAGACAATGCAATGTGTGATCTGGAAATACACCATTGATAGCGACGTTTGTTAACTTGATCACCGGTTAAGAATGATGTTTCAGATTCTTCGGTGAATGTAAGAGGCAAAGATTCACTGCTCATCGAGCTGTTGAAACAGCTTCACCTAGTCGGTACCACCTTACATATGATATTACCTTACGCTAAATAATGATTTCTGTTGTATTTGTTTATCGAAAACATTAATTGCTGCTGTCGTTGTTGTTTCACTCTGACTGTTATCGTTATTATACAAATTGAACGTGTAGACAAATTATTGAAAATTGAATGAAAATATGTTGAACAAAAATTAGGTTTATGCGACTGCGAATCGAGTATTAAAAAAACGTTTATTTTTGATCATGTTTTCTTCTTCTTCCTCAATCTACAATTATTCAGTTAAACTCAACTAGAAGCTGATTCCTGAGTGAAAAGCAAAAAATTTGGATAACAACCGAGATTTTGCTATTATTAGTTGATCGCGCATCTTTGAGGATGTTGATGATAAAGATTTGGTTTAGGAAGATGCTCGTGTTGATGATGAAGAAGATGAAGAAGGAGAAAGAGAGTAACGGAAAAGGGCAAGAAATATATGCTCATCTTGTCTTCCATTTCTCCCATTCTCATCACAATCAAACAACTCAAATTAGTTCCTAATCTATGTAAAAAGACGACTCTGGAATATACTCATGTTAATGACATGGGCTTTATTTGTGAATGTAAGTCTCTGAATCCTGTTCCGATCAAAAATTAATTACCTTTTCTTGATTCCTTGCAGTCCTTTAACTGTTAGCCTTAAACTTAAATCTCACCAGTTACCTGTTAATCCCTTAGACTGATAAAAAATTCAATTTTCAATATTTTTGTTCATCAATGAAAGTTAAAAAAGGTTTATTCAGTGGCCAGATTATGTGATTTCAATTATTAACAGTTAATCAACAGGTATCGACGAAAACAAAAGCTAAATCGGAGTTTACAGTTTAATTAAAAAGTATATCTACGAACAATTAAACAGGTTGTTACTTCAATTGGAAATATGATCCATTGTAATGCTCAATTGACTCGACAGTAAATTGTAAGTAGTTCTCATACTAATCAACTTGTCCAATCTTAATGATAGATGATAATTTAAAAGACTAACCTTAATTTATTTTTGCCAAGCTTGAGTCTTGTATAATATTGGCAATTATTGAATAATAATTTTGATTAACTTTCAATACTAATACTAATGGAAGAGAGAATTTAGCTGAGAGATTTTTCCAACAGCAATTATTCACTTGATTTTTGATTCAGCTGATTAGGAAGATTCCGAGTATTTTGTTCTTTGTGCGAGGATCTGATTTCTGGTTAGCAGTTTTGGGTTTGATTTAGACTATTTAAAACATACTTCATGAGCTTAATATTTTGAAGAAATGACAATTGAGGAAAAGAAACAAAACCCTTTCTCATCAAGTTGGCAATTATTTTTAGCAGCAACAAGTGAAAGTCAATAATCAGCAGAAACATCATATCGCATCCTTAGACTGGTTTCACTGTTTAGATGTAAGGATAACCTTAAAAATGTGTCATCAATTAATTAATCATAAACTGCGTTGGTTGATTATCCTTCATCATTTCCTAAACTATCTTCAAGTCGTATTTTCAAGTTGATAGGTTATGGAAGATACTAGAACTGAATAATAGACCAATTTCAATTTGATAGTAATTGAAATATTATTAGCCGAAAAACGTTGTTCATGAGAAATATGATTTATTCATTGCTGTACTTTCATTGAGAAAAGTCTGAAATGCCAATTCTCAACGTTTACAGCATTTTAACGACAGGGAAAACTGATAATTTAGTTCAATCAGCTGTAATTTGTTGAAATGAAACATTAACTGGACGTTAACTGGTTGAATCAAGTAAATAAAAACCATTTAACGAAACAGTGCATTTCTGAAAAAAACAAAAATCAATTTACGATTGCTGTTTTAAAATAAACAGTCAGTAAAATGTAAATTGCATGTGTTAACGATCCATGATTTATTTGCCATGTTAGTATTAGATTTCAGTAATAGATGATAACTTGATTACTACAATACACATTTGTACTTGACAAAATATAAACACATCTTAATTTGTTTGTTTGAATTTCATACCTTCGGTCAATTAAAAGGCATTGAATTGACTTTTCTTCGGTACAATCTTTATAACCTTAGTGTGATTCAACAAGTCCCTGGATAATTGGTCAAACAACTTGAAAAGAAAATCCAGTGAAAACGATGACCAATTGAGTCATTCAAATTATGTTTACGTTGCAATCTAAAGATGTTACTCATTTTCTTATCTTTTTGGCTTTTCAGCTCATCTCTATCAAATATAATAAAGATAATAATATAATAAAGAATAGTGTAAATGAAAAATTTCAATTATAAACCGTTTATCAAAGAGTCAGGGAGAATTGACCATTCAGAATTTTTATTCTAACTTTTTAATACGACTTGAGTTAATGGCGAAAAAAGAAAGTAATGATCCTTATTAGCTACCATCAATTCCTAAACTCACATAATTATCACATAAATATGTGTATTATTATTGTTGTATTGTTAAAATTTCTTGACTCATCATGTAACAAAAATATCACTGAAGGAAAATGTGATTAAATGCTGAGCGATTTTCAATATTATGTACCGAAAAAAAACTAACGAATTTTCATGTATGCTATTCTTATAAAATGACTTATAAACTTGTTTAAACGTGATTAAACTAAGACTTGGACCATTGCTGCCATCCATTAATAATCGTGAAGGTTTAGCTCATCATAACAATATATTAATATTAATAATTGAAACAAACAATTGCGGTGTGTTTATATTTTAATTTAGCATTTATATTGAAAAATGAACATCAATTAGAAAGATAAACTAATCATAGTTGATCTAAAATTGAAACAATGAGGTAACATCAACAACAACGCAAGGTATAATGAAACAATAATAAATCACCATTAATTCAATTTAACAGTTGAGTTAAAGTGATAATTGATTTGTTGACGAAAAAATTATTATTAATATAACATAAGAAATCAAAGCTTTCATAATGAATAAAATAGTCAAAACAAGTCAATATTTTTGTCCAATCAGATTGAAGCATTTGACATAAACCGATATTTTAAAATCTCATCTGACAATAAAGCATTAGTCATATTTACCTGATTATTGCGTCTTTTTGTAGTTTTTTTCAGCCGATAAACCTAAAACCTTTAGTTAATAGCTAATGTTGCCAAAAAATAGATAACCAAACTTCATGTTCAATTTTTTTGAACAGCTTGAACTGTTTTTTGCTACATTTCATGTAAACAATTTGGTGTACTCACTTAGTACTGATGATTGTGAGTAAAATCTGTATACAGTTGGTTGCAAAAAGAGAGATCAAAACAGAAGTTGATATAATTTCCAATCAGTTTTCCTTCGAACTAAAAATTCGAGGTTAACATTGGTGAAAGGATGAAATGAGATGAGAAAGTATTTTGCGTTGGTGAGATTAAGGGAGAAAGAAAGAGAAGCAATAATCCAAACGAGAGAATCTGTGTCATTATTAGGAATAAGTGAGAAAGATGATGAAGGAAGATTGAGAAAGTTTTTCAGGAAGAGATCAGAAGAAAGAGAAAAAGAAGCAAAAAGAAAATCAGAAGAAAAAAAGACGATAAGAAAATTTGAAAACTGTCTCTGGAAATCATCCAATAACCTATTAGGCTCATCCATTTGCTGTGGTTAGTAAAAATGTTACCGTTAATAAATGTCTCACTGGTATTTTCATCATCGTCACTGTTTTTATCTTCTCAAACCTTTGCCTATTTTTATCCTTATTATCATCATGTTAACCCTGTTAATCTGTGAATTTTAATTATTCCACCTATTAATTACTTATGGATTTCTTTGTTTGTTTTTAATGTATCAAAAATTAAAAGGTGGCAGCCTTTTTTTCAAAGAAAAGGATGGAAAAGCGGAGAAAGATTGAACACTTTCAATCTTCCTTAACCCATGGCGGTAATCAAAGACAAATGACATCAATGTCAACCTCATCTCGGACATTTACAATTAAATCAACATCACAAAGGTATTCAAGTGATAGCCCAATGGACAAAGAGGTAAATTTCTCAAATGACAAACACTTAACGTTTTTCATTTCAATTGTCAATAATCAACTAATTTTTAATATCTTTTGTTTTAGGGCTTTGATGTTGAACAATTTGAAAATGGACTTTTGAATGATTCTTCGTTTCGAGAAGCTTTAATCAGCTCAATTAATAGTGATGAAAGATCTCAGTGGAACAAGGAAAATGAACCCGATTCATTTAGTCGATCCCATGAGCAGCCTAGAATGGCTCCTAAATTAATTAGTAAACTTAAAAATGGTATAATTTTGGAAGGATCTGATGTTACATTCCAAGTGAAGTTAACTGGTAATCCAAAACCATTAGTTTACTGGTTCAAGAATGGTTTACCATTGATTTCTTCATCAAGGATTAATTGCTGGCAACAAAAAGTTGATCAAGGTATTAGCAATGGAAATACAATAGTTACCATTTTACACATTCATATGGCATTACCAGAAGATTCGGGTTATTATACATTGCTGATTGAAAATGATTTGGGTCGTTTAACGACTTCTTCACATTTAATTATTGAACCAATGGATGAGACAATTAGGTTGAAATATTTCACTTCGAATCAATCAAATCAACAAGAAACAGCCAACCGGTTAGTAAATTTCCTTTCCTTTCATGCAAAACTCATTGATCAATTTTACGAGTATTTTTGAAAATGTCCTGATAGTCAATGATTTAACGATTATGGTTCAATCAGAATTCATTGAAGCATTTAAAAATTAAATTGATTTATTTATGAACAAATTCAGTCTCTAACCGGCGTAGTCTGAATCTTTCAGATACTAACAAACTTTTTGAATGAATGAAAGATTGAATTACTATTTTTGCTTGGAACATAAATGATAAACTTTAGAAGAATATCGAATTGGGTTTATTTATCTGATGTGGAATTCATTAATATTCAGCAAATTAAGCTTGCTTTGTCAAAACAGATCCTGGTTTTACACAGTCGAAATATTGACATTTTGTCAGACGTCATCTCTAAGTCATGAATGGTCAAGATTCATGTTTAATTCTATCGATAAACGGAGTTTGCTATTCTAATAATTTATATTGTTTATACACTATTTAGTTATGTTTTTTTAAAGAATCAGTAAATGAATCACCTCTCATCTATTCGTTGAGTTTGTTCACATTTAAAAGATTCAAACATTCATTCAGACTACACTAGCTGACCTAGTTATAAAAAATAAACTCAACCCAAGCAGAAACCTCGTTAACCGAAAAGAAATAATTTCCAAATCATTGTCAATTTTCATTTATTTATTTATTTCATTTAGTTCTCAACTATCGGCATCAGAGGATCAGTCGCATTCAATACTGCATCAAGGATTACAACCTCATTTTACTCGAATACCAAATGATAGTCAAGTTGCCGAAGGTAAACTGATTCGTTTTGATTGTCGAGTTTCTGGTCGCCCAAGTCCAGAAGTTTTTTGGTACCACAATGGCTCTTTGATTTTAGATGATGGTCGTTATAAGATTGTTGTCAATGAAGATGGTTTACATTCACTGATGATACAATCAGTTGATAAAAGTGATTCAGGTCGCTATATGTGTGTTTGTCGCAACATCCATGGGCAAGAAGCCTTTGAAGTTAATTTAACTGTTATTGAAAGACAATCTTGTGTTCCACCTAAATTCATTGAAAGATTTACCGTTCAATATCATCAACCAGGCGATAATTTAGTTTTACATTGCCGTTCATTGGGTACACCTCAGCCCACACTAACTTGGCTCAAAGATGCTCATCAAATTTATCCCAATCCTCCAAGAGTTGTAATTGAGACACATGGAGGAACATCAACATTAATCATTCATGGAGTTACACCTTCAGACGATGGTTGGTATCAATGTACTGCTCAAAATCAATCTGGAAGTACGGCGACTCGAGCTCGAGTTCACGTCTTTAGGGGCTCAGAATACTCTCCAGTTGGTCGATCACCAACTCCAGACTCATTGACAGGAAGACGAACTCCAAATCGACCAGAATCAAGACAATCATATCATCATCATTCCCATCATTCTCAAGTAACATCAACTTCATCGAGGAGTGTTGACTATTATTATCAACAAGAACCAATTAGTGAAACTATTCAACTTCGTCACATAACACGACCAGCTCCAATCCGTCGTTTAGATTCGGAAGAACCATGGACTCGAATAAACCAGATCGCTCCTTCATTTACATGCCACTTGCGAGACCTAACATTAATCGAAGGAGATAGAGCTTATTTTGATGCTCGCTTAGTTCCAATTGGTGATCCTTCAGTTGTCGTTGAATGGACACTTGATGGTAGACCATTAGAGAACTCATCGAGAATCATGACAACTTATAATTTTGGACACGTTACCCTAACAATTTTGCGCACTAAAAAATCTGACGCAGGTGTCTATTGCTGTCGAGCTTGGAACAGTCAGGGTGAAACAACGACGACAGCAGCACTTAATGTTTTCGATAAACAAACAATAAAACAGCAATCATTATTTTCATCGTCGGCCAATATCTTACAATCTTCTGATTTTCCTTCTCCTTCACCTTCTTCTTCTGAAGCACCAACAACTCCGCCAACTTTTATAAAACCATTGATTGATTTAGGTAAACTTTATGAGAATGGATATGCTCATTTCGAAGCTCAAATATCTCCTTTTGATGACCCACACTTAACAGTTAAATGGTTCTTTAATGGTAAACCCTTAACGGTCGGTTCGCGAATTAGTACTATTTACAACTTTGGATATGTCGCACTCAATATTTCATACCTTCGAGTTGAAGATTCTGGTGATTATACTTGTAAGGTAGTTAACCGACTAGGCGAAGCTGTTTCAACAGCTCGATTAAAGGTCGTTAGCAGTGAATCTTTGCCTCTTACATTCACCGAAGAATCTGAAACATCTTTCTTAACCGGTGATCAAGTTAACAAACGTCGCTATCAATGGTGTATTTCCGAAGAGGAAGGACCTAAAACTGAGCCCAGATTTGTTGAAAAATTGTATGATGTAAAAGGCATACTTGTTGGAAAAACAGTTCATTTCGAAGCTACTTTAGAGCCACAAGGTGATCCAACAATGAGAGTTGATTGGTATAAGGATGACAAATTGTTGGAAGCATCTTCAAGGATAAAAACTTTCTTCAACTTCGGTTACGTTGCATTGACTATTGAACGAACAGAGGAGCGAGATGTTGGAATATATAAATGTGTAGCCATCAATAAACGAGGCTCTGATAGTACAAGTGCTCTATTACAATTCATTGAACAAGATCATCCTGATTATCAGCCTTCTCCAGTCCATCCCATAAAATCAACAAAAGAAACCTGGGAACGATACAGAGAAACAGAAGACATTACTCGTTACAATAGAATTGAAGTGGAAGAAATTGAATTACAGCGTAAACCTTCATTCACTTCACCATTGATTGGACCTGAGACTGTTGTTGAAGGGGAAGATGTGCACCTTGAAACACGCTATAGTCCTAAAAGCTCAAACATTTCTTTGATCTGGCTTCATAATGGTTCACCAATAGACATGAATGATCGTCGATTTTCAGCTATTTCACACTTTGGTTATGCTGCTCTTGATATTAGGCCAACAAAATCAAATGATTCGGGTGTATTTACTGTTATCGCCACTAACGAAAAAGGTGAACAAGCTGAAGTCGCTAAAAGTATTTTAGTCACACCATTATCATCAACATCATTGACCTATGAGGCTGGAGTTGAGAGAAGACAAACTAAATTATCATCGTCAAGCTCACAATCACACATTGCATTGTCTCGATCATCAAGCAATATTCAAGTTAAACCCTATTTTATACAGCCATTGACTCAGCCACCTGTTCAACTAATTGAAAATCATCATGTGCATTTGGAGGCTCAGGTGGAGCCTGCCCATGATGCCGAGCTTCAAGTTACTTGGCTTAGGAATGGTCGCCAATTACCGGCAAATCCAAGATACACGACAAGAGTTGATGTTGGTTTCATTACACTCGATATTGTTGATCTTAAACCAGAAGACATTGGCGAATATACAGTGATTGTTACCAACTCTTTAGGCTCTGCGAGTTCAAGTGCTTCCCTTAAAATGCAGGGCTACACACCAAAAACTCCAGAAACTTACGCAAAAAATTTTAATCCATTCAAATCCCAATTTGAAAAGGATGTTCAACAAAGGTATCAATCGAGAGTTGATACTGAACTTGTAGCTAGTAAGCGTGACAAGGAAAGTAAACCTAAATTCATTGTTCCACCTCCTTCGTATACGGTCGATGAAGGTCAATCATTAACATTGGAAACGCACTTTATCGGCAATCCAACACCAACAATTAAATGGTTTATTGGAAATCGCCAAATTACTTCTGATGGTATTAAATATAAAATAACAACTGATTCAGACGCAGGAGTTTCACGTCTTGAAATTTTCAAGACGACATCAAATGATTCAGGTAGATACACCTGTGAAGCCACAAATAAATATGGACCGAATACAACTTCATCTTTAGTTGATGTTTATAAAAGTGGTGAGAGGCCTCGTTTTCAATCAGAACTAACAGTTTTAACCATTCGACCTGGTCAACCGTTAGAATTGAAATGTCGAGTGGCTGGTTTTCCATCGCCGATGATCGACTGGTTTCACAATTCTATTCCAATCCATCTATCAGAAGTAACTTCAATGACTTACAATTCAGAAACTGGAGACGCTTCATTAACCATTCATCATGTAACCACAGAACATTCAGGTCGTTATTCTTGTCGAGCAACTAACCAATATGGAGTTGAAGAATCATCGACAATTGTAAACGTTTTACCTGACTTACCATATGATTCATCATCTAGACCCACCTTCTATCGACCACTGGGTCCAATGGTTATCCCTCTCGGTCATCCAGCTAGGATTATTGTTGAATATGAAGTGAAGCAACCATTTCAAGTAAAATGGTATCATAATGGCATTGAGCTTACTTCGACCGATAATATTCGTATTGAGACCACATCAAAATCATCATCTTTAACTATCTATCGTGTTGGTCCTGAACATGTTGGACCTTACAGAGTAACGATCTCCTCCATAAGTGGTGAGGCAACAACTTTAGGAGATTTGTCAATTATCGAATCAGTTCCTGATTCAAGAAGCAGGCCTGTTGAGTTCAAATCTATACTGTCGAGTCATCAGCAGCAACAACAGCAACAACGGCAACAGTTTACAACGATCCAGAGTCATTCAACGAAGAAAATTTTATCTTACAAATCGGCGAAAAGTAATATTCATCAGCTCGGAGATACGTCTAGTCGTACATCTAGCGTACCACCGGGTCTAGATCGAAATCGACTTCCATCTGCTTTATTAGGCTCCGACGGGTTGGATAGAGAAAGCCAACCATTATATGAACCGGATGCCATTGATTCTAGATTATCATCACAAGCAACAATCTCTCTAGATGAGCTTCGTGGTGATGGTCTATCAACAACACCGCAACAGATGACGACCTTGCCGTTAGATTACAGGCAACGCTTACAACGACAGCCTGTAACCCTAACGTCCAAGACGGTAACCCATCCATCATGGTCTGAGCAAGCATCATCAACCGAATCCCTTTTCCGTTCACAAATGTATCGGGTTACTCGAGTTTCATCAACATCACCTGAACGCAAATCAGTTTCCCCTCATGCCCCTCATTACCGACCAAAAATGCCTGTTAATACAGTTGAGGATAGAATAAGTTCGCCAAGTGGATTACCTAAAGCTCCAATCAAACATATTGTCAATCTTGAATGGAAACCTCAACGCCTTGTTTTCCCAGTCTCTCAGATGCTGGATGATGAACCAACAATGTTTATTAGCAAGGATTCATCAACTCTTAAACCAAGGGACAAGGTAAGTGTTAATCCTTCAATTAAACCTGTATTTTCTTCTATTCCAGTCGACGAAAAGAGTGAAGTTAAATTGACAATTGAATCGACGAAGAAGAGCTACTGGGAAACATCGACAACTCGGAAAACAACAACAGTAATGATGGCTACGCAAGCAGATAAGGAAAGCGAATCTCAAGAAGTCGTCAAAAGAATGGATAAAGTTACCATTGAATTGAAGCCTCCAATAGTCAACTTTCTTTTTGAAGAATGGAAATCTGATGATGAATCTGAAAGGAATGAGATTTATTATGAAACTAAAGGATATTCATTTCCACAGAAACAACCAAGTTTACAATCGACATCAACTTCAGTTATTTATCAACCTTACCAGAAGGCAACATTGGAATTGCCTTGTCCACGTCTGACCTTTACATTTGATGACTTTGCTCCAAATAATTTAATTGCACCTTCACCTGAGCTAATTGATCTTTCAGCATATTTGTATCAAGAAGATGAAACTCCCAAATCATTGGAGCCTTTGTTTTCAGTTGAGTTTGAAATACCTTGTCCAATGATTTACTATGGTACAGCTCCAGCCGGATCAGAAAGCGTTTCATTGTCACCAATCGGCATTGAAACAATTTCAGGTGAAATAATCAGACCTGATTCAGTAATGTCTGAAAGATCTGATGATATTGATATGATTGAAGATCGTCCTAAAGGCTTAAAAAGAAGTGCCAGTTTACATATTACTCGAGTGGTTGAAGCATCTGCAGTGGTTTACACAGTCCCGTGTCCTATTTATGAGTATCGGTTCCAGGAGGTTCCAATTGACGAACATGGTCGTCCTTTGTCAAGTATATTTGATCTGAGTGCAGCTCCACAATCTCCTGGTATATTGAGGAGTGAAAGTGGAGTGATTGATGTTGAGGCTCTGTATGCTCTTGGCTATCTTAAAAATTTGATTGCCACTATTGAAATTCCCAATACTCGAATCACCTTCAGGATTCAAGGTAAAGCACCTAAACCACTTTCAGTGAGTGCTGGACTTGCAGACGGTCAAACATCAGATCAACCAGAAGAGTTGTTGGTTATAACAGAATATGAAGTTCCTTTCCAAAGATTGGAAACCAAAAGACCAGAAGAGTTGTTATCTCAACCATCAACTACCGGACTCGGTTCTCAATTACAACCGACTACTCAGACTAGACTAAAAGAGCAACCAATGACCTGTGAAACCTCACTTCCTTTCCCGAAAATTATCATGTCTCTGCATGAAGACATAATGCCTTCTCAGAGCAGTGGTGATGCCACTCCTCAAGTGATCAGTATTTCTCAACAATACTCAACACATCTTAACCGATATGAAACACTTGCTCTGATTGAACGCCAATATGGCCCTCTACCGATAACATCCGCGCAACCACTACCCGTTAGTCCATCAACTGTACGAGAAGAGTTCAGAGAGGTAACCATAAGATCGCAAGGAAAAAGAAGATCATCTAAAACGATGAAAACTGAAAGTAAAACTTTATTGAAAGAAAAAGATAAACCCATTAAAGACAAGAAATCACCACCGAAAGAAGAAAACTGGACATGGACTGAATTGACTATTCCTGTGTTAACTTATGTTTTTAATTTCCCAATACCTTACATAGCCAATTATTTTGTTCCATGTTCAAAACTCGAACCTTCAGAAGAAGTTTCTTCTCAGTTTTACATAACCATTGCCGAAAAAATTCAAAAAATTATTTCTATTGATCAACTCAAACCATCTAGTACAGTTTCTGAATCATCATCTGATTTGAGGGTTACAGATTATCCTCTATCTGTTGATATTGTTCGAGACTTTATTGTAAGTGAAGGTTTTATTGAATTGACAGTAACACAATCTGAGATTGAACTTTTAAAACGTCAAAGGCCACCATACGTCAGAGATACTGTACCACCAATGCTGATCACTATCAGAAGTCAAGCTAGACCTAAACAAGTTAAACAATCAGTCAAAAGATCAGAGGTTATCACAATCAAAACATCATCAAAACAAACAGGAATTGTTGATGTAAAACAACAACCAATTACACAAAGTATTGATGTTGAATCAAAAGCCAAGCCAACTTTTGAGACTGAAAGAGTAAGGTATGAGACTATTCAACCCTCAGTTCAGATTGTCCATCCAGTTCCAGAATCTGAACATGTGAGCCAACCTCAAGGAACTATGCAAACAGAAATTTCATCAAAATCAACACCTTATAATCAAATAATTTATCAAGTTGATTTGCCCAGAGACCAATCGATAACTACTCATCAGAGTTATGAAAGTAGTCAAATGATTCACAAAGTGGAAAAAGTTACACCAACTCCAATCTACATGAGTCATCCGGAGATGACTCAACAACCTGAAGTTAGACAGCAAACATCTTTAGATATGACACCGAAACAAGTTCAACCAACAACAACTCATATTCAGCAACCTCCACCAGTTGCACCTAAGCCTATTCATAGACAGCCTTTAGGTACTCCAATTGAATTGACAATTGGTAAAAAGACTAGCCTTTTTAAACAGCCAGCTGAATCTAAACTTGAAATTACAACTCAATCTACAGAAATTCCAGTTAATGAACTTGTTGATGTAACCCAGAGACCTGATTATCAACAAAATATTAATATAGAATCATATGGTCGGCCGAATGAAAGAACTGACCTTAAACGATCTATTTTACGATCAGAAACTAAAACAACAACAATTGAAACAAGTCCTGTAGTAACTATTGATCGACCAGCAAGCGTGTTGCCTATTACCCAGACTACATCGACTCGCTTTACAGAGCAAATGGAAAGAGAACCGATTAAAGTTACAACCGAAACTTTACAGACTCACACAGCATCTTATCAATTACCATCACCTCAATTATATTATCCGTACCAAGACGATAGTCAAGTTCAAATGCCTTTTCAACTTCAAAGTCAAACTCCAATGGCTCCTGCTAGATCCAAAGTCAAGCCAGTCTCTCAGCCTTTGCAATCAAAACTTTTTGTACAACAGCCAGTCGATCATCAAGGTGATTCTAACGAAGTTAAAACACATCCTGTAAAACCGATGGTAACTTCATTTGACACACCTTCACCAAGGATAACTTATCCGTTCCAGACTGACTCTGAGCGACCAGAGCAATTTATCACAGGAATGACTCCGCATCCAGGCTATATTGGATACCCAGACCAAGAAAAATTCATGCCTGAAGCACCGTTAGCATCAACTTCAAGAGAAATGACGATTGAAACACAGTCAAAAACATTGACTCAACTGCAAAAACAGCCAACTGCGGGTTCATCTATTTTAGTAACAAAGATGTCGACGCAAAAGAAGAGTGAATCAACAAGAACAGTTCCACACCCTCAAATCTCATCTTCTTCTGAGGAATTTGTTGATATAAAAGTTGTCGATTTGCATAAACGTCCTTTGGATGTTTCTTCAAAAGTCTTACCTCAACATTTTACTGAATCAATAACTAAAACAAAAGATACTCAACTAATACCGAAATCTGTTATTTATAAGGAAGATGAAAAACAACATGCTCGTGAAACTGTTTCAGCGGCAATCGAATCAACTATGAGAGCAGAAAAAATGATTCCCTATTCAATTGTTAGATATCATGTTCCTGATGAATCTCAAATGCAAAATGCCGAAATGCCTCGAGATGTACATATTACATCAAAAGGCAGATCACAAAGTAAAATGGTTATGGAATCAACACAAGTTGAAATTTCAAAATCTCCAATACAACCCATAACTGCTTTGATGGATCAATCAGTACCTGAAAGCCGCCCATTCGAAGCATCAACAACTTCGTTCCAAATGCCTGAAAAGCCAATACGAACTGAAAAACCAATCGATCAACAAACTTTTATGCCACGTGAAGTAACAATGAAATCAACTGGAAAGAGTAGATCAGAGACTCAATTGGAAAAATCCTCAGTATCTCAGATAATATCGAAACAAGTTCAACACCGATTTCTATCTGACTCGGAATTGCCTTCGTTTGATTCAGCTAGACAGATACCTTTTGATAATCAACAGTTTGCACAAGCTCAGTCTGATTTGGTTCAACAAACAACATTATTCGAGAGCCAAAAGTTGTACACACAGAGATCATTTGAAACTCGGGCTGATCAACCATATCAGCGTGTTGAATATCGTCCTCCTTCTGAGCTTCAGCCTCAAATTGTACCGAAAATTGATGAACAAATTCAGAGAACAGCTGCATCACAATATATTCAACACGTTTTAGCTCCATTGGTTAAAGCTGAATTAACGTTACCCCATCCAATGTATATATTTAATGTTGAAGAAATAATTGTGAGAACAAAAGAAACAGAAAAACCAGCAATGGAAGAAACAAAACCAACTTTAATGACATTAACACAGCAAAGAAAACAAAAGGCTGTTGACACAATCACAAAAGCATTAAGTCCTTTCATTGTCTCATTGGAAATACCATCACCTCGATGGATATTTTATATTAAAGAGATACGAGTCAGAACTTCATCCAAAGAAAGGGATCAAATGTTTATCTCGGAGATTGTCACTCCATATCACGAGATTCCTGCTGTTTCCCCTGATTATATTGAAATGCCAATAGCGCATTCATCTATCTATTCATCACAAGCTCAACAACCTTCACTTTTGACTGATTTCAAGGCTCCAAAATCAATCACCTTTACTGACCAACAATCAACCACAGCAGCAATAGCTTCATTAATAGATTTACAAGAAACTGAATCGGAAAGAAGACGTCTAGCAGCTGCAACAATTCATTCTGTGATAAGTCCATTAATCAGAACTGAATCTTTCCCGGTTCCTAGTTACCCAATTGAGCCAGTTACCCAAGAGTTCAGATTAACATCCAAGGGAAGGACAAAAGTTGATCAGAGTTTCGAAAGAAGTTCACTAGAGGTGACTAAAAGTGTATCATCTACTTCCTACGAAACTGTTAGTCGAGATATCCCTTCATTGATTTCAATCGATCAAATGGTAGTTGACCAACAAACTCGTTTACAAACATCGGTTCACCAAATTGAATCGACTTCGTCACCATTATTACACACAGAGGTCAGATTACCGCAGCAGTTTGTTGAAGATCAGTCGATTCGTGAATTAAGAATAACAAGTAAAGGTCAAAAGATGAGTGAGGCTAGATTGGAAAGAACTGTTATATCGGCAGAATCAAAACCAGTAGCTAAGCAACTGTTACCAGAAAGAGCTGAGCAACTAGATAAACCTTCAGATGACAAAGAAGTAGCTCGAAGTTATTTACAAAATATATTACAACCTCTTGTACAAATGGAGATACCTTATCCCCGATTGTCATTCCCTGTTCCTGCTGACTTGGTATCGGTACAAGAAATGACTATAACTTCAAAAGGAAGGGAGAGACAAGAAGCACATTTAGAAACATTCGAAGCTTCAAAATTAGTATCAAAAATAGACAGTCAACCTGAAACTGATTCAACAACGAAAACAATTATTCAATTGAAAAGAACTGAAAAGCATAAGAAAGAGAAAAAGATATCTCAAAAACAAGTAACTGAATCAGCAGATGGTCAAAAGCCAGTTGAATTCCCGACAAGAGATGTTACAATAAAATCAAAAGGAAGAGAGAGATCATTAACTAGACTGGAATCAACTGAGATTGAATTAGAAACAAAACCTAAATTTACAGAAATAGAAACAGTTGATCAACCAAGTTTAGTTGAAACTAAAGTGTTAGAGTCATCAGATGCAAAAACCTCTCAAACGATTCAATTAAGCAAACCTGAAGAAATACAAAGGTTAACTAAAGTGACAACTAACGTAATCGAGCTGCCTACTATGCAGGTTGAATATCCATTGCGCGATGTTACAATAAGATCAAAAGGCAGAGAACGATCACTAACCAGACTTGAATCAGTGGAGATGGAGATAGAAATAGATAAAAAGATCGAACAACCAATTATTGATAAAACTCAAATAATTCCAGCCACAGCTGAAATTCCTGATGAAGATTCAAAAGATGAAGCATTAATTGAAGCTCAAAAAGTTATCCAACTGAAACAACTGACTAAGAGAGAGATAGTTGAAAAGACCGAGGATACACCAGAACCGAAATCGCCTTCAGTACGCGATGTCACGATTAAATCTAAGGGTCGGGAAAAATCTTTATTGCGAGTTGAGTCAGTTGAGGTAAAACTTGATAAAAAGAAAGAATCTGGTTTGCCATTAGAAGTAAAGCCACCAAAGGCAATAGAAGATACGAGAAAAGATACTAAAGAGATACAACTAACCAAACCTGTGATTATTAAAAAGAAAATTCCTGGTGAAACAGTAATTTTCTATGTACCTGAAATCACACGTAAACCATCGTTGATTGAAGAACCAATTTCATCAACAATGAAAATTGAAAAGACAACAATAGAAATCGAAAAACGTAAAAAGATTGAACAACCTGAACAAGTTGAACTCTCATCTGAAACAATAATGATAACTTCAGAAGCAAAAGAAATTGTTGATTCTGGTAAAACATTGGAAACTGATGAACATTTAGTATTACCTAAAAAGAGTGAAGTATCAGCTAAGCCAAGTATCGTAACACAAGAAGCAATTGTAATTGCTGAAGGTACTATTGATGGATCAACTAAACCATTAGAAACAAAAATTACACAAGAAAAAGCTAGTGTTGATTTGACACAATCAAAGGCCGTTACAATTGATGAAACTGGACCAGTAGAGAAAGAATCAGATATGAAAGCACCCATTCATCCTAAAACTAAACATGCTAGAATCTTAAAAGGTGTACCGAAACAAAGGTCTTTATCAATTGAAGGTAAACAGTTGATGGAAACCGAGTTGCCTTTAACGGTTCATCAGCCTGAGACTAGTCATCTAATTCCAATCAAAACTGATCAAACTCCAATAGCAAGTGCTCAAGTATCTGAAGCTAAACTAGAAGAAAAAACGCTTCCTATAGATAAATCGGACACAAAAGAAAGACGGGCTTCAATTAGGAAAACAGTCCCAAAACGGAGATCAGTATCTATTGAAAGGAAAGATTTAATGGAGAAAGAACTACTTCGTAAAGTACCTGAAATATCGATATGTAAAGCGTCAATTGACTTGGTCCCGCCAATTTTAGCTTTTCAAGTTACAATGCAATCGATAATGGAAACTGAGCAACCGATTTCAGCTTTACCCGAAACCACGGAACATCATGCAACCAGCTCATTTGACACATCAAAAGCAGTTACTGTCAGTGATGTTTTCGCACCACAAGAAGTTGTTGCTTTCAACATTCCTTCAACAAAGTCAGAGTCAGCATCAGTTGAAGTTGCTTCATTTACAGCTCCTGAGTCTCGAGTTGAATTCCCATGTGAAATCGAACAGCCTCAAACTCCAGAGAAACCTAAAACGTCAAAGGTCAAAGTGAAAGCACCAGTTAAAACAAAGCATTCATTGATTGTACAACAGAAAGATTCATTTGAAAAAGAATCGGAACTACAACCTGAAGCTGTTCCAGATAAAGGACAAGGATCTGTGTCTTTGACATCAACATCTGCCATATCAGTTTCAACACGCGATTATTTAGAAGCAGCAGAGAAGCCTCTTGAGATTGATTCAATCAAGCCTAAGGTTGCCACACAGTCAGTGGTTGACAAGACATCGGCAGCATTATCAATATCTGCCATTGAAATTGGTGAAAGTGAAACGGTTCAGCTATCTAAGACACCTTTAGATAAACGTCCAAGTGTCAGTTTAACTGAAAGTCGAGCCATTGAGATAACAACGTCAATTCCTGGAGATACTGAGAAAAATCTCGAAGAAAAAGCTAAACCAGAGAAACATAAATTGAAGAAAAAAGTTGATATTAAGAAACAAAAATCGATTTCAATTGAATCTCAACACCCAATAGAATCAGTTGGCTCGATTGAGAAAATGGATGAATCTCAAGAACAAGTTAAAGAGACTATTTCACCAATTACTCCTTTAACAGTTAGTAAAATAGAAACTGTTGAAGAATCAGAAAAATTTTCTCAGCCTCAAACAGCTAAACCTTCACAAGCAGCTCAGTCAACGACGCCTTTAACTCAAGCTATAACAGTACAAAGTATAGATACAATAAACCTTGAAAGTCCGTTAAAGGTTGACCAGCCTATTGTGGAAGTAGCTCGAATTGAAATACCAACGTCGATTGCAATTGAAGCTTCACTTGATTCATTAATTGAAGCCGGACCTGAAGAAACAAAATCAGCTCAGCCAAAGAGCCAAAAGGTTAAACCCAGAAAGTTAATTAAACCAAAACACCCTCTTCAAGTTACTCAGGGTGAATCATTTGAACGTGAAGTAGATTTAGCGTTGGACAACACAATGGTACAAACAATTTCAAGCTCCATTGAAATAACAACTAGAACAGCATTTTCAGTATCTTCGAGTGATTTAATAGAAGAAGCAACTGTTTCGACGGCCTTAGATACTGTTACCAGCGTTGTTGAAGAATCAAAAACAATTGAAACGAAACATAAACCAATAACAGTTTCTTCAATTGAGACGCTCGAAACAACCGATTTAATTTCAGATGTAAGACCATCAACAAGTCAACCAACAGTTGATATTACTCAAGCACAAGCTTTGTCTGTTGTTGAATCAATAACAGGTGAAACAGAACAGCTATATGCCCAGCCAATTACTATGGAAGCTAAGCGCATGAAAACCAAGATTGATTTTCAAGAAAAGCGTACCTTGTCCATTGAAGCTCCAGAGTTGATTGAGAATGTTGTTGAAGCTGTTACAGAACCAAAATCAAGTGATTTCGCGAAACAGAGTCTGATTCCAGAAAAGTCTGTAACCATTGATTTAGTGCAATCAATGGAGAAAGTCGAGACTTTAACAACTACAAGCCCTCAAATTAGAACTATTGTGTCAGTTTTGTCCGACAAAATTCATACACCAATGACAATAACAATGGAAGTGCCAAATGATAATGAGAAACCGTTAATAACAAAAGAAATGAAGCCAGATAAAGGGGTTATGAACGTTGAAACAGCGATCGCAGTTCAAGCGACTGAAGCTACATTCAGCTTGAAAGAAGCAGATTTTATTGAGCAGAAACCTATTTCAGCTTCCGCAACAGCGAAACAAATAGAAGACGACAAAAAATCAGTCTCAGTAGAGAGCAAAGAAACTTTGGAGAAAGAAGGAGAATTGGAAATACCTTTATCTAAAGAGGAAAACTTGACAATGAAAAGCTCGGTAATAACTCAACAAGCTATGGAAATAACTGTTGCAATTCCTGGTGAAATGGAAGAAACTACTAAACCAGAAAAACCAGAAAGGAAAAAAGTTACAAAAAAGACAAATCTTAAAAAATTAAAATCAGTTTCAATTGAGAAACCAGAACTTTCTGAAAGTATTGTTCCAATAGAAACAACATCACAACCAACTAATCAAGCAGCTAAATCAATTGAATCAGATCAATCAATTATTGTTTCAGATAATCAAATTATTGAACAACCAACAGAATTGAATATTGAATATCCTGATGCTAGACAAAGTTCATCAACATTAACTGATAGGAATTTACATCATTTGCAGGTTTCACTCCAAGATATTGGAGTTAAAGAAAGTGAATTAACTTTAGATAAACCTGATGAAAGTAATGCTGATATTAATATTTCACCATCAACTGCTATGATTGGTACTCAAGTGATTATTAATGAGAAAGAAATTCCAATTGAAACTGGTATTGAAGCTAAGCCATCGATACAACCAGAATTTGAATCTGAAATGATAAAATTAAAATCAATATCAATTGAGAAAAGAGAAACATTAGAAATGGAAGGAAAATTTGAAACAGATTTGCCTCGAACTCAATCTTTGTCTATTGCAGCTGAAAAATTGTCAACTCAGACTCCGATCATTGTTTCATCAAACTCTGCTATTGAACAGAGTGAAACAATAAATGAAGTGAAATTTGATGAAGTTTCACCAGAGGTTACTTTAACGACAATAAATGCACCAGCCTCGTCAAGTGAAAACCTTCCTGTAGAAAAGGAAGGAAACATTGAAGACCAACAATATCCATCATCTTCCAAAGCATCCGTCAAATCTGACATGAAAAAATTAAGATCAGCATCTATAGAAAGAAGAGAAACATTAGAAATGGAAGGAAAATTTGAAACATCCTTACCTCGAAAAGAGAAATTATCAAAGAAAACTTCAATTTCTAAGAAAAGATCCGTTTCAATTGAAAGACCATTAGTTATGGAAAGTGAATCGTCAGCTGATATACAAACTCAACCTGAAATTAAACCAAAAGAAAGTAAAGTTGATTCAAAATCATCATTTGCAACAACAAACATACAACAAGAAAGTCTTGAAAGTGAATCACAATTAGATCAACCAATAATAAAATCAAGTAAAGCTGATAAATTAATTGAATCAATACCACAAGCTTTAACAGTTATAACAAGTGATGTTTCACAAGATGAAATACCTTTAGATTTACCAAAAGAAACAATTTCATCAGCATCAATTGATATACCAACTATGATTGTTGCTGAATCACGAGTTGATCAAGTAATAGAAAAAGAAGATATTTCAACAATTGATGTAAATATTTCAAGACCAGAAAAGAAGAAAGTAAAAGTGAAACCAACAATTAGATCAAAACAATCAGTAGAAGTTATTCAAAAGGATTCATTCGAAAAAGAAGGTTTAATTGAAACTGATAAAACAGAAGTTGCTACACAAAAGCTTGAAGAAACACCAAAAACAGTAGCAACAATTGAATCAAAACAATTGTTAGAATCTGAAGCTGAAAGTTTCGTCTTACCTGATCAAAGTGAATCAGTCACTCCTAAGCTTACAGAAGAGCTTAATAGGACAATCACTATCCAAGATTCACAACCTATTGAATCAGAGGAATCAGTAATTTCTCAAGAGACACCAACGGTTCGACCTCAAGTTGCTTTTGCCACAAGCCAAGGAATTACAGTCACCGCACAAATTACTGGCGAAACAGAAACAGTTTTACTTGAAGATGTGAAACCTGAGTCTCATAAACTAAAGAAAAAAGTAGATCTGAAAAAACAAAGATCTTTGTCTGTTGAACGTCCTGTCACAATGGAAGCTGCCCAAGATATTCCAATTTCAGATAGCAAAGAAGAGACTGCAAGTCAGTTGTTATCACCAGAAGCATCTTTAGAAGTATCGACGATAGAATCAGTCGAAAACATAGTCAAGTTAGAAATAGAAATACCTTCCGAGAAAACAGTAGTGAAGTCGATATCAGAGTCTGTCTATCATTCTTATGAGGTAAACATATCTGTTGCTGATGTAGCTGAGTCTGATTTGACCCAAATGGCTCATACATCAACGAAAGCTCAGATTGGAATAACGGAATCAGAAGCTGCTTCTGGAATAATTAGTCAACCTGTTGAATCTGAAGTTACATTAGATGTTGATTCTGTACCTGAAAAAGTAAAACCAACAAAAACATTAACAAAGAAAAAATCAAAATCAATTTCAATCGAAAGAAAACAAAGTTACGAGAAAGAAGATAAACTTGAGGTTGAAACATGTAAACCAGAAAATGCTAAGCCTGATATAAGTGATACTCAAGCAATATCAATTGGAATTGATGTTCCAATTGAAAAAGAAGAACAATTAAAAGAAGATGTTAAACCAGAAAAGAAAAAGGTTAAAGCCAAGAGACCTTTGAGTAAAACAAGATCAGCATCAATTGAAAGACCACAAGTATTGGACAAAGAAGATGAATTCCATGTAAAAAAGCCGTTAATTGGTACAGCAACTACATCAATGGTCCCTCAAAAGACGATTGAAAGTTCAACAGTAGATACATTGGAAAGTGAACAAGTTGTTATACCAATAGATGAAGATCAAATTGTTGAAAAAACGGCAAAAATATCAACCGAAACAAAATTATTAGAGAAAGTAAAACCATCTGAAAAACTGTTGACAATGATTGGTGAACCTGAAATTGAAAGACCGAAAATTGAACAAGAAATTGAAATTGAATCAAAAGAACGAAAACCAATTCGTAAAGAAATAATACAAACATTCAAAAAAGTTGGTGATAAAATAACATCTATTCAAGTTGAATCAACTCAATATGAAGATTCAATTGTTGATATTACTATGGAACAAGATAGTAAACAAGAGATTGATATTGAATCTAAAAAGAAGAGTGATTTATTCGTTGAAGAATTAGCAACTGAAATTGGTGAATCACCAACTCCAACAACAACAAAAATGGAAGATTCTATTAGTATTGAATTACCTGATGAAGACCAAGAAGTAATATCAAAAGAGAAAGATAAATCATCTGAATCAATCGAGATAATTCCTGATATGGATATAAAAGTTGAATCTAAAGGAAAAAAAGACAAGAAAAAGAAACCTAAATTTAGTGAAAGGTTTGATGTGCATCGCAACGTAGCTGATATACAAGTTGAAGGTAAGTCGGACATTGATAGTATTCCTGTAGATAGTTCCTCTGAAAATTTAGAACAAATAGATTCCTCGGAAAATGTCCCTGTTGTTGAAATGGAAATGATTAAAGATGAAATATCGGATTTGCTTGGTGAAGCTCCGGAAGATACAAAACCAGTTGACATGGATGAACAAGATAAAAGTGAAATTAAAGTCAAAACCCATAAAGCTAAGTTGAAGATTCCTGGAACTCGAGTTATCTACAAAGTTCCTGGTCATCGTGCTAGATCACCCAAAATTGATACATTCGAGTCACCCGAAACTCCTGGTTATCATGTAGTTAAACTTAGTATTCCTGGTAAACGAGTAATCTTCCGAGCTCGACCAAAAGGAGGCAAACATAGTGACCAAGAAGAGGAGATTATACCGGAAAAGAAGAGTGGATCAACTATGGATTTGAAGATGGACCAGATTGAACAAAAGGAAGAGAAAGGTGATTTGGTTGAAGTGAAAGAGAGTGAGAAGAGTCAAAGAGTGACAATTAGATCTAAAGGAAGAATGAAATCATTGCAAAGACATGAAGCAGTTGATCTCGAGGTTGATATTGATAATCAAGATCATTTAGAAACGTTCGAGATGATTGATGATCAAGCCCAGCCAGAAGTTATTCAAGAAGATGAAAAAATAGTGACCACAAAATTGAAAATAACTGGACGTAAAATTGTATTCAAAGTACCAAGAAGAATGAGTCAGCCTGAGATTGAAAGTGAAATGGTAACTGATCAACCTGCTCAAATCGAAATTCCAGATATTATTGAAGCTCAAACCACTATCGAACTCAAGAAACGTGATCAAAAACCAGTTGAAGTTGAGAAACAAAGGGAAACTGTTAAACTTGAAAAATCAATCCCAGTTCAAGAAATCACCATAAAATCAAAAGGCCAGCAGAAAATTGAAACTAATTTAGAATCAGAATCTATAGAAATTGAAAAAGCACCATCTAAGCCAAGTTTACAGGAGATAGAGTTCGAAGAAGGTTCAAGTCCTGTTGGAACATCAGTTGAGTTACAAATCAAAGAAAAAGAAACTGAATCAGAGATTGTTGAGAAAGACAAACAATCTGAAACTACAAAATTAAAAATTTCTGGTCGCAAAGTTGTTTTCAGGGTTCCTTCTGAATCACAAGAAAGTGAAACTGTCGAGAAATCGTCTGAAATTGAAATATCAATCGATCAACCTATCGATCGATCTGATGAGCAGCCTAAAAAGGTAGAGGCCAAAATTAAACCTAAAAAACCAAGCATTGAATCAATGCAAGAAGTTATTATTGCAACAAAAGGGCGAGAAAAATCATCTATAATATTGGAATCTTCTCAGATTGAAGCTGACAAATATGCTGAAACTGAAAAATCAATGACTGAAGAAGATATTGAAGAATCTGTTAAAATTAATATTACTGGTAAAAGGATTGTCTTCAGAGTTCCAAGAAAATTGAGTTTAGAAAAAGAAACTGTTTTTGAGGAATTAGAGCAACCAGAATCACCGGAAGATATCGAGAAACAAGAAAGACCAGAAATAACCGATGATGTTCCTTCAACGGATGAAATGAATCGAATTGATATCAAGGGCAAAAGAATTGTATTCAAAGTTCCTAGAAGGTTCAGCAAAGAAGAAATAATGGAGGCTGAAGAGTCAATTTCAGGAACAACAAAAGTGAAAATAACTGGACGCAAAATTGTTTTTAAAGTTCCTCGAAGACACAGCGATCTTGAAACTGAAGAGTTGCAAATAAGTCATGATGCAGCTGATATTTCAGTGAGCGAACGTGTTGAAGTTGATACGAATTTCGAATCAAAGGATGATATAGAGTTACAGTTTGAAAAAGAAGAGGTATGCGAAAGTCTTGAGATTAAAACAAAACCTGATTCTGTCCAAGAAATGAGTATCACATCTAAAGGAAAAGAGAAATCAGACTTCGAAATAGACTCAGCACAAATTGAAATTGGGAAAGAAATTACTGCGACGACAGTTCATGATGGCATAACAGAAGCGACAGTACCAAATAAAATAAAGAAGACAAAGAAAAAGATTAAGCCCAAAGAAAAACCTGAAGAAGATTTAAAATCAAGTGAACACATTGAAATGGATAAAACAATAGAAGAAGCAAAAGCGGAAAAGATAGAAATTGAAATTCAACAAGATTCTGTCCAAGAAATAAGCATAACATCTCGAGGAAAAGAAAAATCTGAAATCGAATTAGCTTCAGAGCAGATTGAGGCCGAAAGGGAAATAACTGAAACAAAAATTCCTGATGCTATAACAGATGCAACAGTACCAGAAATTGATAAAATAAAAGCGAAGAAAATCAAGAAAAAGATTAGGCCAGAGACGAAATCAATTGATATGACTGAAGAAGAGTTGCAATCTGAAGCTCAAGTAACAATAGAGTTGAGACAAAAAATGGAAGTAAATGTGGAAAAGGATGAAAGAGAGAAGATAGAAATCGAAACTCAACCAGATTCTGTCCAAGAGATAAGCATAACATCTAAAGGACAAAAGAAATCAGAAATAAGCATAGATTCAGAGCAATTGGAAATCGCAAAAGAAATCACAGAAACAACAATATCTGATGGCATAACAGCTGTAACGTTACCAGAAAGTGACAGAGAAAAGATTAAGAAAACGAAGAAAAAGATTAAAACCAAAGACAAACCAGAAGAAGATTTGAAATCAAGTGAACAAATTGAAATGGAAAAAACAAAAGAAGAAAAAGATGCAGAAAAGAATGAAATGGAAACTCAACCCGACTCTTCTCAAGAAATAAGCATCATGTCTAAAGGACAAAAGAAATCAGAAATAAGTATAGAATCAGCACAAATCGAAGTCGCGAAAGAAATAACTGAAACAACAATACCTGATGGCATGACAGACGCTGCTGTACCAGAACAAATCAAGAAGACAAAGAAAAAGATTAAAACAGAAAAACAAGACGAAGATTTTAAATCGAGAGAAGAAATTGAAATGATCACAACAATAGCAGAAAAAGAAGAAAAGCAGATTGAAATCGAAAGTCAACCAGATTCTGTACAAGAAATAAGTATGATCACCCAAGGAAGAGATAAATCAGAATTTAAAATTGATTCAGAGCGAATGGAAATCGCCAAAGAAATTACTGAAACAAGGATGCCTGACATTGTGACAGATGCACTGATACCAGAAGAAGAGAAAGACAAGATCAAGAAAACAAAGAAGAAGATTAGGCCAAAAGAAAAGCCAGTGGAAGATTTTAGATCAAGTGAACAAATTGAAATGGAGAAAGAAATAGAAGAAAAAGAAAACGAAGACGAAAAGGTTGAAATTGAAACTCAGCCTGATTCTTCTCAAGAAATAAGTATAATATCTAAAGGAAAAGATAAATCAGAAATTAAAATTGAATCAGAAATGATTGAAGCGATAAAAGAAATTACTGAGACGACAATTCCTGATGAAATAACAGATGCAACAGTAACAACTGATAAAATAAAGAAAACAAAGAAAAAGATAAAACCTAAAGAAAAACCTGAAGAAGATTTCAAAGCAAGTGAAAAAATCGAAATAGACAAAGATCAAGATCAAGATCAAGAGAAAATTGTTTCTCAAGATGTATCCATAAGTTCAAAGGGTAAAGATAAATCAGAGACTCTTATTGAATCAGAAAGTATCCAAGTTGAACGTGAACCAGTTCCGTTAATATTACCTGTAGATGAACAAGATAAACCTGATTTAGAAAGAAAAGATTCAGTCGTTATTGAATTGGGTAAAACAGTGATAATTAAAAAGAAAATTCCTGGTGAAACAGTAATTTTCTATGTACCTGAAATCACACGTAAACCATCGTTGATTGAAGAACCAATTTCATCAACAATGAAAATTGAAAAGACAACAATAGAAATCGAAAAACGTAAAAAGATTGAACAACCTGAACAAGTTGAACTCTCATCTGAAACAATAATGATAACTTCAGAAGCAAAAGAAATTGTTGATTCTGGTAAAACATTGGAAACTGATGAACATTTAGTATTACCTAAAAAGAGTGAAGTATCAGCTAAGCCAAGTATCGTAACACAAGAAGCAATTGTAATTGCTGAAGGTACTATTGATGGATCAACTAAACCATTAGAAACAAAAATTACACAAGAAAAAGCTAGTGTTGATTTGACACAATCAAAGGCCGTTACAATTGATGAAACTGGACCAGTAGAGAAAGAATCAGATTTGAAAGCACCCATTCAACCAACCAGTAAAAGAGCCAAAATTAAAAAGGATATTACTAAACAAAGATCTTTATCTATTGAAAGAACTAATGTCTTGGAAAGTGAATCTTCTTTACCAAGTGATAAACAAGAATATCAACTTGCACAAGTTGATTTAACTCTTTTGGACACTGCAGCACAAACAGTTTCTTCGTCGCCTTTTGAATCCACCAAATTACTTGCTGATCAGACTGATCAAGTTTCCTCTGCAGATTTACATGTTGATGTTAATTCTGCAATAACAATTACAAGTGCTACACCATTACAGCAAGAAACTTGTTTACCAGATATCGATAAACCAGATACAAAATCAGCTTATGTTGATATAACGCCTTTAACTGTTCCTGAAAAAAGATTAGAAATCGATGTTATGGAAAGTGAAACTCCAAAATCTGATGATACTCCAGATTCTCATAAGATTGTACCAAAAGCACCAATAAGAGTAAAACATTCATTAATTATTACCAAAGGACAACCTATTGAAACAGAAAAAACAATTGAATCAAGTTCTATTGAAATGTCATCAACTAAACTTGAAGTTACTCCAAGTTCATCTTTATTAGTTACTCAAAGCCAACCTCTAGAAACTGAAGTTAACATTGAAACAAGTCAAAGTACAACGCAGTCAGCATCGATTGGTTTATCAGATGAACAAAATAAATCATTAAGTGTCTTGTCAACTGAAATTGTAGAAACTGGATCAGATTTAAAACCTGAAAGCACAGTTAGTGAAAAACCTAAAATTGGTTTTACAGAAAGTCATTCAATTGAAGTAACATCAAAAACGATTGGTGAATCTGAGAAAGAATTGTCTATTCCAGTTGCACCTGAAAGGAAAAAAGGAACTAAAAAAGTTAATCTTAAAAAACAAAGATCACTGTCAATAGAAAGACGTCAACTTGTTGATTCAGTAGCACCAATAGTTGATGATGAAACACCGAGGGATAAAGCAAAGGAATCAGTTCTACCTAAAACTTCGAAATCTCTTTCGGTTTCAACAATTGAAACAAACGAATCCGCTGAGCTTGAAAAACAGGTCGATACACAATTGGAGAGAGCAGAACAACAAATAACTTCTCTATCAGCATTTACCGTCAGACTTGATTCATCTGTTGAGCGAGAAGGGGATTTGAAGACGCCAACCCACGTTAGAGACCAGGTTACTGAAATTCATGACGATCTTCAACGCAAAAGTTCATTGATAGTGAGTAACTATCATTTGATGGAAAAAGAAGGGGAAGCGATAATTGATCAATTCGATGAATCACGTTTGGAACCTCAATCAATCCAAGAAGCGATATCAGTGCCTTCAGTTAGTCAGATATCATCTTTTGAGACTGAAAAGTCACTATCAACCGAAATTCCCGACAGCCGTGAAGCACAGTCAAGTCTTACAATGAGTAGAGCACTAAATGTCCAGGATAATGAAATTGTTCAACAAGTTCTCCCATTGGATATCAGTATTCGTCATCCTGGAGAAGCTTTGACTGACATTCCGACGATGATGATAGCTGAGTCACAAGTCACAATGCCTGCTGAGAAGGAATCAGAGATACAGGAACCAGAACAAGAAACTAGAAAAATAAAGCCAAAGAAACCCTTAAAGCCAATGCATTCTTTGGAGGTGCAAAATGAAGAATCTTACGAGAAAGAAATTGATTTTGTTACTAAACTAACAACTGATTCTGCATTAGAAATCACGCAATTGACACTCCGATCAGCTTTGACGGTTGCCACTCCAAGCTCATTGGAGGCATATCAAGATTCAGATAGAGATGTTTTCAAGCCAGAAGAAGCTGAATCATTAAAAACTACGCAAATAGTTGAATCAATAAATATTACAACAACACAGCCTATTGAAACTACAATTGCAACTTCTGACGAAAAGATTGACTGGGAAGTTCCAACTGTAAGTCTATCCGTTAGTTCAGCAGCATTAATCACTGAAAAAATTGCTGGCGAAACAGAATCATCTTTGGAGAAGCAGCCCATTCCTGAAACAAAACAAGCGACAACAAAAACAGGTGACTTGAATAAAAGTCTGACTATTGGTGCACAGCAACCCATTGAAACAGTAGGCGCCGTTCCAACGACACAGCAAACTGAACAAAAAGTGATCTCTGATCTTGTGCCCGGGAAAGCTATTGTTATTTCGAGCAATGAAACGATAGAAAATATTGTAACATTAACAATTGAAAGTCCAGCAGTTCAAACGGTTTCCTCAGTTTTAAGTGAATCAATTCCATTGGAAGTCACAAGCAACGAAATCGTTCAATCAGAAGTAGAACTGGAAACAAAGACTCCAAATATACAGAAACCTTCAATGAGTGTTTCAACATCAGAAGCTATTCAGGTTTCATTAGAAGCTCAACTTAATTCTGAAGTGCCAATTGAAGAGCAAGAAGGGCCAAGATCAGCTCAAGCTACTGGCAAAGTCAAAGAGTTAGAACAAAGATCAATATCAATAGAAAAACGAGAAATACTAGAGAAAGAAGGCGATTTAAAAAGCGATAAACCGAAACTGGACAAATCAACTAAACGTCGGAATTTGGTAAAGAAACGTTCAGTCTCAATTGAAAGGCCGCAAATATTAGAGGCACCTGTTCCTTTAGATACTTCACTAGATAAAAGCATCCAAATAGAGCAAAAAAATATTCCTGAAAAATCTGTGATATGTCCTGAAGTGAGTCAACCTTCAACTCTTGAATTTCCCAAGTCATTTGATCAAGAAACACCAGATAATACTCAAACAGCAGAAAGAAATTTTGAATCAAATCAAGCTATACAAATAGTCAGTCATGATGCTTTGATTGAATCAAGTGGTATTGCTCCAGATAATCAAATACCCAACTCATTTACAGGAGTGATGGTAACAACGATAAATCAAGTTAATCCATTGATGATAGCACAAAAAGATTCTTTCGAACGTGAAGGTGAAGTTGAGTCAATCTCATTGGAAATTGCATCCAGTACTCTTGAGCCAACAACCCGAACAACAGTTTTAATAGCTGCACCTGAGACATTGGAATCGACTGAAATAACTGAAGTCTCTTTAGACCATTCAGCAACTGCACAGAAGAGATTAACCGTTGAGTCTAATAGATCAATAACTGTATCACAAGTACAAACAGTTGAAATAGGATCAATTGTTGAAGAAAAACCATTAATACCAGTGATTCCAACGATTGGTTTAACTGAGAATCAGGCGGTTGAAATAGCATCAGCAACTCTTGGTGAAGTACCGGAATCATTGAAAACAAAGATGCCCAGAGAGAAACGCCTTGAAGGAAAGACTACTTTGAGAAAACAAAGATCTGCTTCCATTGAACGTCCCGTTATTGTTGAAACAGTAGCTGATGTTGAAGTAAAACCTGAAACATTAGATAAGGCGAAAGAAAAATTAGTACCGGAAAATTCGATTGCAATTACAACTCATCAAACAGTTGAAGCAGTAGAAGACATGCAAGTTCAAGCTGCGGCTATCATGACCGACTCTGATTTCACACATGTTTCTCATCAGGCTGTTGAAGTATCTGCACAACAATTCATCCAATCTGAAGAACAATTATCAACAGCTTCTCCTGAAAAAGTAACAGTAAAACCAATAATACCAGACAATACAAAAACTGTTCACAAAACATATCAAAGTCAACCAATGGAATGCGAAGGCATTCTTGATATTGATGAAGTGAAAAAAGGAAAAGTTAAAACAACAATTGAAAGTGTTAGGCATCGATCAGCATCGATTGAAAGAAGGCCAACTTATGAAAAAGAAGGAGAAATTGTAATTAAGTCATCAAATGCAGAAACAGTAGATGAGACTATTGAACAAGCTGAAGCTGTAAAAGTTTCCCAAGACGATTTGATTGAGAAAGAAAGCGAATATGAAATCCCTGATGCACCACAATCAAGCAGAGTGACGATGAAAACGCAAATTGTAACTCAACAAGCTATGGAAATAACTGTTGCAATTCCTGGTGAAATGGAAGAAACTACTAAACCAGAAAAACCAGAAAGGAAAAAAGTTACAAAAAAGACAAATCTTAAAAAATTAAAATCAGTTTCAATTGAGAAACCAGAACTTTCTGAAAGTATTGTTCCAATAGAAACAACATCACAACCAACTAATCAAGCAGCTAAATCAATTGAATCAGATCAATCAATTATTGTTTCAGATAATCAAATTATTGAACAACCAACAGAATTGAATATTGAATATCCTGATGCTAGACAAAGTTCATCAACATTAACTGATAGGAATTTACATCATTTGCAGGTTTCACTCCAAGATATTGGAGTTAAAGAAAGTGAATTAACTTTAGATAAACCTGATGAAAGTAATGCTGATATTAATATTTCACCATCAACTGCTATGATTGGTACTCAAGTGATTATTAATGAGAAAGAAATTCCAATTGAAACTGGTATTGAAGCTAAGCCATCGATACAACCAGAATTTGAATCTGAAATGATAAAATTAAAATCAATATCAATTGAGAAAAGAGAAACATTAGAAATGGAAGGAAAATTTGAAACAGATTTGCCTCGAACTCAATCTTTGTCTATTGCAGCTGAAAAATTGTCAACTCAGACTCCGATCATTGTTTCATCAAACGCTGCTATTGAACAGAGTGAAGCAATTAGTGTTGATCATCCGAAAGAGAGAAACGTCAAATCAGTTTTAGAAGACAGTTTGCATTCATTAATCGTATCAAGTCCATTAGTTGGTACCAAAGAGTCACAATTAGATGAAATGAAAATTGATGAAGTTTCACCAGAAGTGACTTTAACGACAATAAATGCACCAGCCTCGTCAAGTGAAAACCTTCCTGTAGAAAAGGAAGGAAACATTGAAGACCAACAATATCCATCATCTTCCAAAGCATCCGTCAAATCTGACATGAAAAAATTAAGATCAGCATCTATAGAAAGAAGAGAAACATTAGAAATGGAAGGAAAATTTGAAACATCCTTACCTCGAAAAGAGAAATTATCAAAGAAAACTTCAATTTCTAAGAAAAGATCCGTTTCAATTGAAAGACCATTAGTTATGGAAAGTGAATCGTCAGCTGATATACAAACTCAACCTGAAATTAAACCAAAAGAAAGTAAAGTTGATTCAAAATCATCATTTGCAACAACAAACATACAACAAGAAAGTCTTGAAAGTGAATCACAATTAGATCAACCAATAATAAAATCAAGTAAAGCTGATAAATTAATTGAATCAATACCACAAGCTTTAACAGTTATAACAAGTGATGTTTCACAAGATGAAATACCTTTAGATTTACCAAAAGAAACAATTTCATCAGCATCAATTGATATACCAACTATGATTGTTGCTGAATCACGAGTTGATCAAGTAATAGAAAAAGAAGATATTTCAACAATTGATGAAAATATTTCAAGACCAGAAAAGAAGAAAGTAAAAGTGAAACCAACAATAAGATCAAAACAATCAATAGAAGTTATTCAAAAGGATTCATTCGAAAAAGAAGGTTTAATTGAAACTGATAAAACAGAAATCGCTACACAAAAGCTTGAGGAAACACCAAAAACAGTAGCAACAATTGAATCAAAACAATTGTTAGAATCTGAAGAATCTGTGCCAATAATTGACCAAAAACCAGAATCAGCCTCTGAATCGACTCCATTAATAAATCGAATCGCGCTCTCAGTAGAAAGTACTAAATCACTGGATAATACGCAACCCATCGAAAGTACTACTAGTGACCTTAAGAATGCAATCATCAATACTGAAGACAATTCAACTAAGTCTGTTACTGTTTCGACTACTATTCCAGCTGAATCTGAGGCTGCTTTACAAACTGAGTCTATCGATATGCAAAAATCACAAGTTACTGTAACAGAAATTCATGCTTTGAAGGTAACAGCACAAATCGCAAACGAGACCGAAGGAATTTTGACAGAAGATAAACCAAAAACTCAACGAATTAAGAAGTCTGTTAGTTTCAAAGAACAAAAGTCATTATCAATAGAAAAGCCAACATCTTTGGAATCAACAAACCCTCTAGATCATTCAAAACAAGATGATGATAAAGCAAGAAGGACAATTGACGAAGAGCAATCATTAACTGTAACGTTGGATCAACCTTACGATTCTATAGAAAGATTACAAACTGAAAAATCATCAGCGAAAACAGCTTCAACAGAAATGATAGATTTGAAGAATAAAGCAATTCAAATTTCTATACAAGAGACTGTAATGTCTGAAGAGAAAATGGATAAAATCAAATTTGAAGAAACAATAGCTGAACTTAATTTAACAGAATCAGAAGCTGCTTCTGGAATAATTAGTCAACCTGTTGAATCTGAAGTTACATTAGATGTTGATTCTGTACCTGAAAAAGTAAAACCAACAAAAACATTAACAAAGAAAAAATCAAAATCAATTTCAATCGAAAGAAAACAAAGTTACGAGAAAGAAGATAAACTTGAGGTTGAAACATGTAAACCAGAAAATGCTAAGCCTGATATAAGTGATACTCAAGCAATATCAATTGGAATTGATGTTCCAATTGAAAAAGAAGAACAATTAAAAGAAGATGTTAAACCAGAAAAGAAAAAGGTTAAAGCCAAGAGACCTTTGAGTAAAACAAGATCAGCATCAATTGAAAGACCACAAGTATTGGACAAAGAAGATGAATTCCATGTAAAAAAGCCGTTAATTGGTACAGCAACTACATCAATGGTCCCTCAAAAGACGATTGAAAGTTCAACAGTAGATACATTGGAAAGTGAACAAGTTGTTATACCAATAGATGAAGATCAAATTGTTGAAAAAACGGCAAAAATATCAACCGAAACAAAATTATTAGAGAAAGTAAAACCATCTGAAAAACTGTTGACAATGATTGGTGAACCTGAAATTGAAAGACCGAAAATTGAACAAGAAATTGAAATTGAATCAAAAGAACGAAAACCAATTCGTAAAGAAATAATACAAACATTCAAAAAAGTTGGTGATAAAATAACATCTATTCAAGTTGAATCAACTCAATATGAAGATTCAATTGTTGATATTACTATGGAACAAGATAGTAAACAAGAGATTGATATTGAATCTAAAAAGAAGAGTGATTTATTCGTTGAAGAATTAGCAACTGAAATTGGTGAATCACCAACTCCAACAACAACAAAAATGGAAGATTCTATTAGTATTGAATTACCTGATGAAGACCAAGAAGTAATATCAAAAGAGAAAGATAAATCATCTGAATCAATCGAGATAATTCCTGATATGGATATAAAAGTTGAATCTAAAGGAAAAAAAGACAAGAAAAAGAAACCTAAATTTAGTGAAAGGTTTGAATCTGAAAGACCCTTTTCTGATATTGAAAGTCCTGAAGAAGTCGTCACATTGCCAACAAAGAAAGCAACCTCAAAGCCTGATTTTACTGAAAGATTTGAAATTGACCAGCCTGAAGAAAAATTGGACATTCCTAGTGAAGAAGGTATACAAATAATTGATAATGCTGAATCAAGCTACACGATTAAAGCTCAGGAAAAGGTTTTAGGTAAGTTTGATGAATTTAAAGTACCGCAAGTTAGTTCTGTAGAATTAGAAGAAAATTTAGTTTTAGATTCCAGTATCGAAAAATCAAGTGCATCAACTGGAGATGTTACAATTGAATTCAGTATAAAATTACCAACTATTGAGCAGAAATCGGACAAATTAGATGAGTCTGTAAGTACTAATCTAAAAGAGACTGGGCAAACTTATGATGAAATCATAAAAATCCCGGGTCGTCGTGTTGTATTCAGAGCATCACGTCGAATGAGTAAAGTTGATTCAGAGGAAGAAGAAAAACTAGAAGATTTTAAATCGAGTGAACAAATTGAAATGGAAAAAATTGAAGAAAAAGGAGTAAAAATGGTTGAAATTGAAACAAAACCCGATTCTTCTCAAGAAATAAGTATAATATCTAAAGGCAAGCAGAAATCAGAAATTCTTATTGAATCAGAGAAAATTGAAGCTATGAAAGAGATAACAGAAACAACAGTTGATGATGTTGTGACAGAAGCAACGATACCAGAAAAAATCAAGAAAACAAAGAAGAAGATTAGGCCAAAAGAAAAGCCAGTGGAAGATTTTAGATCAAGTGAACAAATTGAAATGGAGAAAGAAATAGAAGAAAAAGAAAACGAAGACGAAAAGGTTGAAATTGAAACTCAGCCTGATTCTTCTCAAGAAATAAGTATAATATCTAAAGGAAAAGATAAATCAGAAATTAAAATTGAATCAGAAATGATTGAAGCGATAAAAGAAATTACTGAGACGACAATTCCTGATGAAATAACAGATGCAACAGTAACAACTGATAAAATAAAGAAAACAAAGAAAAAGATAAAACCTAAAGAAAAACCTGAAGAAGATTTCAAAGCAAGTGAAAAAATCGAAATAGACAAAGATCAAGATCAAGATCAAGAGAAAATTGTTTCTCAAGATGTATCCATAAGTTCAAAGGGTAAAGATAAATCAGAGACTCTTATTGAATCAGAAAGTATCCAAGTTGAACGTGAACCAGTTCCGTTAATATTACCTGTAGATGAACAAGATAAACCTGATTTAGAAAGAAAAGATTCAGTCGTTATTGAATTGGGTAAAACAGTGATAATTAAAAAGAAAATTCCTGGTGAAACAGTAATTTTCTATGTACCTGAAATCACACGTAAACCATCGTTGATTGAAGAACCAATTTCATCAACAATGAAAATTGAAAAGACAACAATAGAAATCGAAAAACGTAAAAAGATTGAACAACCTGAACAAGTTGAACTCTCATCTGAAACAATAATGATAACTTCAGAAGCAAAAGAAATTGTTGATTCTGGTAAAACATTGGAAACTGATGAACATTTAGTATTACCTAAAAAGAGTGAAGTATCAGCTAAGCCAAGTATCGTAACACAAGAAGCAATTGTAATTGCTGAAGGTACTATTGATGGATCAACTAAACCATTAGAAACAAAAATTACACAAGAAAAAGCTAGTGTTGATTTGACACAATCAAAGGCCGTTACAATTGATGAAACTGGACCAGTAGAGAAAGAATCAGATTTGAAAGCACCCATTCAACCAACCAGTAAAAGAGCCAAAATTAAAAAGGATATTACTAAACAAAGATCTTTATCTATTGAAAGAACTAATGTCTTGGAAAGTGAATCTTCTTTACCAAGTGATAAACAAGAATATCAACTTGCACAAGTTGATTTAACTCTTTTGGACACTGCAGCACAAACAGTTTCTTCGTCGCCTTTTGAATCCACCAAATTACTTGCTGATCAGACTGATCAAGTTTCCTCTGCAGATTTACATGTTGATGTTAATTCTGCAATAACAATTACAAGTGCTACACCATTACAGCAAGAAACTTGTTTACCAGATATCGATAAACCAGATACAAAATCAGCTTATGTTGATATAACGCCTTTAACTGTTCCTGAAAAAAGATTAGAAATCGATGTTATGGAAAGTGAAACTCCAAAATCTGATGATACTCCAGATTCTCATAAGATTGTACCAAAAGCACCAATAAGAGTAAAACATTCATTAATTATTACCAAAGGACAACCTATTGAAACAGAAAAAACAATTGAATCAAGTTCTATTGAAATGTCATCAACTAAACTTGAAGTTACTCCAAGTTCATCTTTATTAGTTACTCAAAGCCAACCTCTAGAAACTGAAGTTAACATTGAAACAAGTCAAAGTACAACGCAGTCAGCATCGATTGGTTTATCAGATGAACAAAATAAATCATTAAGTGTCTTGTCAACTGAAATTGTAGAAACTGGATCAGATTTAAAACCTGAAAGCACAGTTAGTGAAAAACCTAAAATTGGTTTTACAGAAAGTCATTCAATTGAAGTAACATCAAAAACGATTGGTGAATCTGAGAAAGAATTGTCTATTCCAGTTGCACCTGAAAGGAAAAAAGGAACTAAAAAAGTTAATCTTAAAAAACAAAGATCACTGTCAATAGAAAGACGTCAACTTGTTGATTCAGTAGCACCAATAGTTGATGATGAAACACCGAGGGATAAAGCAAAGGAATCAGTTCTACCTAAAACTTCGAAATCTTTTTCAATAACAATGATCGAAACCATTGAAACAACAGCAGATCAGACTTCTCCACAAGTACCTGCCATCATGGTATCAATATCCATTACTCGTGATTCGATCAAAGATCAAATTCCACTGCAATCAAAAAGCAAAGAGCACACAAAGTTGACAGAAAATCAGTCTTTAATTATCGAGAAACACGACGTGGTCGAGAGTACTGATAATGTTTACATGGATACCAAACCCGAAGCTATTGCAGCTGAAAAATTGTCAACTCAGACTCCGATCATTGTTTCATCAAACGCTGCTATTGAACAGAGTGAAGCAATTAGTGTTGATCATCCGAAAGAGAGAAACGTCAAATCAGTTTTAGAAGACAGTTTGCATTCATTAATCGTATCAAGTCCATTAGTTGGTACCAAAGAGTCACAATTAGATGAAATGAAAATTGATGAAGTTTCACCAGAAGTGACTTTAACGACAATAAATGCACCAGCCTCGTCAAGTGAAAACCTTCCTGTAGAAAAGGAAGGAAACATTGAAGACCAACAATATCCATCATCTTCCAAAGCATCCGTCAAATCTGACATGAAAAAATTAAGATCAGCATCTATAGAAAGAAGAGAAACATTAGAAATGGAAGGAAAATTTGAAACATCCTTACCTCGAAAAGAGAAATTATCAAAGAAAACTTCAATTTCTAAGAAAAGATCCGTTTCAATTGAAAGACCATTAGTTATGGAAAGTGAATCTACAACTGATATACAAACTATAACACAAGAGACAAAGAAGGTAAAAGTGAAACCAACAATTAGATCAAAACAATCAATAGAAGTACTTCAAAAGGATTCATTCGAAAAAGAAGGTTTAATTGAAACTGATAAAACAGAAGTCGCTACACAAAAGCTTGAGGAAACACCAAAAACAGTAGCAACAATTGAATCAAAACAATTGTTAGAATCTGAAGCTGAAAGTTTCGTCTTACCTGATCAAAGTGAATCAGTCACTCCTAAGCTTACAGAAGGGATTAATAGGACAATCACTATCCAAGATTCACAACCTATTGAATCAGAGGAATCAGTAATTTCTCAAGAGACACCAACGGTTCGACCTCAAGTTGCTTTTGCCACAAGCCAAGGAATTACAGTCACCGCACAAATTACTGGCGAAACAGAAACAGTTTTACTTGAAGATGTGAAACCTGAGTCTCATAAACTAAAGAAAAAAGTAGATCTGAAAAAACAAAGATCTTTGTCTGTTGAACGTCCTGTCACAATGGAAGCTGCCCAAGATATTCCAATTTCAGATAGCAAAGAAGAGACTGCAAGTCAGTTGTTATCACCAGAAGCATCTTTAGAAGTATCGACGATAGAATCAGTCGAAAACATAGTCAAGTTAGAAATAGAAATACCTTCCGAGAAAACAGTAGTGAAGTCGATATCAGAGTCTGTCTATCATTCTTATGAGGTAAACATATCTGTTGCTGATTTAGCTGAGTCTGATTTGACCCAAATGGCTCATACATCAACGAAAGCTCAGATTGGAATAACGGAATCAGAAGCTGCTTCTGGAATAATCAGTCAACCTGTTGAATCTGAAGTTACATTAGATGTTGATTCTGTACCTGAAAAAGTAAAACCAACAAAAACATTAACAAAGAAAAAATCAAAATCAATTTCAATCGAAAGAAAACAAAGTTACGAGAAAGAAGATAAACTTGAGGTTGAAACATGTAAACCAGAAAATGCTAAGCCTGATATAAGTGATACTCAAGCAATATCAATTGGAATTGATGTTCCAATTGAAAAAGAAGAACAATTAAAAGAAGATGTTAAACCAGAAAAGAAAAAGGTTAAAGCCAAGAGACCTTTGAGTAAAACAAGATCAGCATCAATTGAAAGACCACAAGTATTGGACAAAGAAGATGAATTCATAATTGGAAAACCCCCAATAGCTGCAGGTATTCCTTCCGTAGTGCCTCAAAGAACGGCAGAGAAAGAAGCTGTTGATTTGTTTGAAGGCGATTTCAGCGGTTTTACTTCAATAGCAGTATTTGGTAGAGTTGCTAAATATTCAACAGAAGTTCAAGTATTTGGTGATGACTTGGAACGTGAAAAGTCGAATGAACAGTTGGTGACTGCAGAGGTCTCTCAATTGAAACCAGAATATATTGAAGTAACACCAAAATTCAGTGATGAAATACGTTCAACAAGTGAAATTGTAACGGTTGAACATAAAACTTTGACTGAGCAATCCTCAAAACCAGTTGCTACACAAGAAATTGAAATTGAATCAAAAGAACGAAAACCAATTCGTAAAGAAATAATACAAACATTCAAAAAAGTTGGCGATAAAATAACATCTATTCAAGTTGAATCAACTCAATATGAAGATTCAATTGTTGATATTACTATGGAACAAGATAGTAAACAAGAGATTGATATTGAATCTAAAAAGAAGAGTGATTTATTCGTTGAAGAATTAGCAACTGAAATTGGTGAATCACCAACTCCAACAACAACAAAAATGGAAGATTCTGTCAGTTTTGTATTACCTGATGAAGATAGCAGAGTAAGCTCACCAGATTCTTTGATAATTATGCCGGAATCTGAAATCAAGGTTGTATCTAGGAAACAAAAAATAAAGAAGAAGAAGAAATTTAGTGAAAGATTCGAAGTTGAAAGACAAACATCTGATTCTGAAAGTTTGACTCGTAGTCCAGAGTTTAAAGATTCGGACGATCAAGAAATCGACGAGTCAATTGATGAAAAACCCGAAACTGATATTTCAGAAGATTCGCCTACTCAAGTTAAAAAGCCAGTTCGAAGGAAAGGTAAAAAGATTGGTACTAAAGTTAAATCATCTATTGATCAACCAGAGGATGATTATGATACTGTTGATGATACGCAAACAGAAGGACCCTTTGAAACTGCTGAGATTATCGAATTACCTCAGGAAACTGATAAAGATGTTGATGTTGCTGATGCCGATGAAAGTATATTATCCAATGTAATTAAGATTCCAGGAACTCGAATTGCTTTCAAAGTTCCAACTCGAAAGAAGGTACAAAAATCAAAAACAAGTCCAGATATAATAGATTCAACTGTTGAAATAAGTAAAATAAATATTCCAGGCAAAAGAATTATATTCAGAGCTCGATCTCGACAAGAAAAATCAAGTGAATCATCTGAAATAATACCAACATCAGATGATACAATAATTGAAGATCTGATTACGACTGAGGATCGCCTCGACTCTAGAGAAGTAGAGGAAGCCCATGCTTCATCGAAAGATAGGAGAGTAAAATTCCGAATTAATATTGATGAAGATGAAGATGAGAATAAAACGTTCGTAGAACAAGGAGAAATCTCACAAAATGTGCAACGTAAAGATGAAACTGAAATTATTCCTTCAGAACAAATCTCACAAGAAGACATCACTGATATAATAACAAAGGGTAAAAGGATAGTATTCCGAGTTCCAACCGTAGCAGATCAAGATTCAGCCCTAGAAGCTGTGATTTTAGAAGGTGAACTTGAAAAAGATTCACAAATTGATATTGATTTAAATAAAAAAGAATCTGATCAAGAAGAAGATTTCACACAAGAAATTACTATAAAATCAAAAGGATTCAAGAAATCTTCTATTGAACTTGATTCAGAATCATTAACTATTGATAAACATGGTGAAACTGATAACTTGGAAATCATACCTGATCTCGATGAAACTGTAATTTCACATGTTAAAGTGAAAGGCAAAAGAATTTTATTTAAAGTTACAACAGATAAAAGTATTGTTACTCCTGTAGAGACTGATATACCTGTGGATGATGAATCAAAAGACACAGATGATATTAATTTGGTGGAAACAAAAGTCAAAATTTCTAGTCGCAAAATAATCTTCAGAGTACCTGATAAACCAGAGAAAAGTGTTGATATCGAAGAAATACAAAAAGAAGATGAACAATTAGACAATCAACTTATTAAATTGAAAACAAAAGATAGAAGAATTGTTTTCAAGGTTCCATCACAAAAAGATGAAGATGTTACTGAAGGAACTGAAATTTTCATTGATAAAAGAAAAGATTCATTGGATCTTACTGATACTTCTGAGTTTACTGTTCAACCTGATATAAAAGATTCTGAAAATATACAAGAGATTTCAATTATATCTAAAGGATCTGTAAAGACTGGTTTGGATATTGAAACATCTAGTTTGGAGATTGAAAAGCCTGTTAAATCGGATGAATATGAAAGTCAAGAAATTTTACAAGAAAAAGATGAAACTTCTACGTTTATCAAAGGAAAAAGATTTGTATTCAGAGTTCCATCTGAAACAACTTATAAGGATGAAACCATAGAGAGCAAACCTCAACTTGAAGAATCTACAGAAGAAGAAACTTCATTGATTACAACTGGAAGAAGAATTATATTCAGAGTTCCAACAACAATGATCACTGAAGATTCTGATCAAGATGTTACTGATCAAGTAATGAAAGATGATGATGAAAAGAAAGATGAAGAAACAGGAATTATTACAAAAGGACGTAAAATTATTTACAAAATTCCTGATAAACATGATAATGAAGAGTTAGAAATTGGTAAAGATGAAATTGAAGTTGACAGAGAAAAGGTTGAATCAATTTGCTCTGAAGATTCACAAATACCTAGTCTTGACTTACGACAAGAATCATCTGTTCATGAAGATGAAAAATCTATTATTACTGAAAGTAAACCTGAGTTATTGACTGATGAAAAAGAAATAACAGAAATGAAAATATCAGGAAAACGGGTTGTTTTCAGAGTTCCTAGAAGGTTAAGTAAAGGTAAAATCGGATCAGTTGAAGAAGGAGATGAAGAATTTGGCGAAAAAGCTTCTGATGAGTCAAAACAGTTTGAAGTTACGCCCGAGTCAGATAATTATCAGTTAGAGTTCATCAAAACTTCAGGTCGCAAAGTTGTATTCCGAGTTTCAAGTGAAATAAGTGGACTTGCACCTGAAGAAATAGAGGCACAATCTGAACATGATGAATTGTCAGAAATTTTGAAGAATGAAACTGTCGAACAGCCACTCAGAGATGAGTCATTGTTATTAGAAAAAACTGATGAAACTGAACGAACAGAATTTAGAGCAAAAGTTCCTGGTCGCAAGTTTGTGTTCCGTGTACCCATAAAGCCTCACGAGCTTGATAATGAACCAATTGCTGAGGAAACCCCAGATGAAAACGAGTCTTTAGAAGTTACAAGCACAGAAATATCTAGTGCGAAGATAAAAGAACGAAGAATTGTGTTCCGCGTCCCAGTTATTGATACAAATGATATCAATGATGAGATAATTAATATTGAAGAGAATCTAGCATCAGAAAATAATGAAGCAGATTATCAAGAATTGACAGAAACAACAGTTGTAACGAAGGGATTTGAACAATCATCAATTGAACAAGATCTAATTTACCCAAAAACCGAAGAGTTTAATGAAGATCTAAAATTGATACCAAAACTAGATGTAACAATAGTATCTAATATAAAAGTAAACGGAAGGAGAATAGTTTACAGGGTTCCTTCAGTTCTAAATGAGGTTACTCTTGAAGAGACTGATATACCAGTTGATGATTCGATAGAAACGAGTGATAACATAGAAATAAAAGTACAAATAACGGGTCGTAGAATAATCTTCAGAGTTCCTCATGAACCACAAGAATCACATAGAGATACAGCAACAGTAAATGAAACTGCAGAATCCCTTCAAGAAATGTCAGAAGTATCAAGTATGAATATAACTGGTCGTAAAGTTGTATTCAGAGTTCCAAGAAGAATGAGTAAACCAGAAATTCAAGAATTGGATATTGTTCCTGATCAAGAAGAAACTACAATTATTCCAGAAGATGAGTCCAGTCTTCAACCTTCTACTAATAATTTAACCACTTTAGACATTTCTGGTAAACGAATCGTTTTTAGAGCTTCTAAACATTTAAGCGAAGAAGCAATTGAAGAACAGCCTGAAGAGTTGCCAACAACAGATGAAATATCACATTTACCTGAAGAATCTGATTTATTCGAAACAAAGGTTAAAATTAGTGGACGAAAAGTCGTTTTCCGTGTTCCTGATAAAACAGAAGAGAAACCAGTTGAAACAATTGAACATGAAGATATTGAGAATGAGACTCAAATCGCAAGCACTGAGATAACTGGAAAACGTATTGTTTTCAGAGCTTCTAAAAGACTAAGTAAAGGTGATATTGATGTTGCTGATGAAGAGATAATTCATCCTGATACTGTCCAGAAAAGAGAAAGTATTGATAAAGATAAACCTGAAGATGAAGAACAATTTGTAACCGTAAACATTACCGGTAAAAGAATTGTGTTTAGAGTTCCAAGGCGAAGCAGTCAAGATGAAATAATCTCAAGTGAAGAAACGCCAATAACAAGTGAAGATTTAGCAAAGGAACAGCCAACAGAAGACTTAATTGGTGAAACATTAGAAACATCAAAACCAGAAATGACTGATACACCGCTATCTACGATCAATATAACCGGTCGCAGAGTTTTATTCAGAGTTCCACGAAGAATGAGTAAACCTGAAATAGAAGAATCGGATATTATTCCTGATTCACTGGAAGCAACTATTCCTGATATTACCGAAGAATCGACAAATGTTGATATTTCTGGTAAACGAATTGTCTTTAAAGCTTCTAAACATTTAAGTGAAGAAGCAATTGAAGAATCGCCAATTGAATCAGTTTCTGATGATAAATTACCTAAAGAAATTGTATCAGTAATTACTAAAGTAAAAATAACTGGATTTAAAGTAACTTTCCGTGTTCCAAAGAAAACACAAGAATTAGCATCTGAAATTGTTGAAGAATCTTCTAAGACAAGTGAACAAATTCCAACAACAGAAGAATCAATAAGTATCAATACAACTGGACGACGAATTGTTTTCAGAGTTCCAGCGATTTCAGAAGTTTCTGGATCCGAGGTAGATGAGATAAGAGAAGATTCGCCATATCATCCTGAGATTGACCAGGAAAAGATTGTAGCCGATAAGGAAATAACTGAGACTACTATTCCAGAAGCTGTAACAGAGTCACCTGTACCAGAAGAAAAAATGAAAAAACCAAAGAAAAAGATCAAATCAAAAGAAAAGTCAATTGAAACCGAAGATGTAATTGACAGCGAATCTGGAACTCAATCAGTAGTTGAATTGAAGTTAACGACAGTAGGAACTATCAAGATTGGTGAAACGGAAAGGGTCGAAATTGAAACTCAACCAGATTTTGCTCAAGAAATAAGTATTACAAGTAAAGGACAAGAGAAATCAGAAATCAAAATAGACTCAGCACAAATTGAGATCGAAAAGGAAATAACTGAAACAAAAATTACTGACGGTATAACGGGTGCAACAATATCAGAAAAAGACAGAAAAAAGATCAAGAAAACAAAGAAAAATATTGAAACACCAGAAGAACTAGACGATCACGAAGCAATCGAAATAGACTCAGCACAAATTGGAATTGGGAAAGAAATTACTGAGGCGACAGTACCAGATAAAATGAAGAAAACAAAGAAAAAGATTAAACCCAAAGAAAAACCTGAAGAAGATTTCAAATCAAGTGAACAAATTGAAATGGATAAAACAATAGAAGAAGCAAAAGCGGAAAAGATAGAAATTGAAATTCAACAAGATTCTGTCCAAGAAATAAGCATAACATCTCGAGGAAAAGATAAATCTGAAATCGAATTAGCTTCAGAGCAGATTGAGGCCGAAAGGGAAATAACTGAAACAAAAATTCCTGATGCTATAACAGATGCAACAATACCAGAAATTGATAAAATAAAAGCGAAGAAAATCAAGAAAAAGATTAAGCCAGAGACGAAATCAATTGATGTGACTGAAGAAGAGTTGCAATCTGAAGCTCAAGTAACAATAGAGTTGAAACAAAAAATGGAAGTAAATGTGGAAAAGGATGAAAGAGAGAAGATAGAAATCGAAACTCAACCAGATTCTGTCCAAGAGATAAGCATAACATCTAAAGGACAAAAGAAATCAGAAATAAGCATAGATTCAGAGCAATTGGAAATCGCAAAAGAAATCACAGAAACAACAATATCTGATGGCATAACAGCTGTAACGTTACCAGAAAGTGACAGAGAAAAGATTAAGAAAACGAAGAAAAAGGTTAAAACCAAAGACAAACCAGAAGAAGATTTGAAATCAAGTGAACAAATTGATAAAGACAAACCAGAAAAGGTTGATGTGGAAACTACATCTGAGATTATTGCTATAGATGCCGAAAAGACAATCGATTCTGATAAACTCTCGGAAAACGATAAACAAATCGTATTGCCTAAAAGGCAAAAATCATCAATCAAGCCAAATATAGCCGTAAAAGAATCAATTACAATCATCGACAGTACAGTTGATGAATCGAATAAACCAACAGATGAACTTGATTCTTCTGAGTTACCAGCTCTTGATGAACGAAAACCAATTCGTAAAGAAATAATACAAACATTCAAAAAAGTTGGTGATAAAATAACATCTATTCAAGTTGAATCAACTCAATATGAAGATTCAATTGTTGATATTACTATGGAACAAGATAGTAAACAAGAGATTGATATTGAATCTAAAAAGAAGGGTGATTTACTCGTTGAAGAATTAGCAACTGAAATTGGTGAATCGCCATTATTTGTGCCAGAGTCTGTCAAAGTAGATCTACCAGAAGAAAGAGATCTTGATGAACAAATCCAAGATTCCGCAAAATTCGATAAAAGACCCAAAAAATCAAAGAAAAATAAACCTAAGTTCAAGGAAAGGTTTGACATAAGTAAGCAGTCGTCGGAATCTGAAAGTAAGGATCAAAGTCTAGGATCAGACAATGAAGACTCTAGTAGAGACGAAGTGAATGCAATCATTGATCGCGCTGATGTTATTCTAGCTCCAACAGAATTAGGAGAAGAAAAGATTCAGCCTCAACATATTGAAAAACGAATGGATATTGAAGATGTTACTAATATTATGGAAATATCAAAGATTATGCCTGGTAAACGTATTGTTTTTAGAGTTCCAAGAAAATCAAGTCAAGATGTTACAGAAGCACACTTTGTTGCCGACGACGCTGTAATTGATGAAACTCAAGATGAAACTGAAATTATTCCTTCAGAACAAATCTCACAAGAAGAAATCACTGATATAATAACAAAGGGTAAAAGGATAGTATTCCGAGTTCCAACCGTAGCAGATCAAGATTCAGCCCTAGAAGCTGTGATTTTAGAAGGTGAACTTGAAAAAGATTCACAAATTGATATTGATTTAAATAAAAAAGAATCTGATCAAGAAGAAGATTTCACACAAGAAATTACTATAAAATCAAAAGGATTCAAGAAATCTTCTATTGAACTTGATTCAGAATCATTAACTATTGATAAACATGGTGAAACTGATAACTTGGAAATCATACCTGATCTCGATGAAACTGTAATTTCACATGTTAAAGTGAAAGGCAAAAGAATTTTATTTAAAGTTACAACAGATAAAAGTATTGTTACTCCTGTAGAGACTGATATACCTGTGGATGATGAATCAAAAGACACAGATGATATTAATTTGGTGGAAACAAAAGTCAAAATTTCTAGTCGCAAAATAATCTTCAGAGTACCTGATAAACCAGAGAAAAGTGTTGATATCGAAGAAATACAAAAAGAAGATGAACAATTAGACAATCAACTTATTAAATTGAAAACAAAAGATAGAAGAATTGTTTTCAAGGTTCCATCACAAAAAGATGAAGATGTTACTGAAGGAACTGAAATTTTCATTGATAAAAGAAAAGATTCATTGGATCTTACTGATACTTCTGAGTTTACTGTTCAACCTGATATAAAAGATTCTGAAAATATACAAGAGATTTCAATTATATCTAAAGGATCTGTAAAGACTGGTTTGGATATTGAAACATCTAGTTTGGAGATTGAAAAGCCTGTTAAATCGGATGAATATGAAAGTCAAGAAATTTTACAAGAAAAAGATGAAACTTCTACGTTTATCAAAGGAAAAAGATTTGTATTCAGAGTTCCATCTGAAACAACTTATAAGGATGAAACCATAGAGAGCAAACCTCAACTTGAAGAATCTACAGAAGAAGAAACTTCATTGATTACAACTGGAAGAAGAATTATATTCAGAGTTCCAACAACAATGATCACTGAAGATTCTGATCAAGATGTTACTGATCAAGTAATGAAAGATGATGATGAAAAGAAAGATGAAGAAACAGGAATTATTACAAAAGGACGTAAAATTATTTACAAAATTCCTGATAAACATGATAATGAAGAGTTAGAAATTGGTAAAGATGAAATTGAAGTTGACAGAGAAAAGGTTGAATCAATTTGCTCTGAAGATTCACAAATACCTAGTCTTGACTTACGACAAGAATCATCTGTTCATGAAGATGAAAAATCTATTATTACTGAAAGTAAACCTGAGTTATTGACTGATGAAAAAGAAATAACAGAAATGAAAATATCAGGAAAACGGGTTGTTTTCAGAGTTCCTAGAAGGTTAAGTAAAGGTAAAATCGGATCAGTTGAAGAAGGAGATGAAGACATTAGTAAACCTGAATTCGATGAGCAAACACCTGGTTATGATAGCATTCAAACGACGCAGATAAAAACATCGGGACGAAAAGTATTATTTAGAGTTCCTGTGACCCTCGAAGACAAAGAAGTTGATTATTCACCCGAATTTGAACTACTTGACACTGTTTTAGAAAGACAAACATCTGATTCTGAAAGTTTGACTCGTAGTTCAGAGTTTAAAGATTCGGACGATCAAGAAATCGACGAGTCAATTGATGAAAAACCCGAAACTGATATTTCAGAAGATTCGCCTACTCAAGTTAAAAAGCCAGTTCGAAGGAAAGGTAAAAAGATTGGTACTAAAGTTAAATCATCTATTGATCAACCAGAGGATGATTATGATACTGTTGATGATACACAAACAGAAGGACCCTTTGAAACTGCTGAGATTATCGAATTACCTCAGGAAACTGATAAAGATGTTGATGTTGCTGATGCCGATGAAAGTATATTATCCAATGTAATTAAGATTCCAGGAACTCGAATTGCTTTCAAAGTTCCAACTCGAAAGAAGGTACAAAAATCAAAAACAAGTCCAGATATAATAGATTCAACTGTTGAAATAAGTAAAATAAATATTCCAGGCAAAAGAATTATATTCAGAGCTCGATCTCGTCAAGAAAAATCAAGTGAATCATCTGAAATAATACCAACATCAGATGATACAATAATTGAAGATTCAACTTCACAAGAGATTGGTGTAGCACCAGACGCAGAGGCATCTCAACAAACTTATGTTTTAATCGAAGGCAGAAAATTTGTCTTCCGTGTATTGTCTGTTACAGAAGAAGTATCTAGTGAATCAAAAACTGATGATGAGACCAAACCATTACAGGTTCTTGAAGAAATTGATCAAACTTCTACTGATGATTCGGAACAAGTTTCAATCAAACTTAAAATCAAAGGCTATGACGTTGTATACAAGGTACCGGGAGAAGAAACTGCTGTCGAAGAAAAAATTACCAAACCAGAGAAAGAAATTGAAGATAGCATAACTGAAGCAGTTAAAATTGCAGACCGAAGAATTGTATTCAGAGTACCAAAAGGATCTAGTCATGAAATTGATAGCACAATCATTCCTGAGATGTCGGGTGATTTTGAGTCGCCAACAATCGAAACGATCGAAAACATACAGTTGGTCACTACACCTGGAAAAGTTGTTTACAGGATTCCTGACACATTTATCGACGAGCCAAGTAGTTTGGTTGAAGCTGATACCGATCTACTTGAGTCATCTGAAATTCCAGCTGATAAAGTTCCGTCAGAAGATGCAATACAAGATTTGGAATCAGTGCAGCTACCAATGAAAGATTTTATAACATCCGATGTGAATAAGGATGAAGAAGAAACATCAGCAAAAAAGATGAAACCTAGCATTGAATCCATTCAAGAAATTGTTGTAAAGGCGACCGAACCAAAGACAGAAAAAGATAAAGAAATCAGCACTCAGCCTTTTGAGAGTATTAATCTCACTGGTAAAAGAATAGTGTTTAGAGTCTCGAGAAAGTTGAGTAAAGAGTCAATTGAAACATCAATGGATGAACCAGAAGTAGAGGAAACTAGTGATAAACCACAGGAAAAAGTGGAATCTCTATCAACTTCAACCAGAATACCTGGACGTAGAGTCCTATTCAGGGTTTCTTCTCAAACAGATACCCAAGAAGAACAGTCAATTGAAGGTCCTGAATTTGAAGATATAAAAGATACAGAAGAAACAAAAATACAACCGACAAAACAAATATTACAGGCAGAGAAGACACAGGATACACGAGGTACAGAAAGAATCGATATCAAAGGTCAGCGTATTGTTTTCCGTGCTATAAAAACTGCGAAAGACGGAGAAATCGAAAAAAGAATTGATGTTTCGGAAGAACGAGATGAATTGCAAGATTCAGAGAAACTTGAAGCAATACCAGATCAAACTGTAGTCACTTTGCCGGAAAACACACAAACCAGTGAAAAGTTATCAACAATTGATATGACTGGCAAGGTTATTGTTTTCAGAATACCAACAAGCTTAAGTCAAGATGAATTAGTTTCGGGAGAAGAAATTCCAGCTCTAGAAAGAAGCGGACAAATATCTGATCGTATTGCTGAAGCTGCAGAATCCCTTCAAGAAATGTCAGAAGTATCAAGTATGAATATAACTGGTCGTAAAGTTGTATTCAGAGTTCCAAGAAGAATGAGTAAACCAGAAATTCAAGAATTGGATATTGTTCCTGATCAAGAAGAAACTACAATTATTCCAGAAGATGAGTCCAGTCTTCAACCTTCTACTAATAATTTAACCACTTTAGACATTTCTGGTAAACGAATCGTTTTTAGAGCTTCTAAACATTTAAGCGAAGAAGCAATTGAAGAACAGCCTGAAGAGTTGCCAACAACAGATGAAATATCACATTTACCTGAAGAATCTGATTTATTCGAAACAAAGGTTAAAATTAGTGGACGAAAAGTCGTTTTCCGTGTTCCTGATAAAACAGAAGAGAAACCAGTTGAAACAATTGAACATGAAGATATTGAGAATGAGACTCAAATCGCAAGCACTGAGATAACTGGAAAACGTATTGTTTTCAGAGCTTCTAAAAGACTAAGTAAAGGTGATATTGATGTTGCTGATGAAGAGATAATTCATCCTGATACTGTCCAGAAAAGAGAAAGTATTGATAAAGATAAACCTGAAGATGAAGAACAATTTGTAACCGTAAACATTACCGGTAAAAGAATTGTGTTTAGAGTTCCAAGGCGAAGCAGTCAAGATGAAATAATCTCAAGTGAAGAAACGCCAATAACAAGTGAAGATTTAGCAAAGGAACAGCCAACAGAAGACTTAATTGGTGAAACATTAGAAACATCAAAACCAGAAATGACTGATACACCGCTATCTACGATCAATATAACCGGTCGCAGAGTTTTATTCAGAGTTCCACGAAGAATGAGTAAACCTGAAATAGAAGAATCGGATATTATTCCTGATTCACTGGAAGCAACTATTCCTGATATTACCGAAGAATCGACAAATGTTGATATTTCTGGTAAACGAATTGTCTTTAAAGCTTCTAAACATTTAAGTGAAGAAGCAATTGAAGAATCGCCAATTGAATCAGTTTCTGATGATAAATTACCTAAAGAAATTGTATCAGTAATTACTAAAGTAAAAATAACTGGATTTAAAGTAACTTTCCGTGTTCCAAAGAAAACACAAGAATTAGCATCTGAAATTGTTGAAGAATCTTCTAAGACAAGTGAACAAATTCCAACAACAGAAGAATCAATAAGTATCAATACAACTGGACGACGAATTGTTTTCAGAGTTCCAGCGATTTCTGTGGATCACAGAGCGCAAGGTGAAGAAATTACTCCAGATTACATTGAAGATGCAATCGAAAAGGCTCATACAGTAATACAACCTAAGGATATCCTAATTCCACAGCATGATGGTGATACTGAAAGTGCTGGTAAATTAGCTACAGAATCTCAGATACCTGAAACAGAGGATACACAGACAATCACAAAACCAGAATCAGCTGCTTACGATAATGAAATTAATTCAGGTGAAAATGCAATATTGGACATCGAAAAACCAATTATCACTAAGACAAAGAAAATCATACTTCCTGGTAAGCGAATCGTATTTAAAGTACCAAGACGACCAAGTAAAGAAAAAATTGTTGAAGTTGAAGAAGCGAAGGAACAGCCCGAATTTATTGATGTTAAGATCACCAAAATTAAAATAACTGGGCGTGTTATATTTAGAGTTCCTCGTCGTCCGATTTCACCCGAAACAGAAGAATCAACAATGGTTCCAGATGAACTTGAACCATCTGACATCGAGATGTCGGTAGAAATAGTCTCACAGCCAGATTCGGAAGAGACAGAGGATGTGCATGAGGCAGAACGAAAACCTGACATAGATGACCTTCGTGATGTACAAGAGTTGGATCAAGATACTTTCAAGAAACCAGAACCTAAACAAAAGAAAAAGAAGGCGCCAATTAGTACAATAGAGGTGATCGAAGTTGTTGCTCCCATACTCGAAAAGCACCAAGAAGTGGGAGAACTGGAGAAACCGGTGGGCAAGTCAGTCTCAGTTAAGAAACCACAACTTGATGAACTTGATGAAAGTTTAGGAAAAATTGAATCAACTGAACAAATTGGTGAAAAAGCACCAGAAGAACATCGAAAGGATAAACCAAAAGAAAGTCTTGAAAATGAATCGACCAAAAAACTTGAAGAAACACCGAAAACAACAGGATTAATTGAATCAAAACAATTGTTAGAAGCAGAGGGATCTCTACCAATGGCAGACAAAAAATCAAAAGAAACACCAGAATCAATCTTATTGGCTGATCAATCTGATGACATCATTCAACTAAAGCAGCCAAATTCAATCGAGCAAAAGGATGATCAATTCAATTCCGAGGAGGAATGTGCTAAAAGTGATAGCCAACAAGTGCAGCATAAACCTCTACCATCAACACAATCATCATCTCTGACCAGCATTCCATCAAGTGTGACAATCGATAAAAGTGCGCTCCTTCGATCTTCTATGTTTCTCTATGTGCTTCTATCACATGGCTTTTCTTCATCTGCTTTTTTCGCAAAAAATTATGTGTTACTGGCTCAACTCATTCGTTAAATAACTCACTGCTTACTACCGACTTGTATTGCTTTATGTGTTTTTGCGGTTAAATTTAAATTTTAAGGATTTCATGAGTGCTTTTATGTGTGTAGTTTCTATGTGTATTCGGCTTCATTGCTATCATCTTTAAAGTGAAACAAAACTTGATGATTTTAATTTTTATTATCGAAGCTTACGCCTTTTTCTCAAACTTTACTTAATTTACTTAAAATATCTGTATTTTGTTTCGCTCTTTGCAAAGCCCTAATCGATCTGATCTAATTTCGTTTTTCTGATGCTTCTTTTTTACTATTATCTCTCGTGGCATGTGCTCGATTAGCATTAGCTTGTTCATCTGAATAACATACTAGACAGCAATTATGCATTCTAATCAACACTAACAATGTTTCTTAAAGCTAAACTTGATTAATTACTGATTCTTTTTTTCTTTTTAATTTTCAGAAAACATTCATCATTTAACCTTCGCTTTCATCTGGCCTGGCTTATCTTTTTTCTGTTAACCAATGGCTGCTGCTTATTTGTCTTTTTGTTTTCATTATTTATGTGTTGCTTACACTAATGGCTGGTATTCATTTATAACTGCGCTTAAATCATCGCTTAATCGCAAATGTTATCACCATCATTGCTATAACATTATCATCGCAATCTCATTGCTGCCTAATTATCGCTTTGCCCTAATACATTTCTTGTTATTAACCACCATTATATGTTGTGTTTTCAATTTTTGTCCATCGTTTTATCTATCATCATTATCATCCAATTCCTTTCATCATAAAATGTTTAATATCCAATATTTTTATGCAATTTCACTTGAAATTAACCTGAAAACATAATTATTGATACGTTACTTTCCAATTATCCATTTCATTCATTCTTTATGTGTGTAAACATCTCATTATTTGTTATTCCTTTTCATTCAAAATTCCAAACCAGTTGTTTCTTTGTAATCTCAAACAATATTGAAAATATGTGTTCCAAGGAGAAAGAACGTTTTCTTTTCAATCAAAAGAAAACTATATTTTTTTACGTTCATTTGCATATTTGATGTTGGAACGATATCAAGTCATGCAAACATCAAGAATAGTATAAATTCGTCGCCATGTTTGCCCATTCATCGTGGACCTTTGATGAAATTCAATCTCAATTCAAATGTCATAACTATTGCACGCTTATGTGTTCACTACTACCAATTGTTGCTTTTTTGCTATAAAGCTTTATCTGTTATTTTTGTGTTCAGCTATTGTTTATCTATCTGTTATACTAATTGTTTTTTTATATTTTTTCAAATACTATCCTCACTTTAGGTCCTGAGTCCACTTCTGAGGTTGATGTTGCAACTATTGTTAGCATTGATGAAAGTCCAAAGGAAACTCTGCCAGAATCAGATGACTCCGTTTTCCTTGACGTTCCCGCATCCACCGATGTGAGCGAAATCGTTTTGGAAACAAAGCCAAAAGACAGTGAAGAAACTGAAGATGAAATTGCTTTTGCACATGCTTTTAGTAAAGCTAAAAAGGTTCGCTTCTCGATTGGTGACGCCATTTTACAACCCGGCGAGTCAATTGATGGTTCAGAATCAACATCCATTGATATGCCTATGGAAACGACTGTTTTCTCAATACCTGAATCTGAAAAGGATGAAAAACCTGAAGAATCAAGTAAAGTTTCATTTAAGCTTTCTAAGCCTAAAAATGAACTAGGTGAAACTGAAATATCTGTTTCTTTGAAAAAAGAAGAGCCTTTAAAACCATTAGTCGAATCAGCAGAAGCTGAACAAGCTACTTTCAGTATTGGTAAGCAAAGAAAGCCTTCAGTTGAACAACAAGATGTTAGTGAAACATTTACGCTCCAAAGCTCAGAGAAAATGGTATTCCAAGTTCCTGATGTCGAACAAGAGTCTTCAGTTTCAATTGAATTTGTTTTACCAGAACGAAAACAATCATTCGTCAGTCCATCACCATTCCTCGAAAGTGTTGAAACGGTAGTTGAAGTACCATTATCTAAAAAAGAAATGTCGATGGAGAATCAAGTCGTTACTTTCCAAGTTCCAGGTTATGTTGAAGAAGAGACTATTGTTTCTACTGAAATTTCTGTACCAACTGAGAAGCAAATGTTTATCAGCCCATCCGAAATTCCAGTTGAAACTGAAAAAATCAAATTAAAAGATAAAGAAACAACTGAGACTGCAATTTTGGAAACTTCAAGTCAACCAGTACATTTCCAAGTTCCTGATTTACCAGTAGAAGCAAATGAAATCGCTGATTTGGAAATCCCTTGTAAACTTCAACCGATCGTTCTACCAGAAGGTGGAACGATAGAGGAAAAACCTATCGAAACTAGTCAGAAGAAACTCAAAAAGAGACAAGAAATTGTCGAATCAGTATCCATTGAGACAATTGGTAAACCAATTGTCTTTAATGTTCCTGAAAGTCGAGAAGAGTCTCAAATTGTAACGATCGAAATACCTGATCGCAAACAATCGCTGGTAAAACCAGAAGTGCACCTGTTTGAAACTGAACAACCAACTTCATCCACTGAAGTGATCGCTTCTAAAGAAAAACCAATAGATGAGATAAAAATCGAATCAGTTGATTTAACTATTCCAGAGAAAGAAACTGTTTTCCAAGTTCCAATTACTGATCAAACAGTACGATCAGATATCAATATCCCATGTCGTCGTCAATCATTTGTATCGCCCTCGTCTATTCCAGTTGAAGAATCAAAACGTAAAAAGTCTGTTGCAGAAACAGCCTATGAATTTACAACCATTGAAACAACTGGCAAACCGATAGTTTTCAAGGTTCCAGAAACAATAGATGAAAATGTTTACATATCTCACGATATTCCTGGGCGAAAGCAATCTATTGTTAAACCAACTCCTCTTCCAGATGAAAGAGAAGAATTAAAAATTGTGGAATCACCTAAAAGAATGACTGAATCAGAAGAATTAATTGTGAAATCAGAAAAACCGAAAGAAGATCAAGAAGAAACAACAACTGTCAGCTTTAAGCAAAAGAAACCGGAACATTCTGTACCAGAAGAGATATCTGTTTCTTTGAAGGCAAGAAAGCCGTCCATTGATGATAAAGATACTCCGATCCAGGAAGACATTGAAACATCAATAACAGTTAAGAAAAAACCAAAGAAAAGGTCATCAGATGCTGAGATTGTTTCCATGGTCAGTTTGACTATGCCATGTAGCGAAACAGCTTTCTCTATTCCAGCCGAAACGTCGATTGAAATCCCTAAAAAAGAATCAATAACTATTGTAGATACTGTTACTGAAGCTGTCAAACCTGAGGATATGCCTGAAGAGAAAGAAACTGAAGAAACTATAAGTACGATAAAACTTAGGAAACCGTCAAAAGACCAAGAATCACCCGTAGAAGTATCAATTGTGTCCCAACAAGATGATGAAACTCCAGTACATGTTGAGTCGATCAAGTTACCGAAAAAGGAAGAACAGAAAAGTCAACCTGAGGAGGTTACTTCTGTTCAACTAAAAACACCCATTTCAGTTCCAGAAGAAGTTGAGACTACTTCAGTAACTCTGAAAAAATCAGCAATTTCTGATAAACCAAGCGAGGAATCACAGCTAACCAGTGAGTTCAAGTTGACATTACCTACAAAAGAAGACGTAAATGTACAAGAGATTGAAAAACCAATCGTGACAATGGAAACATCAATAGCAATAAAAAAGAAGCCAATGAAAAAGAAAGAAACTGAAGCCAGTAGTACTTCTTTAACAATACAAAGCAAACCAGAAGAAGCAACGGTACCAGAGAAAGAGATGCCTGCATCAGAGCTAATTTTGTCAACTGATAAAGTATCCATTTCGCCTCGCAGAACATCTTTCCAATCTCCAGAAAACATTCCAGAAAAACCCAAAAAAGAAATTGTTGAACAAATTATCAAACCAACAGAGCAAAACAAAGAAGAGGAGCCTGAAGAGGATAAAAAACCCATTGAAGTCGCGATCAAACTTCGCAAACCTTCAGCTCCTCAGGTTGAAGCTGAAGCTGTAGTCACAAAACAACGAAAAGAACTTGAAAATATGGACACAGAAATTGTAATCAAGAAAAAACCAAAGAAGAAATCTGCAGATGCAGAAATGACAACTATTGTAACTAAGTCTGTTATTGAAGAAATTAAGGTCCCTTCATTAGATGTCGATGTTGAATTGTCCATAGCTAAGACAGATCAAGTTTCGATTGTTGGTGAGAAGGTTGAATTACCAGCGCCAGAAGAATTTAAAGATCAGCCTGAGGTATCTTCAGTAACAATGCAAAAACCTAGTAAAGATTACGAGGAAAAAGAAGAAGATTTGAAAGCTGAGTTTAAGGTAAGCATGATCTATTTATAGCTAAAATTTTGATTGGCCCATTAACTGTATTTTTGAACATCTTTTCAGATTCCCAAACCAACATCGGTTGAAACCGATGTTTCCGAAATGCCCAAAGGAGTTGAGGATTCATTGACTGAAATAACAATTAAAAAGAAGCCTAAAAAGACAAAGAAAGAGGTAGCTGTTGAAGAAGCTGTTACAATCAGTCCAACTGTTACAGTGGAACGAAAACCGAGTGAAACAGAAGCTGACGAGCTAACAATTCGTAAAGAGGTTGAAATTTCAGGTGAAATAGTTACAGTTAAGCCAGATTCAGACGAAAAAACTCCGGTTGAATTGGAAAAACCTCATGAAAAATCTGATATAAAACCAGAGGACACGGAAACACTAGCAGAATTTAAGGTATTTAATCAATATTTTTATTTTTATAGCAATTTTAAATTCTCTGGTGGCATGACACTGAATACATTGAAATGTACTATTGGTTGTAATATCAAAAGTATATATGCATAAACTTATGTAAAAAATTTAAAATAATTAATTTATTTGCTTATAACCTTTAGATTCGTAAGCCTTCATTGCCTGTTGAAGCTGCTATTACTGATAAACCCAAAGAGATCGAAGATTCAACAACTGAAATAACTATCAAGAAGAAACCTAAAAAGGTTTCTAAAAAAGAAGAGACTGTTGAAGAAGCTGTAATTATCAGTCCAACTACTCAAATTGAAGCTAAACCAGGTGAAGTTGAAACTGACGAGTTAACTATTCGTAAAGTTATCGAAATTCCCAGTGAGATTTTCACAGCTCAACCAGAGAAAGACGTGCAAGAAGTTAAACCTGAATCAGAGGAAGCGGCAGTTTCACTCCGAAGACCGAGTAAGAAACCAGAGGAAGAAGAAGATTTCAAAGCAGAATTTAAGGTAATATATTCAGTGCAAATTGAATTTAAGAAATATAAAATTAAATTTTGGATTTTTCATCATAATATAGATTCGCAAGCCTTCTTTACCTGTCGAAGCTACTATCATCGATAAACCCAAAGAGATCGAAGATTCAACAACTGAAATAACTATCAAGAAGAAACCTAAAAAGGTTTCTAAAAAAGAAGAGACTGTTGAAGAAGCTGTAATTATCAGTCCAACTACTCAAATTGAAGCTAAACCAGGTGAAGTTGAAACTGACGAGTTAACTATTCGTAAAGTTATCGAAATTCCCAGTGAGATTTTCACAGCTCAACCAGAGAAAGACGTGCAAGAAGTTAAACCAGACTCGGAAGAAATAACAGCGGTTTCACTCCGAAGACCAAGTAAGAAACCAGAGGAAGAAGAAGATTTCAAAGCAGAATTTAAGGTAATGTATTTTTGTGTTTATTGTAAACTTAATTCAAACGATAAGCAAATTAATTTTTGTGATTTCAATTACTTTTAGATTCGTAAGCCTTCTCTACCTGTCGAAGCTACTATCACTGATAAACCCAAAGAAATCGAAGATTCAACAACTGAAATAACTATCAAGAAGAAACCTAAAAAGGTTTCTAAAAAAGAAGAGACTGTTGAAGAAGCTGTAATTATCAGTCCAACTACTCAAATTGAAGCTCAACCAGGTGAAGTTGAAGCTGACGAGTTAACTATTCGTAAAGTTATCGAAATTCCTAGTGAAATTTTTACAGCTCAACCTGGGAAGGAAGTTGAAGAAAATAAACCTGAAGAGTCAATTGTTAAACTTCGCAGGCCATCAAAATCTAAACCTGAAGAGGTAAGCTCATCGCAATTTACGGTAAGACGTCCAAGTGATTCTAAAACACCGGAAAACGAAAAAACTGTTCAGGATGTTTCAACGGAAATTAAAATTAAGAAAAAAATCAAAAAACCAAAAGAAAAGGAAGTTCATTCTGAAGAAGCTAGTGTGACACTACCATCAATTAGTCAAGAAATAGCTAAACCACAGGAAGAAAGCTCTGTGGAACTTACGATTAAAAAACCAATTAAAGAAGAAAAAGACGACAAAGCTGAAGAAGAAGAGGTTGTTAATGCGTTCAAACTAATGGCACCCAAATCTGCCACCGAACCACAAGAAGCTGCATTTACTGTTCGTCGACCATCGGAAGTAGACACTGCAAAAGAATTAGATGAAGTGTCTGCTGATCTTTCATTCACTTTGAAGAGACCTTCACTAACTGTCTCCATTGAAGGGGAATTAACACTTCCCAAAATTCAACCTATTGTTACATCTCCAGTCGAAGACTCATTTAATTTAACTTTAGCACTGAAACCAAGAACAAAAACTGTTGAAGAGATGACAGAAGCAAACACAATTGTATTACCTTCAACGGAAGAACCAGTCGTATATAAAGTTTCTGAAGAGACTGCTGAAATAACAATCAAAAAACAGGTAAATATACGATTTTCATCCAATCAAATGTTCATAGTAATCAATACAGTTCTCAGCTCTAATTCTAGCTTCTATTTTTAGAAATATTTTATTTTACTTTTTAATAAAATTATTTTTCTTGACTTAAAAGTTTAGACCAAATAAGTGACTTCATAATCTAATTTTATTGTAATTTATGTAATTGCAGGTTTCTGAAGAAGAATATGATATATTGAAATCAAAAGATGAGATAACCATGAAACCTCCTTTGAAACGTAAAGAAAGTATTAAAATAACTAAAGAAAAGCCAAAAGAAAATGTCGAAGAATCAGTTGTTACTCTGGGTCGTAAGAAGTCTGATGATAAACCTGTTGAGGCTGAATTTAGTTTAAAGAAAGAATCACCAAAAGAAACTTCCCCAGTTGAGGAGAGCTTCACTATTCCACCGAAACCTAAACCTAGGCGGAAGTCTTCAACTCAATTGGAATTGATAAAAGAGACAGTTTCTCTTGAAACACCAGATTCTGCTTCTACTGTTTATTCTGTTCAAGAGGAATCAGATTCCATAACGATAAAGAAAGAAGTTAGTCAAGAAGAATATGAGAAACATTTGAAAGAAACTGAAGGCAAAGAAGAGAACAAAATTACCAAATTTAAATTACCCCGTAAAAAATCTGATGATAAACCAGTTGAAGCCGAGTTTAGTTTGAAAAAAGATGAACCTCGTGAAACATCGCCAGTTTCTGCAGAATTCACAACTCATACCAAACCTAGACGTAAAAGTTCAACAAGTTCTGTTGAAATAAGTCAAACAATTAAATCAGATAAAATTAAACAAGAGGAAACTGTCACTGATTATAAGATATCAGAGGAGAGTGTTGAGGCTACCATTAAAAAACCAGTCATTATCCAAGATGAGGATGAAGAGACTGAGTTCAAATTTAGACGCCGACGATCAGAAGAGAAGCCAGTTGAGTCAGAGTTCACTCTTAAACAGAAGCAACCTTCGCCTCAATCAGGATCACCGGTCGAAGAAAGTTTTACTTTACCAGGGAAAACCAAAAAGGTAAAGAAAGTAGAATCAGTGGAAGCTGATGCTGAATCAGAAAAAGTTATTCTACCTTCGAGGAAAGAATCTGTTGAATATAAAATCACAGAAGAACAAGCAGAAATGACATTGAAAAAGGTTGTTTCTCAAGAGGAATACGATCAATCTATTGATAGAAAGAGGCAAGGTGATGAAGATGATGAGGCTTCATTTAAATTGAGACGCAAGAAATCAGAAGATTCTACTGTTGAAGCTGATTACTCCTTACGTCGAGATTCAGTAAAATCAACCAGTTCGGTTGACGAAGAATTTACTATTAAAGGGTCCAGAAAGTCGTCTAAAAAATCTTCATCAATTGATTCAACCTCTCGAACTGAATCCGTTGAATCTGTTATTCAACGAGAAAGTGGTGATGATGACAAGAGAAAATATCGTATTGAAGAAGAAGAAGATCAATTGACAATTCGGAAGGAGGTTTCTGAGGAAGAATATGAAAGATTAACCAAGAGTAAGCGACGTGATTCTAAAACTGAATATCGATTCGGACTAAGGCGTAAATCAAGTACCACAGGTGAAAGCACCGTTGAAGGTAAATTTTCGGTGAGAAGGGATGAATCAAGTGAGACTGAAAGGACCAAACATATTGGTGAAACAGTCGAGGAATCATTTGATTTACCTACAACAAGTAAAACGACAAAGAAACGCAGTAAACGTATAACCGAGGATTCAAGTGAATCAGAGTCGATTAAATTACCAAATAAAATTGAACAAGCTGAATATAAGGTAACAGAGGAATCATCTGAAGCCACTGTTCGTTTGGTGGCATCAGAATCTTACATTGCTGAATCACCGGATGCCTTAACCATCATGGAGGGTGAAAAGGTTTATCTGATTGAAAGATATTCAACTGATTGGTGGTTTGTTAGAAAACATTTAACCAAAGAGGAAGGCTTAGTTCCAGCTCATATACTGACTAACATTGCTGAATTCACTCACAATATCAATGAAAAATTGAGTGAAAAAATTCAGAGATTACCAACTTTCGGAAGTAAGTTAAAGATTCTGAATATGATTAACCCTTTTTTGTTTCTTTTTCCTTCGATTTTTACCTATCTTTAATTATCTGATTTTATTTAATAGAAACTGGCAAACCAGAGGAATTGGAAGCTCCTACCTTCATTAAGAAAATTGAATCAGGAACATGTTCAGAAGGACAAAGTTATACCTTCCAATGTCAAATTTCTGGTACTCCTAGACCAACAGTTACTTGGTTCAAGCACACATCGTTTATAAAGTCTTCTGAAGACATTGAAATTATTTACGAAGAAGATATTTGTAAATTAATCATTAAGGAAACTTATTTAGAAGATTCAGGCACTTATACAGTTGTTGCTAAAAACCCTGCTGGTTTTGCAACTTGTTCAGCCGATCTATTCATTGAAGGTAATTGAAATCCATATTTATTTTGAATAATTGATTAACAGAATTTATGCTAATTTTATTTTTCATCTATTGCCAATTTTAATTTAGAAACTGATATTTCGACAACCATTTCTCGTCAAAGTATGTCCCGGGAATCATCCATTTGTAACTCACTCAGTTTGGATGGAATCATTCCATTCTTTACTGAGCCATTGCGATCTCGTGAGTATCCGCAAGGATCGACAGTAACAATGGAATGCTCATTAGCAGCTGAGCCTAAGCCATCTATTAGTTTACGTTTTAATAAGGAGACTGTTAAATCATCGAAGGTGATCATTGAAACTTCAGAAGAGCTTAGTCTGTACAGAATAACAATCACCTTTAAAAATATTGAACTGTCTGAAAGTGGATCTTATGAATTGATTGCCAGTAATGAACGTGGCGTGGCCAAAACAAGCTTTAATTTAACTGTAATACCTGATTCAAGTTATGGACCTGTTCTGATTGAGAAGTTTAGTGATTGTTCAGTACCAGAAGGTGAACCTTTGAAATTAACAATCAAAACTCTTAAAACCAAAGGTAAAGCAAAAGTCTCATGGTATAGAAACGGCAAAAAATTGAAAGAAACTAGAACAATTCGAATGGTTGAGGATACAATTAACTATCAATATACTCTTATCATTGAGAAAACAAGCTGTGATAAAGATAATACAGAATTCAAAGTAATTGTGGAAGATGATAATGGGTCTACTGAACATAAAGCAAAGGTGACCATTACTTCAGGAAAATTATGTTTTGTCGAGAAACTGGTTGAAGTTGACGTTAAAGAGCGGGATGAAGCTCTATTTGTTGTGAAATTGTCCCAAGAAAACGGTTCAGTTCATTGGGAAAAGGATGGTACTTTGATAACTCAAAGTACAAATAAATATAGTTTCATCTGTGATTCATATTATCGTAAATTGTTGATCAAAGATGCTCATATTGCTGACGAAGGTGAATACTCTTGCGTATTAGAAAATGGTAATCGTTGCTCAGCTGATTTAGTTGTAATTGAACTTCCACCTGAAATAACTGAGCGTCTCGAAGATATAACCGTAATAAAAGGTGAAAAAATTGAATTGACGATCGGATTGACTAAAGGAGATGCTTGGGTTCGTTGGTATAAAGATGAGACTGAAATTTCTTTCAATTCTCGTGTTCGCCTAGAAATTGATGGTAAAAAGCAGAAATTTATCATCGCTAAATCAAGATTAACTGATGCAGGAACCTATTCTTGTACAGTTGGTGAACAATCATCTTCCTGTGTTGTAACGGTAGAAGAAACTTCCGATGGTGGAGATCAGTCAAGATCAGAAACAACACATACTGTTACTTTTGATGAAGAGCCAACCTTCCGTTACTTTGAAAGAGCCGACGGTGAAAAAGATGACCAAACATCCCAAACATTTAGTACAACATCACAAACATCATCGTGGATGAGAGAAGCTGGTGTTGATCCGGTTGTTCGTAGTTACATTAGGCATAAATTAATGGGCCGAAATGAATATTTCTTCAAGATTTGGCACTATCCTAAGAAAGAATCTCGATCAAAATGAATATCCTGATTTAAATTTAAATACTTGAACTCATCCTCATTAAATTATTCAGTAATTAAGAAACAGGCGTTTATCCAAAGATCTTTCATTCTTTTTTCATCCAATATTTTAAATTCATTTTTTTTGTTGTCCTTTGAATTAACTCGTCCCTTCCTATTCATCTTATGTTATTTTTCTCTCCCTCCTTTTTATCAACCCTTTCTCCCTGATAAGTTGAAAAATAAAATCAAGATGAGATTGAAATTTAACTGACATTAAATGTAAATATTAAAAGAAATAACAATAAAGTAATCACATCTAAAAATAACCTCTTAACTTGTCATCGGTGCGACTGAAAATCTCTCAAATATAAACTCTAAACATAAGCTATTTAATGCTTAAACCTTCTAAATGTAAATAGTTGTAAAAATCAAAATTTATTTGATTCATTTGAAACACTAAAACAAAAAAAGAGTATCCAGGCTATCCAGGATTCAATTGCTTTGTAGTAATCAAAGTTACATGGCAACGCTGCAACGCTTGATACTTTTGAACAGAATTTAAAATAGTAATTGAGTGAATGACATTTGATAGCTATTGCTTAAAAAATTTGATTTTCTTGAGATATCAAATGAATATTAATAAAAAATTGTTCTTTGATTAATAAATGAAAGAGTCGCTGTCTCAACTTGCTTACGTTTATTTAACAGAAATCAAGACAACTAACGATTTAAATCTCTTGTAATCGTTTAAAAAGGATCGTCATACGCTTACAAATGCATCTTAAATATAAATAATTATATATCAATAAGCATTAATTATTACATTTTCATTTATTTTATTCGGGTTCCTCCCCTATATAGGATTGATCTTCGTTGTACTAGATGTTTTGGCCATTCATCTGAATAATCTTTTCTGGTTTATGTTAAACTATATAGTTCATAGTTATTTTTTTGTAATACATATGTAGAATATCATAAGTATTCTAATGGTTATCCTTGGTTGTTCGAGTCACAAAAAATGATCGATGGACTCGAGCGGAAAACAAACAGTCAGTCTAGATCTAACCTTAGACAAGATAAACATTTTGAGGCCAATTATCAAAGTCTATTCATTATTGTCTGATACATGCCTTTTCGTATTCCATGTTGTTTCCTCTTTGCAAAATAGTTTCATTATTAGTTTTGAATCTTTGCCATCCTATTCCTTCATCTGCAGTTTAAGTTTTCTCCTTTTTTTATTTCGGTTTTTAGTTCAAGATGATAAAAGTACCCTTAAGATTTCAAATTTGTTAGTTTCATTCACTTAATTTCTTTCAATTAGTGCTAATTCATCTGACTAATGTATGATTAATTTAGCAAACTGAAACTTTGTGATGTTATTAGATCAATTATTTTATTAGCTTTTATCATAATAAACCAATATTATCAATAGTAAAGAGGTGAGCAAATATTCATGACTGAACCTGCTAACAAAGATCTGTAACCTGATCGAGGGATGCCAATAAATATTTTAATAGAAACATTCATTTTTAAGTTTTGCTGATGTACTTTTCAGGTATAATCAATAATCATTGATTTTCTAAAATTTCTAGATAAACATGCTAATTAAGCTGATGGTTAAACCTTGAAAGGACAGATAAAGTGGAAAGAGTAAGAAAATCAATTCATGCATTCATTTATGAATGCGTACATTTACTATTTAGTGTCTAGATCAATTTCAACAGAATATTAATATGCAATTGGTAATGAAAAAATATTCTATGAAAGAAAAACACAATGGAATAGTAATATTATTAATGGTAACATAATTTATTTAGTCTTATAATAGTTGCCCATATTGTTTTCCGTTCTCATTTCATAATGGATTAACCTTAATGTCTCACTCTGAAAAGTTATAAAAAAACACGATTCAACCTTTCACTTGTTTTACATTATTTTTTACATTATTACATTGTTTCCAGCTCAGTGCAATTATTTTTTTAGCATGAAAGGAAACATGAACCAAGAAAAACCTAAGCAGTTTCTGTTAGTTAAACATATTACCAATTCATAGTTTACCTTTTCAGCATTGCATCTTTTTTCAAACATACCGATCAATTTTTCAGATTATAAAACCACATGGTTTGGTTGTTCAGTTGGAAAAAACATGTACAATACATTAAATGGAAAAATTGGCAAAAATGGCCAAAAAGGGGCAGGAAGATTCAAGATTAACCTTGCATTTGCACAAAGTAAATTAATGATGACATCCATCCTGTTGAGGAAGAGGGTTGAATTTGTTTCCCACACTTTCGTTCTTCTTAATATCTTCACGTTTTGCTGTTAGAAGACAATAGAGGATCCATGAAAATTCATCCATTGTAATATTTGTAATATCATATTAGTTGTGAATCTTGATGGTTGAGAGTCAGAATAAATTGAAACGATGAAATAACCATTCTTTGTTTTTCACTAAAGTTGACATTGTACTATGAAAGTCTGCTATTTTTGAAGGCTGAACGGAATGGTGTCTAAAAAGCTTATCACAATATTTTAAAGGTAAATATTTACTTGGGTGTAATAAATTGGTTTTAAGGGTGTCAACAATCAAATTCAAAGAATAAAACAAGTCAAAATAAAATTATTTTTTCGCATTGAGGACGGAGTAATTAAATGAGAAAAGTAAAGGTTTGGATTTTAAAATTATTTTTGAAAGAAATGAATAAACAGAAATGATAGGATACAGAATTAGAAACATCATGAAGAGATTCAATGAGCTTTGAATTTTAAGAGAGGAACAAAAAGTGAATTAGTGACTAAAAGTCATAGAAAAATCTAATGTAATAAATCAGTTAATTCGTGGTCTAACTAGGAGAAACTTGACAAGGAAGGGAATGATGATGAGAAATGTCTTAGGTAAGAAAATGGGTACTGGTGGTTCAAGTTCGTTTGCTTTTGATCGAATGACAGTAATTTCGTTGTTTTGTTTAAATTCAGCGACGACGAAGACAGCCAATTACACAGCTAGCAACAGAAATCACGGCCAAAATAATGGCAACTATTACGATGTAGTTGAGATAAACAACAAAAAGACATTTAGCACTCTGTGGGAATAAGAAACAAAAGGAAAGTTAATTAAAATTATTACGCAATTAGAGAGAGAGAGAGAGAGATGTATTTTAGCAAGTATTTGTTGTTTAGATTCACACACTTAAAATACATAATCTTAAGGTAATGATTGAATCAAACTTAAGATTATTTCAACTTACATAATATTCATAGTCTGAACATTTTGAGTTTAGAACCTTAGCAACTGAGCTTGCACTAGAGGAAATAGCTGAACTTATGTCTTTTCCACATTTTCCTTCAGTCTTTGAATCCAAACAATGGGAAAATTCAGCGAAATAACAGCATGTGAACATGGTCTTATCAACATTTTCTCCTGCTTGTTCACTAGCTTTGTCGACCAAGTCAAGTCGGTCTTGCAGTTGTTGTTCACAGCTACTCATGGCATTGGTAATCATTTTAAAGCAATCGAAAATGTTTCCAAAAATGTTCAACTGTTGGCTTGAGGAGCTGATGAGGGCTAACATTACCATTAAGCCCAAAAGTGAGTTAACTTTGATTGAAGGCATTTTGACGTGGAAGGACGAGTATTTTTGATCCAATGTTTACAGAGTTTAGAAAATAATTTGTTCTTTGTTGGATCTAAAAAGATAAATATATGAAAAGAATAAGTAAACAAAGTTAAAATGGATGAGGTAATCAAGAGTGAATTTAGATAAGCAAATGAAGTGTTGTAGTGAGTAATGGTGGCAAAGTTTAATATACACTTATCACTAATGCAACAAAAATTGAGAAAAACCTTTCAAACAAAAAAAGACGAAATTGAAAAACCTCAAAATGAAAACAGTAGTGATGAGTCTTACTTCAGTTAAATATTGAGAATCTAGCTAGAATACATTCTAGTAATTAAAATGGCGATAACAGGAAAGTATACACTTTAAACAGCGAACAAACTTAATATAAATTAATTGAACAAGAATGAAAACATATTTAAGGAGTGGCAAACTGGTTACAGTTTCAAAAAAAGATGAAGAGTTAGCATGGCTGACCTGATGACTTACAAAGCACTAAGTGAAGAAAGGCCTGAACAATAAAACGAATACTGGATAATTTAAACTTACCTTGATCAAAATTGAACAATTGAATCCTAGATTAACACTTGTTGAAGTTTAGAAGAGAAATAAAGTTATCAACAAAACTGGTAAAATAACAAAACAACACTGGAAGAAGAAGAAGAAGAGAAAGAAGGAAGAAAAAGTAAAAGCAGAAAATGAAAAATAGACAGTCTCACAAATAGGGAATATTCCTGCAACCCCCATTTACGACCCTCTTTCCCATCAATATGGGATGAGTTACAGGTGAAAGTAACCTTCACGAGTAATGAATCACTGCTTCACCAGTTTAAGTTATCATTAAATGATTGACTTATCATTGACTGGCCATCTTAATTTGCTAAATTGTTTGATCGCCATGATTTCATTTCACTCTTTGGTCCAGTGTTTACTCTTTGTTTTATTTTCAATCCATCTTAACTCGTACAACTTATGATTTTTACAACTTTTTAGTTCTTGTTTTCGCGCTTGTTTTGTTAATATTCATGTGATAATTTTCATTTTTACTTTATTACTAATAAACAGATCAGTGAGTAACACTTTAAATTAGGAAATTTGTTTTATGACGAGCCAATGCGTTTTTATTAATATTTTCGATTTGTATCCTTTTGGGTTACATTGAAAATGGGTTATTATGCAGTCTATCAGAGTTTTAGCCTGCGTTTAGAATTGAATTATTTGCTAATTTGCCTTAAAGTTCCTCAGACTAATAGGTTTCTGTGAAGTTAATCCTGATGAAGACAATATTAACCATATTTCTGAATTTTTTTTATCGATCAAAACAGACAAAAGTCTCCATCTCACTTTCTAACTGCACACAACACGATGATTAATAGATTTCTTGAAGTCATTTTTTGTCTAACTTGTCACTTGAAATAAAGATAATTCAAGCTCCCAATGTTACCAAAAATAAACTTTAAAGCAAATAAGATGAACTCAGAAGATTTCAGACAATGAACCTCTTCATTAAATTGACTCCTGAGTTAAACACAGTATATTATTATTGTATTATGATTCAATTTATAATAGAATTCAATAAAAAAATTTATCGATAGTCAATAGTCAGCTAAGCTAGAGTAACTGCTGTAGAGTTGTAAAGTGAACCAGTTTTATCCACAATTTGAGTACCAAAATCGATTTGTTTTATTTTCGATAATATTATTGAAGGATACCGATATCCTTAGGAAACTATGTCAAAACCAATCTCAGTAAACATATCACTCAAGTAAATCATAGAAACCGTGTGACCGAACATGGGCTTCATGTTTAAAAATTTTTACAATGAAGGTTAATAGCCGACGGTGTTCAAGTGGACAATTCGACGGATAATTTATTCCGACTTGTTGGTCTCCAGAAACCAGACAGCTTTTAAGGCGCCGCCGAATAAAATTTTCTGGTACTGAGCTTGTGCAGCCATCTGGTGTGTCTGGACTTAACTAGCCAAAAGAAGTCTCAAAAATGAACCTAAAATTGACATGAAAATGATTCTCGTAATCGAGCTTCATTAGACTCTTTATTGAGCATTCATCTTCGCGAACAAAAAAATCAGATAAAAGGTTGAAAAATTTTTTAGCAATAATAATATCCCTTCAAATTTAAATGTTTCACAAACAGTTGCCTAGTTGATATTAGCTTGTTGGTTAAATCAATTAAATTGTAGATTTCAACTCGTGCTTGATATTCTGAGCCACATTGAGATTCAAGGTAACGTTTCAACAGGTTAATATACGATTTTCGCTCATTTCTGAAATGAAAAATTTTGTAAGCATAAATTATTCAATTGCTAAATACAATTGAATCATAATAACTTACCTAATAGTTCTAGAGGCTCGTAACTTATAAATATGAGGGTAATTCAAGATAATGGCAATCAAAATACAGACAACTTTGGGGTCTTTAATCAAATAGGAAACAAGGGAATAATCAATTGTAATTGAAGATGTTTCCAGTTTAAATTGATCATCAATCTAATGTAATAAACAGAGAAAAGATATTCGTTGATTAAATTTTAGTCGATTTTGCAGTAGCGAATTCTCAGCAAAAGAGCTTTAAAATAATTTTTTATGAATGTTTTTCAAATTCAATCTTTTTACTTGTTTTTGACTTTTGTGTTCTAATGTATTCGTTATTACTATTATTTTATCAATACTTGATACTTGAACGATTGATGATTCAATTGATTTTGAGTGCAAAATAATTTTTCTTTTTTTAGAAATCGAGAAATGCTAATTCAAAGTGATGCAATCTTTAGTCTTCAAGTTGATTCTTTCGCGGTTATCGTGATGGCTTCATGATAAGGATTATCGCTAGTGCTGAGTCAATCTAATAGATTGGAAGGGTGAAAGTGTGATCAAGGTTAACATAAGATTTTGCTGGATAACGCAAAGCAAGATCAACGCTAAAATCACTCATCTTTTGAGTTTATGAATAGTGAAGAATGACGCTTTATCAGTATGAATAGAATTTAATGATTTAAAAATTCTGAAATATTATAATGTATCTAAGTCATTCTGATAACCTTTTGATAAATCACGTTTAAAATATTGAATTAATATTGATTAAAATCTCGCATAAATCTTTGATTTCTAAGATCTGCAGATAATTCACAGGGTTAAGCTATCTATTAATTAAGGAGTCGATCTAATCTGATGAGACAAATTTAATTTCATTGTTCTTTTGTCTGTTAACAACTTAATTAGTCTTTCATTCATTTTTTGTGGAAAATGATAATCAGGAAATAGGAAATGTTAATATGGTAATAAATTTACCTCATTTTTGGTATTTGAAATGGCTGAAAAATATTTTTCCATGACCATAATGATAGGAAAACTAAACCTTACCATTATGATTTGATCATCGAGACACCTTTCAGAATAAAAAGATAAACTTCTGCATCCTGATATCAGCTTTTCCAGATGAATATCAGTCTGTTGGATAAATGTTTCAACAGAGACAAGCTCAAGATCATTTGTAAATAAAGGTTGACTGACTGGATGGAAAGCATCAACAATATTTTGAATAGTCTTCATCTCTAATAGAGTTAGTGAGAAATTTTGACAAACATTTTTGTCTTTACCAATCGAGCTAAATTTTACATTTCGGTAGATTCCAGTTTTTACAGATTTCTGTTGGTTACAATTTGCTTTATCGCTATAAAACTTATTTTCAGCAGCTTTTGGCACAGTTTTGGGACTTTCGACAGGTTGACATGAAGACAACTTGGATTGATCCACGATGACACTTACTGGAGCACAAGGATCACAAATAGTTGATTGCGATTTTACCATTTCTTGAATGGAATCAATTTCACCTAATTTTGGTTCAATGTAAAATTGTTCATTAACTGTCGCGTGTAATGGAGAGTCCAGAGCTTCACTTTCAGTTGTAATAATTTTCCGGATTGGATTAGAGTTTAATGGATTATTAACTGGTGAAAAACCTGGAATCGATGTAAGCAATTCAGCTAAATAATTTGATGATAATGATTTGACTGTATAGCTAGTTGATGTAACGAAATCACAATCGCTTGAACTTTCTGTTGTAGAGTTTATACTCATATGCTGTCCATTTTTGATATCATTTTTCTTGTAACTTTCAGTCGAAAAGGTGAACTCTTCTGATTGCTCGGATAGAAGAGTCATTAGAGGATACTTTGTTTTGGCTAATCTTCTAAGTCGATTTAGGTGCATGCCAACTTTAAAACATTTAACCAGTCGACATTTACGACACCCTTTTCTAGTAGTTCGATCGATGGGACAATCATTATTACGCGGACATTGTAGTTCCTAAATGATAAATACCGAAAAAACAAGTTTTTCAAATCAAAGTCTATAATTGAAATAATAATGAAAATGGGAAAACACTGTTCGACTTACATGCAATCTGTAGATATTTCGGTCAAAAAAATATTTACATGGTTCACAGGTCAAGGTGTCAATATTTTTGCTGCAGGGTGTGTCAGAACAGACACGGCAAACTGAACTCGCGTCATTAACTGGTGGTAAATTGGTTTCCATAAGAGCTGTAAATAACTTTATGTTATGTGTATGAATAGAAAGATTTATGCTTTTGAAGCATTTTTAATAATAACTGAAAAGAGCGCTAATTGTTTGTTTAAATACAATGAGATGTTGAACAGATGAAATCAATATTGAGTTAGATTGTATCATACATAACAGATAGATAACATTGCAAATTTATGGCAATTAAACTAATATTAATGACAGCTCAATGCAATGCAAAAACTGAACCTAAATGTACTTGGCTTTTATAAATTATTGAAACAATTTATGTATTATCGCGTGCATATTACTTCCAATCTTAGTAAAGCTATTTTCAATACTATTATATCTCATGCTTTCCTATGGATAAAGATATTGAAAAACAATCCTGTATATTCAATGAGGACTTATCTACTTAAGTAGATAAGTCCTTATTGAACTTAAACACAACATCGTTATGCAAAAATAAAGTGATGTTTGTTAGGTAATGTAATTGCTGAATAAAATAGTCTTTTGATTATGCAGGGCAAAATAATTATATATATATTATTTAATTTATGCAATAATTTAATACCTTAGATTTCGATTTTTTCTTAATACATTGTATTATCAATAAATGACATTCATTTTCGTTTGAAGAAAAGATTTAAACATGTGAAAATTTTAACTGAGATCGACTTCAATCATAGCTGATTTTGTTATTACTTTGTGGGCTGGTGGGCTGAATAATAAGACTGAAAGAATGGCTTTTTTTCTTTTCATTCACATTTACAATGTGACGGAGGACAGAAACCGACATTGCAGTTATCTAAACACCATTTTTCCATTCCTGACGATTTACGATATCTTCCCACAGGAACACATTTTAATGATCCTTTACTGGTTTCATCAGAGACTGACTTTGGTGTTGATGCTGACTGAACGGATTTAGGTGTTGTTGGCTCTTTTTCTCTGACCCATTTGAATGTATGTCCCTTTTCCGTTGCCTCAGTTGTCGATGAGGGACTGTTATCAGAATTCAATTTTTGTCCTGGTTTTTCTGTAACGGATTCGCGTTCAATTTCATCTTTTGGATTTGTTGTTGTGGTTGAAGATATTTTCGGTAAAGGTGAATCAATATCATTATCAACTTCAGAAATTTCCTTCTCCGTCTTTTCATCCTTTTCATCGTCATCGCTATCGTCATCTTCTTTATTTGACTTGGAATTTATGCGAACATCTGCACAAGCTCTGAAAGTTTCTTGAGGACCACATCCTGTTGCTGAAGTTCCGTTGTCACAACGACCCCAGTTGTTACCTACAGTGTAGGTCCATTGGAATACACATCGATCGCAGGTCAATCCTCTCGGAAGAGCTACTGAGATATCATAAGTTCTCTGTTCATCATCTGGTACAGTGTATTTATAACGTGAACCATCAACCGAATTAAGAACTTCAAGTACATGTGAGTCTAAACATTCCTGAGTCACTTCAACCTTATCACTGGTGGCTGGACACAAACGGAAAGCAAAGCTACCATGGTGGTTGGCAGTTAGTTGCACTAAAGTGGTAATTATCTCACCTTCAGTATAATTAGCGGTGATAATTAACGGTTTAGTGTATTTACCATCTGGTAACTCATTTGGTTTTGGACCAGAATAGGGATCACCACAGATTCCACATTTACCGTCATTCAAATCCCATTGAACCTAATATTAGAAACCAAAACAAATAAAGATATAAGTAAATATTAATTATCCACAAAAAAGCACCAATATTTTAATCCTTTCTTCGGTAGCAAGGAAGTGAGTCACAAAAAATTACCTTGATCTATGAAATCCCTGGATAACAGATTCAATAAACAACCTTCAAATTGCGATGCATAATTAATAAACACCAATAAATAACTGTCAATTATTGGCTTCATTGGCGTTATTTGCTTTCACTAGTTAATGAGGGCACTTAAAGTTAAAATTTTCAATCTATGCATGCAATATATAAAGAGAATAGATCTAACAGAGAAAAAAAATCCGTATTCTAACGCATTGAGAAAGGATAAGAATTATTTGTTAATTTTTATGGCGTTATAGTTTATTGTGATCAATAAGTGACAAAACTGACTTCCGAGTTGCGACCTGATGGACTTTTATGGACATAAGAACTGGAAACATTTGTGTGATCTCTGATCGGAGCTTTTGATGGAATCACCTTCAAAGTTGAAACTTCGATTGCATATTTTATTTTTAGTTTTTCTCATTGATGACGGTGTTTTTCATTTGAATCTTTTGAATGTGGATTGAATTTATTGCACTCAGTGGAAATAAATTAGCTACCATTCATGATCGCTACAAGCTCTAGTATTTTTCAAACCAAGAGCTACCTTTAATGTCTTCAAAATACAGTTTAAGCCCTAAATTTACAAAATCGATCAATTTTCGTTGAAAGATTTATTTTTAACGAATTATATGCTCGATTTGATGTTAGTTCGATTTGGAGTAACATTGATAAAAATTGATTTTGCAGATGAATGCATTTTTATATTTAAGCATTAAATTAATAATAGTGATATATCAACAAAAAACAATGGGTTTTGATTAAGCAATCGCTCAAACACAGGCAAATATAATAACAAATCATGAAATTGAATGAATATTTTGGATTGAGATTTATTTTAGTAAACTCATTCAAGTTGAAGTCTCAGATCGATTGATTGAGAAATTCATCTAACAATTGCAAAAGTCAATGAAATGAACATGAACTTACTGAAAAACCTCCACAGAAAAGTTGAGTGTCATCATAATTAGGAGTAGTTGGGAAACCAAATCGCCAAGCAGATGAACGGCTAGCAGGTTGAATTAACCTTCCATGACCAGAGATTTTGGAAGAAAATTGGAACAAGATCAAACTTACGATGGAACAGAAATGAACGTTCATCAAGTGATTAAGCATACTGATAGCAAATGGTAATGATGAAAGACGAAATAAAAAGTCAATTCGAATAGCAAATTGAAGAAAAAGTTCAACAAAATTATGAACCAAATAAAGAGTCAAAAATCAACAGCAAAAACTTTGAAAAGGGTCAAGGTTTTGAATAAACAATGATTGAACAAACAGAGGCAAACAAAAGGTAATTTCAATGTTTAACTTTAAATGTTTTTAAAAACCTTTGAAATGCATGAAAAGATGAGAATGAAGATGATCACCAGAATACGTTGATTAATTAACTGCCGTCAAATCATGAAGGTTCGCTATTATATTGGTTGGCAAAAGCTTAGATAAAAGCAATGAAATGAAATATAAAAATGAAATCCGGTCGTTATTTACAGTTATTGAGCGGACAATGTTATCGCTGGTAGTTAAGGCCACTTTGACTCACTCATTCCTTAGCTTATTCTTTTCTCTCCTTTTCTGCTCACTTCCTCTCTTTCGTCTTTTCATCCTTATCTTCCTGCTTTTCTCTCTCAATCTTTATTTTGGACTGAAACTTGAATAATAAAGATAAAACTGAATCACAAATTTTCACTGAGTTTAATCATTTCCAGTCGTAACCAAGTTCACTAGCTTTTATCAAAGCATTTCATTTTTCTTTTGTCATCTTCATCATCATTCATATCATCGCTGAAATACCGTTAAACCACAGATTAATATCTTAAAGTAGGATTAGTTGATTACCCTGAGTTTAAACACCAACGCAAAAGTAAACAGCTTTTTTGGGAAACATTTGGAATGAAAATCATGGAAACTGCAGCAACCATTAGAATTGCCAGAATCATCATGATGAACGAATTATCGGATTTCGAAAAATTATAAGGAAGAAGAAAGAAAGATCAACGCTCTTGTGGTTCTTTTGCTTGATCCAATTGAAAATTCACCTTGTTAGGTTTAACAATCGCAATTATTCCTTGTTTTTATTGTTCATTTCAAAGGATTATTTCAATCGATTCAATTGATTACCAGAGAAGCAATAACAAGTCTAATCTCTATGAATAGGAAAAATCACTGATTGTTTGGTTGAACAACAAAAATAAGTGATTTTTTATCCTCTTCAAGGGTCAAGTGGTTAAACCGATAAACAAGAAGTGACCGCTAAAATTGAAGTGAGGTGAAGATGATGAGTAACAGTAATTGTCATTTGATGCGGAAAACCAGATGAAACATTCCTGAACATCCCACGAAAGCAGATCAGCTCTGTCTCTTTACTTATATCTCAATCTTGTTTCTCAGTCAAAAAGTCATTGACCGTGATGGTTCCTCATTCAAAGGAAAAGAGAGAGACAAACCCGAAAATTTGTTAACCCATAACATTATTTTCACTTGCAATCCTATTTTTAAGTCAAGAAATTACATTGATTACCATTTAACTGCTTATCAACAATTACTTTCATGTTAAGTCATTCTTATTCTCAATTTACATTTTATTATTAACTGGACATGAAACTCGACTAATAGTTGATATCTTTCTGTTACTAATATAATAATGTTAACCCAATCAGTCAATCAAGTAACCAACTGTTCTAACAGGCTAATCCCCAAACAATTTTGAGCAGCCTGGTTACCTGAATAGGTCTTAAGATTAGTTTTGACAGGAAATTTTATTCCTTTTAAGATAAATTTAGATTTTTCAAGTTTAATAGTTCTGTATATCAGTTGTAACTGAATTTTGAGTTAGCGTTATGACATTATGATTATAAAAGATATATTTTAATCCAATTGTTTCATTGTAATAACTTTCAGATTTTATACAATCAGGATTTAATTATAACATTATATATTTCAGTATCATAGATACCTAACAATAAAAAACAAAAAAAAATGTTAAATTTTATAATGCAGTGTAGCGAGGATAAAAGTTTGCCGAATGTCAATGGAACACACTTTTTAGTGCTTTCTAACATTTATTTGCTTGATTATAATCATCAATCGTTGAATTGTACAATATAATTATGATATAATAGAATAAGTAACTAAAAAACTCTTTGAGTTTAAAAATGAACAGATTAAAAGTGTGAAGACATTTCTAAGATTTCTTGAAGTTGGCCTCTTTTATCGTAATATTTTAAACACAAAGTTTGGATTAACGACAGATTTATGATAAACGAGGATGATGACGAGACCTTTGTCAATCAAGGTGGAGATGAACACTGTCTCATTGAAAATGAACAATTAACTGCAGAGTCCATAATGAAGATCAATTATCAAAAGAAGACAAACCCATCATCTAACGCCAACAGATATGCTTTGCACTTTTACCGAGAGTCGGATACAGAAATTGAAGAGAGAAAATCTCTCGCTAGATTGCCCATTAAAATGGTTTCTCCTGATGAACTAGAGATTGAAGAGCAAGATATTTTTCTACCTGATGATGAACTAGCATTCCCTAAAAGACCAGTACGCGATTATAATCTGACCAAAGATGAATTGGATACGATTGAGTATGATTACTTCAAGAAGTATTTGGAAAAACTCGAGGTTCAATTTGGGTCTCTTTCTAAATTGAGCTACTTTGAAATGAATTTAGAAACTTGGAGGCAACTGTGGCGTGTTATCGAGATGTCAGATGTTATTTTAATGTTATTTAACATAAAATTTGTTCAAAATAAGTTTTGTTTTTTCTTTTTACCATGTTGGCCGCAATGTCCAATATCTTTGGGTCCAGATAAACGTGATCTCTAAAGTACATAAAATGAGATAATTTTCTTAAATTTTTATTATAAAAAATACTATCAATTAAAAATGAAAAAAATACTTACTTTGTATTCTTAAGATCCAAAACTTCTGGATGTCTATTGATCAAGTTGACCGCACATCCTGGAAGCCATGGTTTTGTTTTATTTACAAAAGCTAAAACAGTGGAAATGAAATCTGATGATTCATTTTTTGTATATAAATCATATGAATTAAACAATTCCTTAATAAATACTGCGTTTGTAGAAACAAAGCATGGAAATAAAACGAACAAAACGAAAAGATGTGTCTCTGCCATTATAAGGAAACAAAAATGGCCAATGTGCCCGAAAACAAAACGTAAAAAGGTTGATTTAGATCACAGAGCTGCTATGAGGAAATGTAAAATGATTCTACTTTTAAAGAATTCAAATTTTCAATATGAAAGTTTGAAGGATGGAGCAAACTCACAAACTAAACTAATCTCACCTTAAATGACCGTTAGTGATTTGACCCTTTAGGCCATTGGACTTAATAGCCTATCCCTATCAGTAGGATTAGTTGACTACCCTAAGTTTTCGCTACTACGAGTGGAAAAAATATGATTCCGGTGTTTTAACTATAGGTATTGTATTTAAAATTTAATCCATATTAAGCTAGAGCAAAAAAGTAAGTTATGATAAAAAATTCATAACTGATTAAATTCAGATTAGTTGCATAAAAAAATAAGATCCATCTCTCTTCTCTCATTCAAGTTTCATGGTTACTTGAATAGGTCCATTAATTTTTACCAATTATAATTGTTTAACTGGTATTAAGATGAATGTCCGAATAACCGAATGTCAATGGAACACACTTTTTAGTGCTTTCTAACATTTATTTGCTTGATTATGATAATCAATCGTTGAATTGTACAATATAATTATGATATAATAGAATAAGTAACTGAAAAACTCTTTGAGTTAAAAAATGAACAGATTAAGAGTTTGAAGACATTTGCAAGATTTCTTGAAACGGCCTCTTTTATCGTAATATTTTAAACACAAAGTTTGGCTTATGATAAATGATTGGTTTTAAGTTTTAAAATTAATTTCGATGAATTCTTTATTGAATTCAATATCAAATAGGACATGGTTACGTGCTTAGAAATAATATGCGAAAGATAATCAAAATAAAAACTAAGGGAATGTGTTTCGACCTAATTGAGCTTATGAAAAGTTAGCTATTATTTTTATAAAAGAATTCATTTCAGAAGTCGATCCAAAGAAGCCTGTTCCATAGGTTTAAGACAGTCAGATTCCCAGAGTCTGATCATTTCAAGAGCTTTGTTTAGATTTTCTAACCAACCATCTCTTTCTTTACGAACATCGGCTGCCATTAAATGTTTCACAGGGATAAAGGAATTATTTTGCTTCTCCAGGGTAATAAATGAGAATGAATTGGGTCTCATGCAAATATCTGTTGAGGCTTTGTTTATGCTTGGATTGACACAATGTTTTAAATTTATCACACCCATTGGTTGTTTGTCGCCTTCGTCTTCTGAATATCGCCAAAAACAGATAGATGGGCCATTCAAAACACACCATCGACGGTTCCAAACGGGATATTCTCCTGATGTCTCATGAAAATTGAGATAACTATTGAATTTAAAGTTATATTCACATCCAATTGCCAAATCAACCATGATTTGATCTTCGAGTGGTGAATCGAACATGAAATTCTCCAATGAGAAACGACTCTTCATGATATTATCACGAGTGAAATCGACATGTCCCATTTTCTTGAAATTACATTTAATCTTTTCATTTCTGGGCGAAGCTTTCAATGCTGGTGAATGTGTATACTTTATTTTAGACTTTGTTTTTGGAGTCAAGCGAATATTTTTCTTATCATGGTGTCCTTTCCCTTTAGGTAAAGCCAGAGCATAGATTACAAGGCGGATACGAAAATCTTTCCTTAGATGGTCAAAAACAATCTTATTTGTGAAATTGAGTGATGCTTCTTGTATAGCATGACTGGAAGAAAGAGCATCAGTCGCGATAACGTTATCGCCACAAGTGAAAAGACATATAAAATGATATTCACATAAATCTGTAATAAAGAATTAGAATTTTTACGATAAATAATAATTTTTGGCAATCATACATGAAAATAAATAGTATAACAGCTTATCAAATAATAGATAAAAAACTTACCAATTCCACTGGCTTGAGAAACAAAAAAGTTTCCTTTGACTAAGAGCGTAAGTTTGTTAAAAGTAATTTTCCCAACTGGATCCATTGGCACATCGAAGGTTTCTTCCTTCTGTAATCGATATAATTCATCGACGCAGGCATTCTTTTTAATTACTAAAACAATTAGACATGGTTAGAGGATATTTATTGAGAAAATGCAAAAGAGATAAAAAACCGTGACTTACTATTAACGAGAAGAATTTTTTCAGCTTCAATTCGCTGCGATACGTTATTTGTCTGAATGCAAAGATCCAATGCTCGAAAACTTTGATAGATGATTTTATTATATTTATCGGCTTCGAACTTAAGTTTTTCCATTTTTTTGGATTTGTATTCATGATATTTTTTCAACCACTCCCGTTTATTAGCTTCAGTTTCCAAGTCCGTAATAAGCTCATCTTCTTCAACAGAGCTTACGATAGTTTTTCGAATATTCTGCTCTCTTCGATACATACTCAAAGTGCGCAAAGGAGTCGTAGGCTGAAGAGGTTTTGGCTTAACAGGGTCAGTTTTCACACTTTTTTTAGGCAACACTAACATGGTCTGATCATCACAACCTTTGATAGGAGAAATGAAATTTTGTAGTGGATGTTCGTCTTTTTCTGAAGGTTCATGGACGTCAGTGAGCTCATCAGATTGAGGAAGCTCCGGGTAAATTTTTGTTGATTGCCTAATGACAGAAACATTTTCATCCGCATTCGAAAGAAGAGCTGAAACATTAAAACCAATTGATTCATTAATATGATTCTGAATGGGGCAATTTTGTTCATTAAGACCAAAATTTTTGTCATTATAAGAAGGGTCTTTTTCATCGGAATCAGTTGAATAGTTGAGATTGCTCTTGAAACCTTGACTTTTAGGATTGTGGTTTTCATCGTCGGATGATAAATCAGCTTTACTTGAAATATTAGAATCAGTGGAATATGATTCTTTAAAATTGCGATTTTCATTACCATAATCGAGATCCTTCACTTCACAAACATTTGAACCACTTAGGTTATCATTTGAAGGAAGTTTTTGAGTCTCTTTGAAGTTATTAATAACTTCTTCGATTTTATTGACTTTAGTATTTGGTTGAAACATCTTTTTTTCAAAGAGAGCTCGACGAGCAGATAAAGGTAGTAAGCAAGGATCTGTTGAATCGATCGTGCCCTCTGTAACACCTCTCAAACCAATTTTCGAATCGTTCTTTGAACCTTTAATGATCTCATTTTTTGAATTATTTTTTGGATCGTTTTTTTGATGAGAGATTGAACAATGCAAGGAGCCAATAGTCGGGCCTTTCTTTGTATTAGTATTAGTATCCAATCCACTCTTACTACCAGTTGTCGAATAGTTAGTTGAGGGAATAATCGAATCATTGTTTGAAGCATTCTTTGAACAATTCGTTGGAGTATTCTTCGAATAGACAGTTGCACAGTTCGAAGAAACAATAGTTGAACCAATAGGCGATCTCATAGTCAGATTTTCTTTCAAAACAAAAGTTGAGCCATTCTTTGGATCATTCTTATGACAAATCGTTGAATCGTGCGTAGAATCGACAGTTAAACCAAAAACCGAACTAATAGTTGGAGTATTCTTGGAGCCAACAGGCGATCCAATGTTTTGAACATTTTTAGATTTAAGAGGAGACCCAATAGTTGGAACATTCCTGGAACCAACAGGCGATCCAATGGTTGGAACACTCCTGGAACCAACAGGCGATCCAATGGTTGGAACATTCTTGGAGTCAACAGGCGATCCAATGTTTTGAACATTTTTAGATTTAAGAGGAGACCCAATAGTTGGAACATTCTTTGAACTAACAGGCGATCCAGCAAAACCATTCTTAGAGTCAATAGTTGAACCGATGGGAGATTCGATAGTCAAATTCATTTGCTCGAGAAACTTATTTCTTTCTTTTGTTCTTTGGATGAGACCCTGTTGATATAAGAAATAAATTGAACATTATTGTTAGTCTTATGTGATCATTGATTGATGATAAATAAATTCAATACTGGCTATGCGAATATAAATTAATGTTAAAAAACAATTTTAAACTTACCATGGTGAATGAGTCCAAATCGTTTTGATCCATATTGGTTAAAATCTGAATATTTTTCACAAAATAATTACGAAATAGTATATTAATAATAGATAAAAGAAATTGTAGATTATGAGAATGTTAAACATTCAATGTTTACAACAACAATTTGAGATTTTCAAATTTAAATTTCAAATCTGAATCAAACAGATTTCATTGGATGACTGGAAAGTAAACTACAGTGCCATCTATTGTTGTCTAAAGAGAGAGAAGAGTTTTCCGATCAATTTTCCTCATAAATCGATTTTCGATTTTCAAAAACCCAAATATCCGAAAAAATGCCATTAAATTGTACCTAATGAGCTGGCCAAGCTACTATGGCTAAAGAGGGGTGGGTTTTAAGCCACTCAGCCATACTAGCTTGCTTATCGGGCCCGCTCAGTAAATAATAAATCATAGTAACTTCGTTGCTTCTCTTTTGCTTAGCACTTTTCTTTGACCTTTTCAACACGAAAAGTATCAATAGATCTACTTTAAATTGTCTTCTTGAAAAACACTGGTAAATTTTTGAATGAAAAAATCGATTAAATCAACCTTGAAATCGGATCTGACCTCTTTGGACGTCGACCGATCGACGTTTTGTTTTAAATGCATTGCCATTCCTTTTTTGTTTCCTTTGCTTTGCTTTGCTTTTCTTTTCATTGTTTATACATTGTACATTATGTCAAAATTAACAATTATCATCGTTTGGTTTTTGCATTATATTTCAAGGCATTATAAAATTTGGAATAAACTATCGATTTCACATTTAAGTCATGATTGAAACCACAAATTGTGGTCCACAATAAATTCAAATTATTATGAAAAATAACATTTAAGTTGTGGCATGTGAGTTGTTAAATAGGCGCCAAGTTTAAGTTGATGTTTATTGTGTCGAGTTGAAACTCATAATTTTATTTTTAAGAAAATGTAAAATGTAAAATTTGTCCGAATCAATGGTAAATAAATATAGTGCATTTGATATCTTCATTTTATACTTCAGCATTTAACTAATTTGCACCTGATATTTTAAAAAGACCTTGTTACAATCAAGCTGTTTATTTTTAGATATTGCTTTATTAAGCTCTACATTAGCCACAAATACATGTACTTTATACTAGACGAGACGATAAAATAATCGTGTGTCAGACGAGAAAATATGCAATTAAAGTTTGTAAAGACTAGACAATTTCAGAAAATATTCAACTTAATTCGTGGCTATGAAGATAAAAAAATGAACATGGGTTAAACATCAGGCAGTTGCTTTTGGAAGCTTGATACAAGAAAAAATAATGGATCAACCTTGGATTTTATACTTACTTCATTGACTGACTGACATTGTGGAGTTATCTTGTGCATCTTATATAACATTAAGCTTATTAAATAATATCTTTCATCAAAACTAATTTAACCCTATTTTAAGATACTTTGATCAAATCAAAGTTAAAGATTGAATGAAAGATTGTGAGTTCAAATTTAACACGTAATGAATAACAGTCTTTGAGTGTCACCACCTTTACCTTCTTGTTGACAGTTGCAAATGTTTATATATTTTGTTTACATTAATGAAGCTGTTTCTCTTCATGTTTCGATTAAATTTAAGTTACGTTAATTTTAATTTTCATCATCTATTGAAATCAACTATTTATTTGTCAAATCTTAAGCTTAGAGAGAAGTTACTTTGAATTAATTGCCCTGAACCATACAGTCGTTCATTTGGATACCCTTATATTGTGGTTATTGTCTACATGTGTTGAAATGTGTAACCATCTTTACATATAAACCAGAACTAACCAGAATCTTCTTTAACATCTTCTTTCATCTTAAACTATTTGTTAATTCATATTGCTTGTGTCTATTTATTGGTTAGTTATTAAACCAATTAATTGTTTGTGCATTACATTTAGGCCTGATTCCAGTTTTGTCGTATGTCTAACCAATTTAACCTTATCCATCAAGGCATACTTCTGTTAACAAATACATATTTGCTGGTACCTATATTTTAGTAATCCTACGCGTTGATATAATATGCCTCAAGTAGGCAGGAAAAAACCTTTCAGTGCCAAACAAAAGAAACAACAGTTGAAAGCTAAAAGAGAAAAGAAGCGTCGCAAATCAGACTCGAGTGAGGATGATGACGAGACCTTTGTCAATCAAGGTAGAGATGAACACTGTCTCATTGAAAATGAACAATTAACTGCAGAGTCCATAATGAAGATCAATTATCAAAAGAAGACAAACCCATCATCTAACGCCAACAGATATGCTTTGCACTTTTACCGAGAGTCGGATACAGAAATTGAAGAGAGAAAATCTCTCGCTAGATTGCCCATTAAAATGGTTTCTCCTGATGAACTAGAGATTGAAGAGCAAGATATTTTTCTACCTGATGATGAACTAGCATTCCCTAAAAGACCAGTACGCGATTATAATCTGACCAAAGATGAATTGGATACGATTGAGTATGATTACTTCAAGAAGTATTTGGAAAAACTCGAGGTTCAATTTGGGTCTCTTTCTAAATTGAGCTACTTTGAAATGAATTTAGAAACTTGGAGGCAACTGTGGCGTGTTATCGAGATGTCAGATGTTATTTTAGCTATTGCTGATATAAAACACCCAACTTACCATTTCCCTCATTCACTTTATAATTATGTGGTTCATGAATTAAACAAAGAGATGATTCTTGTTTTGAATAAGGTTGATCTAGTTGAAGCTCCTTTGGTTCTTGCTTGGTTACATTATTTTAGAATGAAATATCCAAAACTTCACGTTATTCCATTCGCTTCTTATGCTGGTATGAAAGTTAAAGAAAGAGGTAAACACAAAGGTCGACGGTATGGTAAATTCAAAATGGCCGCTGAAGGTTCAAGAAGGCTACTGAAAGTTTTACAAGATATTGTTGGTGATAAAGTTGATCTTACCAGCTGGTCTAATAAGATTGATGACGAACTTATAAGCGAGGAGAAAAGAAACTCAGAATTAGATTCGGATGATGATGCTGGTGAAGAAGAGCTGAGTGCTCTTCAGAATGCGACAAATATTCATGTTGACCATTCAGATTTTCGCTACTACGAGTGGAAAAAATATGATTCCGGTGTTTTAACTATAGGTATTGTATTTAAAATTTAATCCATATTAAGCTAGAGCAAAAAAGTAAGTTATGGTAAAAAATTCATAACTGATTAAATTCAATTTTCGCATATTAATAATAGCTGATTACAGTATAGACTGGATAAACTTACGCCAAAATCATTTTCTTTTGCGATTAATTCCATGCCTGCTAGTAAAATCAGCTCCCTGCTCATGTTTACATACAGTTGTATGTTTTTCTCTTAAGTTCTCTCAAGAAATCAAACCACTACTGGATATTTCGCTTTATAAATTAGTTTTCATGATCGTTTAGTCCTGAGATGAATTCGAGAGATTTTATTAAATAATTGAAAACTAAAGAAGTTATGGATCTAATGTGAAAACTTTTTCGAAATATCCACCACTTAAAAATAACTTACTCTCATTGATCATGCAAAATCGATTTATTAATGATCCACGTTTTAATTTTACTTAGGTGTTGTTGGCCATCCAAATGTTGGTAAAAGTTCTTTGATGAATGCAATTATTGGCAAAAAAGTCGTCAGTGTTTCTCGAACTCCTGGACACACCAAACATTTTCAAACGATTTATCTAACTGATAATGTTAAACTCTGTGATTGCCCTGGACTAGTTTTTCCCAGTCGAGCTCCAAAACAAATGCAAGTTTTAATGGGTTGCTTTCCCATTTCCCAATTACGTGAACCCTATTCAGTGATACACTTTTTAGCTGCTAGAGTCAATGTACCAAAAATATTAAGATTGAAGAAAATTGATCCGGAATCTTCAAATCAAGCTTGGTCAGCTTTTGATATTTGTGAATCTTGGGCTGTTCTTCGAGGATATCTCACTGCTAAAACTGGCCGACCTGATGTTTATCGAGCTGCAAACCATTTGTTAAGATTAACTTTGGATGGACGAACTCTGTGCCTAATCTTTTATCCACCCAACTATTGGAAAGAATGTGATAATTTCATCAAAGATCCTGATGTAAATCGAATCAGGTTCATTCAGTTTGAGTCTACCGGTGATGTAAATCAAAAAGGCTCTGAAGGAGGAGACGAGAAAGGGACAACTGATGAAGATTCGAGCGAAGAGACAGAAGATGGCGAAATTAGATCAAATCTACTACGAACAGCTAACCGGTTCGCTCTTCTTGATGATGAAGATTAGAAAAGTATCAAAGCTAATAAGCAAAAAAATCGAAATCAATCAATAAGTTTATCAATACTTTTCCCAGCTTATTTCATAACATTGCCACATTCACATTGGAGTTCAGCTTGATTAAGAAATAGGCAATTTTCACTGTTATCTTGTATTTTTGAATTTCGGAGCATTTGGTTCGAGGCATGTAATGATCGCCTATTACTATTCATTTACAAATATATTTCCAAATACTGATCTAAATTGAGTTTATGAATACTTTCACTCTCTATACATGCAATTAGACAGAGAAAAATTACCTTTGAAATCATCGAATCACTCAACTGCGATTTTATATCCCTGTAAATGATTCAAAAATATTTTCCAACTCAATCTTAAGGTTGTATAATTTGTAACATGATCTCGCATAATTTTTTGCGTCCATGTAAACATTGTAACCTTAACAAAGTATTTAATTGATCATCCAATTGATGAAGCTTCCTAATTTAAACCCGCTAATCTTCTAGAGGTAAGAAAAGAATGCATTAATTCATCATAACTACTGAGGAATTCATTTGTCTAAGACAAACAGCTAAAACTATCGAAGAAATTCGTTTTTCTTTAATGATAACTGAAAGCTATACTTTCACTGTTAATGATCGCTGATTAGGAGAATATTAACCGATAATAGCGGTTAAAATCAACGCGTTATAACTCAAATAATTTACAGGTGGTAATAAACTGTTTTACAACAAAAACAGTTAGAAATATACGCGCGTTACTGAACCTATTCAACCCAAATCTACATGGTTTTTACCAAATGGCCATGCGTCATACCGAAAAGTGGGAAAAAGTGTTTGGAAATGGGAATAATCAACAGGCTTTACTTCAGATGAAACGTTAATGCAAGTTGATTTTTTGTTTCATACGTAATTCGATAAAAATTGAGTGTAAATTGGAAATGCAATATTATACAATTATATGATGCAGTTAACTATGATTAAGTTAACATAAATTATTAACCACTAAGACATCTAAGAATAAAGTAAGTTGTATACTCATTGTAATAATATTGTATTAATAGATAATGTATCTAACTTATTGTATTTAATGTAATTAACATATTGTAATAATAGATAAAATTAATTATCATGATTTTTTCCCCTTTTCTTTAGTTATAAAAGAAACAACCTTATTTTATTGTGTTTGGTATTTCTTATTTTTTTGCTCTTGCAACTTTGGAATCCAAGATTTGGTTTTATTTTTATAATTTGTGCATTGAATTAAGAATCAATGACTGATCTTAATTCACATTCTATGTTGTTACCTAATGGGTTCAAGATTCCTTACCTTGGCCTAGGAACTTGGAAATCCGAGAAAGGAAAAGTTAAAGAAGCTGTTAAGTATGCTTTACTTGAAGCTGGGTATCGTCACATTGATTGTGCTCTGCTTTATCAAAATGAAGACGAAGTTGGCCAAGCTTTGAAAGAAGTGTTTGAATCTAATGTTGTTAAACGTGAAGATATTTTTGTAACATCAAAGTGTTGGAATACTTACCATTCTCGTTCTCGGGTCATTGAATGTTGCAAGGAGAGTTTGACCAGTCTTGGTATTGACTGTCTTGACTTGTATCTGGTTCATTGGCCAACAGGATTTAAAGAAGGAAATGGTATATTTCCAAGAGATGAACAAGGCAAAATAATCTACTCTGATGTTGATTATCTGGAAACATGGAAAGGAATGGAAGACGTTCAGAAAGCTGGTTTAGCTAAATCAATTGGAGTTTCTAATTTCAACAGTCAACAAATTGATCGGATCCTCGCCAATTGTGAAATAAAACCAGTAATTAACCAGATTGAAGTTCATCCCTATTTATCACAACAACCTCTCATCAATTTCTGTAAACAACGCGGTATTGATATTACAGCTTACAGTCCATTAGGATCACCTGATAGACCTGGTGCTACACCAGGCGAAACAACCTTGCTTAATGATTCAACGATACTTAATATTGCTAAAAATCACAACAAGACGGCAGCTCAAGTACTTTTAAGATTTGCTGTTCAACGAGATTTGATTGTTATACCTAAAAGTGTAACTCCAGCAAGAATCAAAGAAAATAGTCAAATTTTTGATTTTGAACTATCAAAAGATGAAATGGAGTTGATTCACAATCTTAATCAAGACAGACGATTCATTACTGCTGAGACTTTATCAGATCATCCATATTTTCCCTTCTCTATCCCTTATTGAATTCCTATCAATGTTAATCCCTAAATCTTTTCAATGTAAGGATCATATGCAAAGATCTCCTGTAATTACTGTAGCCTTTCAAGAGATGAAAAAGATTAGTATCATTAACAGATAAATGAATAAAGCATGTGAATGTCAGATTGAATAGTTGTATGTTTTAATTCATTCTTAATTAAATGCTACAAAAAGATCAATGTTTGTCAACTTGATCGTGAAAATTTTTTCACCTGAATTTACCTGAAATTGGGTTCTATTGAATTCATCTCACTAACAAGTGTAAGATGGTGTTTTTTTTGGTGTGAATCCAAGTGGTTCAAATTTGTTAACTATAGTTCGGTTTCGCTTGACCCTTTGTTTCCTGGCAATGAGTACTGGTTCAACTTTGTTTCTTGATCGGATCAACTTGTTAAAGATGTTTGACTTGGAATTGAATAAAGAACAAAATGATACTCCAAACCATAATCCAATCAAGCCTCCTAGTGATGAGATGAAATTGGAATCTGAAATAGATGGTTTGCGATATCTGATCTTCACAATTACTGGCGATGGATAAATGTGTATGTCCAGTATTTTATCTGAAGATGAACTACTACAATGATATCCTTTGCGTTGTTTCAAATGATATTGAGTGTGAATGCAATCAGTGTGTCCGCATAAAGGTAAACATGATCGATACAGTTGATATGTCAAATTGTTATACTTCACTTCTTGTGTATAATTTCTGATTAACTTCAAGTTATCTCCTTTTTTGACTGTATATTCACGAGGATAAGCACCGACAATCTTAGCAAACCGTTTAATCAAACAATTGTCATAGCACTGACTGACATCATCAAAATTGTCAGGTCGAACGCGACAATTATCGTGGTAAGGTTTCGGCAAATTGTAACTAATAGTTTTGGTAAAGGAAAACGAATAAAGGTTATAATTTTTCTTGATATTGATGTAGAAAAAATTTGGATCTGGAAACCAAGGAATACTCATTGATTTATGAGCAACCATAACAAATTCATTGAGCATTTTAAACGAAGTTAAGTTAAATCTAACAAAAACCAATGGAATTTCATCAAAAGATTCAAAAATGATATCATTTCGATGGAAAATTTGATTGTATTCGAGAGTCATGCACAGTTTTTTGGACAAAATTGATTTAACCCAATCGAAGGGTGAACATTCAACGACTGACAGATTTGACAATCGAATGTAACAGCCACTGATGATCGATGAAAGTGAAACACTTGAATGAAGAAGCTGTGAAGTTGTTGCTCTATCATAGATGCTACTTTCACTGGTATCTTGAACCTTCCAACTCGAGTATTGTTCCGTTGAGGACTGAGGTGAGGCTTGTTCACTGGAATCAGCAGAAAGTTTAACGCAAAAAGAGAAGTTAGGAGTCGAAATTTCGCCCACTCTTCTAGAACCTAATTCAATCTTAATTTTGTTTGAAGCATATTGACTGTACAGTGAAAAAGTCTGATACGAAAAAATTATCACTGCCAATGAGAGTCCAAAAACACGAATAATTTTCGGTAAATTATATTTTCCTTTTGGATCCTTAATTTTCTGTTAAAGAAAGGATAAGAAAAAGAAGCAATTTTTATCTTTCTGGGCCTAAAATACGCGAAAATTTGGTTCAGCTGGCTAAACTGAGTCTAGCGAAAATTACGCTCTTCAGATTCTATTCCGTATTAAATCGATCAATATTTATTAACTTATTAATAATTTATAATTTTTCTCATTTTCTATTTTGAATTTGAATTTACTGAAAATTGAAGCTAGAAAATCTTAACTTTTAAATTTTGAATTGAGTGAAAATTGTCTTATTATCTGACTTACCTTTGAATATATTGATTGATTTGCATCATGAATGTGTCTAGACTTTGATATAATCATCTTGGTAACTCCGAATAACAGATTAATATTAACACTTTGATAAAATTCGTTACTTTTTTGCTCTCAATGTTTCATTTTATATTAGAATCTAAACTCAAATGTTCCTTTGCCATTAATTCTTATTAACTTGATGAAAATTTCATGTAAGGAATAAAATGAAAAAGAAAAAGCGAAACTATCATTAATCTCTTCACTAATGGAACCATCATGATGAGAAAGTCATTCAAAATATATTATTATGTGCTTTTGAATGATAAATGAACATCTCAAGTTATTGATGAGCACTTGTCTAATCGATAAACGCAAGGCGAATCTGCAAAATTGCGATTAGCACTGAAAGATTTCAGTTGATCAAATGGCTCTAACTTCACCACAATTTTTTAATCAGGATCCTTATCCTGTGTGATTTACTTGACCACACATGTTTTACATTAATAGATTATTTGATTTGATTTTCAAGAAGAAAATTTTGGTGTTGCAAATCAATGAAGTTAAATTGAGTTTATGAAAACAATCTCTATTAAATAATTAAATGAGAATCTTAATTTGTTCGGATTCAACTCTTAATAAAATAAAATCCTTTGAATGAGTTTAATTTCATGTGCTTCTTCATGTCGACATTATATTCCCACTGAAAGACGAAAATCATTTCAAATTATTTTTTACATTATTAATTATTAATTCCAATTACTTCAGATTAGTTACAAACTCATATCACTCAATATTAAGGACCTTGGTACTTGTTTGTACTTTTCATGAAATAAATTATCATATTTCATAGAAAATTATTTCACACAATTGAATGATATATGTTTGATAAATAAAGATAATGTGAGATTAACTTAACAATAAATGATGAAAAATCGCCCCACAATCACATGGATATGATTGGATCATTTGAATCCCTATAAAAGAATCAAAAATTGGCAATTAATTTTATTTCGACTCATCAATCGAAACAAACTCGACCAAAATGAATTCAATAACTATTATTACTTTCTTCATTCTTGCATCTACTTCGCTCCTCTTGGGTAAGTAACGATTGTCTTTTCTTGTTTTGATTATTTCAAATCACAATAACATCTTTCATTTGCTCTTCAAGCTGAGGACAAACCGTTTACGGATAAAATTCCGTTATTGTTATGGGCTGCTTCTGATCCAGCCGAAGATGCTGAAGTGGATAAAGTTGATCCAAAAAAATTGTACGATTTTTTGGAAGAACATCGATTGGAGCTTAACCAACACTACGAATCTATGGATATCACTTCTGCTACTCTTTTGATGAGCTTAAATTCTGAAAGCTCAGGTACTTCAGGAGTCTTTTGGCCTAAAGTTTTCGCTAGAATCGGACTGAAGAAAGCAACCGGAGCTACAGAGGAGAACGAACATGGAGTTCCCTCTCTTGTTGCCTGGGCCATGAGAAACACTGGACCAGGGTCTGGGAACTCTTCTGTTGATCGAAAAACTTTGGTTGTGTTCATCATGAAACAAAAAGGTGCCATTCTCAAGTACATTTACGATGGCGATGTTGATGGTTTGATAAGCTTTCTTGAAGATACAAAGGAAGAATCAGGATCAAAAAGTATCGATTGGAAAACTATTATCAATAACCTTTTAACGAATCGAAAGCTATTCAAATACCAGTGTGGCTTTTTGGGTCTTCAATTGTGCGATTCATTATCCAAGTAAAATACAGCTATTGCTCTTGATTGACTTTTCATGCTTCAAATGTAAACTCAGTAGCTTTCAATTTTGAAATAAATTTTTCAGTTTTCTATTGCAATCTATTCAATTCATTATTTTTTAATTTAATTGACAAAATCTTCATCTGAACTTCTAAGTTCCTCAAATTTTAACAAGTGATCCAAAAGAAAAATGTCCATCCTTTTTGTAATTCATTTTATTAATCATTACATCTTCATTTAAAGTTCTGAAAGAATGAACAATTCTGAGTGTAGGCAATTTCTGACGTCCTCACTTATCGAAATCTGCTCATCGCTATCAACAGATGATTAATGATTTTCAACTAATTTCGCCTGAATTTTACAAAACTTTGATAACTTAGCTTAGCTATGTTTAATTATCCAAAGATTGGGCTCTAGCCGAGAGACAATTTCAGGTAATCGACTAAATGCAGTCAACTGCCTGAAATTGTCGAGTTAAATTGAGTCGATGTTTCAGTTTTTTGAGATTAATTGACAATCGATTCTGAATATTAATAGATATTCATGATAACAAGAGATGTGTTTCCATCGAAAAGTATTGTTGTTCATTTGACATTTTGACATTTAACTCTAACTCATTGATAATGAATTGTAGTTTAGTTAAATGTGAGTTGCAAGAATGAAGAGTGAATTGAAATGAATTACCTGAAGGTTTACTTAACATTCTTTGTAAGCAAATTATTGCGTCAGAAACTAATTATTGGTTGATTATAACAATCTAATTCTGTAAGAATATAAACGCTCCCGAATCATCATTAACTGAACAATTATCTGATACAGAATAAAATTGTTGACCATTTACTTTATCTGATTCCAATCGCTTTTAATGTACATTTCTGAAGCTCGTTCAACTAAAAACTCAACTGTAGATCTCTATCAGAATCAGTTTTAATTTTAATCACGATAAGTTGATCAAACCATTAAATAGGGAAAAGAAGATGGAAAAACATTTAATTGTTCAACTCAATTGTTTACCTTTTCATGCAAAACTTGAACAGTCAATGCTGGCTACTAATTTTAAGCCAAAATCATTACTACTGAATCATTGATTCAAAAGGGATGAAACTTATGATGGAAATAAAAGATTAATAAAAACGTATTTTTACCTCTTAAAATGCAATTTTAAACTGAACAAAAAGGTGATAATAAAAAGGTAAGAAAAGGTAATTTGGAAAAAGAAATTTACTCTAAATAATCAAGAATATTAAACACAATATCAAGGAAAATCATGATCAATTTGAATCACGAAATGCGTTATAAAAGGAATCCACTGTTTCTGATCAACATTGTTAACAATAAATAGCGATAATCAATGCAATTTTGATCGTTATTAGCTTTTTGAAGAGAAACGAAAATCAAAAGTATAATTAATTTGATTTAACAAAATTTGACTTTCATTAAAAAGCTAATCAATTGAAGATATTTGTCAAACTTTAATTGTAATTGAACTGAACAATTTGAAAGAAAATTTCTTTACAAAACTTGAATGTTAAGTTGAAAGGTCTTTGAGTTAAAAATGTTATGAAAAATAATTGCTTTTCATTCACAGATTTAATGAGATATCATTAGAATTGTGAAAAAGGTAAAATTGGATTCGGAATTGAACAGAAAGAAGAACAAATAAAATGGTAACAATTCTGATGCTGAAAAAGATGAAGTTTCAAGTTTCTTTCCACTTTATACATGTGATGATGAGGATGATTCACCTTCATCTTCTTCTTTTTTCTTCCTATTCTCACTCAACTCACCCGTTTTCACTGATCCATGAGAGACTCAAGTTTTGTGCTGAGTTCAGCTTCGGTAACTGAACAACACACATTAAGTCTCAACTATCATCACTCACACCATCATCTTCATCCTCAGTTTCATCTCAACAATTCGTTGTTGATTAAAGCAACTTCTCAAACTTTCAAACTGTTTTTTCCCTTGTAAATGTTGAACCATATTTTTCCATTCAAATTTAACTGGAATTAATTATAACCAAATCAACTTTAAAAATTGGATCGCAAGTAAATTGTTTTTTCTCGGATTTTTCAAAGTGCTTTACTGATTTGCAAACTCATCTATGAGAAATGGTTTACCTTTGAAAGGTAAGTTTGAAATTTTGTTGCAAAATTTCTTTTTTCCTGTTACAAATTGCAGTTAAAGTTTCATCTATTTTTGTTACTAATTCAATTTTGGTGATTAAAATTAGGCGATCAATCATGTTAATCTTTCGTTGAATATGTCTATGAATAACTTGCTCTTTTAGTTCAACGTTAATGGATTCTCTATTCGGATTAAATTATGATGAATTTTCAAATTATTACCTTTTTCAGTTGTTATTATCCTCTAATTGTGTGAATAATTGCACCAATTCTTTACATAATCAAGTTGTTCATCTCAGGAATCAATTTGACGATATTTTTAAGTGATGCTGAAGTAAATTGAGACTGATTGAGTTTGGACTTAACTCAAGTATCTTAAATTCATCAAGTTTTGCTTTAGTTACTTCAAGCTTTTATTACAAAGCAAAGATTGACTAAAGGTTAGCTGATCAATCTGAACATTAAATGCTGTTATTCCGCTCAATTGTATTTGATCATGATTTATTGGTTTGACTAAAAGAACGGATAAAAGAACAGTTTCTTGAGATGCAAAGTCAAACTGAATGTTTCGACTAGCTTTTAGTGATTTTGTTCACATGATTTATGAGAGAAGTGATATTAATCAAATATTTTGTCTGTAAAAGCGACGTTGATTTGAGTTTCAAAACTAATCAACACCGAACTATTTTGAATTGTCATTGATATTTTGATATGGAATTGATGAGACTTTGAAAAGCAATTCAACTGATCAAAATACTGATTAGACGTTGCTTTAACTCTAACAAGCATCATTCGAGGTAATATTTGAAATGAGCACTAATTGCCATTCATTTCCATCAAAACGTAAGATTTTGAGAAAAGCTATTCAATTTTTCATTTGATCCAATCTAATTGTAATCAAATATTGAAGAAACTTTTAAGCAAAAGAAGGTGTAAAAGGGATTCTATTTATCATTGTTAATTATTATGATTATTAGCATCAATAAGACATTTATTGACTTTGAAGGCAACAGATTTGTAGGTCAACTTGAATCAATGGGAATACAATATTGAGTCATCGCGAGCCTTTGATTTATTCTGATTATCAAAAGAAGAGTAAAAAGGCATTTTAATTTGGCTGGTTGATTTGAATGTTACCTTTCAATTGCTAAACACTTTTCATTTGTTTCCTTGTTCATCGCACCTTTTTTGGCACCAAAGGAATGAAAAGAGAAGCAAAGTGTTAATGGGCTTCAAAAGAGGTCCTTTTCAACTCTTTTGTTTGGTCAGTCCTTTGACCCATTTCATTAAACCAATTTCTTAACAACTTTGCCCTTTCTTTATCCACATTATTGTTGATGCTTATTAATCAAGAATCAAAAACCAAGCCGAACTATCGGTTTACTCAATTCTTTAAACATTTTCACACAATCGCTCAGTTCTTCAAAGAACTGAACAATTGATAAACCAGCAATTAGACAACAAATTGTCTAGACATTCAACATTCATTTTGTAACGCTAATATCACCAATAGTTAACCATGAACGGAATAGTCGATAACGATTATCGGAAGTTTCAAACGTCTTTGACACTTGAATTTTGCTTTTGTTGATATTATCTGACAATTTTATGCATCAGTTAACCTTGAAATGAATATGATTCAAAGATAATAACTGTTGGCAGAAACAATTTAAGTCACTTTTTGCTGGTTAAATAACAATTCATTGGACCATTCATGAAGAAGCAAATAAACAACTGAAATAGTAAACAGTTTTTACCTCAATCTGATCAATCATATCACGTATCATCATCAAGTAAACATGTTATCATAATAAATTAAGCAACACTAATCATCATCATCATGTTTCATTCACATAAATCATTGTTTCCCTATTCAACAGCAACAAAGTTTACAGTATATTTTGATCAATAGCGTTTGCTGATGAAATACAGGTTGACTGATGAGGATGAGGAAGGGATGTTCATTTGGACGCTGTTTTTGTTGTTTGTTTGGAGTAATAATAAAGATTGGGTGATGAGTTGATTAATCAACTTGATTTTGATCAGCAAAGGTTTGACGGATTAGCTAGGAAATCAATTGAATCTTTTCGCCTTTTCTTGGTGTTCGCCTTTTCTACTTGCTTGACCATCGTTTATTTGATTGTTTGAATGAGAGGGCAAGTAGGTGATGAAGATTAACCTGGTTATTATCATCAGCCTCATCATTTTGTTCATGTGTGTGTGTGTGTCTTGATTATGCCTAAAGGTGAAGTTGCTCATTTTCTTACTCAATGATTACTTGATTGAAAATGGCAAGACTTCTCGCTTTGTGATCAACAGTTAAATAATTAAACGAAAGATCAACTTAATCGGGGCAAAACAAGGAGAGGAATTAAGGATGACAATTAAGTTAATAGTTGAACCTTGAAAAGCATCTGAATATTAAAGTGATTTATTTCACCTTTTGTTTTACGATAAACAAGATTCCATCAGATTAGATTTAATCCAATTATCATGAAATCTGATGAAATTTTGATTGATAATTGTAATGTTAACTTTCATTTGCTCATTAAAGGAGATTCAGACCCAAAGGTTCCAAGTAATGAACTTATTTTCAGAGTCTCAATCAATAAAACGCTTAATATGATGCATTGTAAAGGTTGATTTGATTCTAATGAATAATTTCCTAAAAAATGACTCGAAACCAGTTCATAACCTTGTTATTGACATTATCATTGTAGCAATAATTCAGTGAATCTTAAAATTGTAAACTAATCAAAATAAATAAGTAATCAAATTGCTGTTAACAATGGCTATTAGCACTGTGATTTTACCCAAATATTGACTCAAAGCTTAGCCACCATCATCAGGTTATCTTATTATTGCGACAATTTGAAAATAATAACTAAAATAATAACTCAAGAAGATGATGGTACAACGTTGATTAGAGTATAAATCTGTGATTACTTCCATAACCTGAGTTGATTTACCTTTTAACTTCGTTTGAATTAATTTCTTTCAATATCAAATTCTCTTCATAATTCGATTGATTGTAAAATCAAATTTGATCGAAGGCCTTATTAGCAAAAGGCTGAATTATGAGAGTCAATTCGTTAAGTAACCAATAATTTAGCAAATTATCTTTTCAAATTCAAAGCGAATCCAGTTAGTAAAATGAAGATAATTATGAAATTGTGAAACTAATTGGATTATGAAGGGATAATTGACTGATTGTTGGTTACAAATGATGACTTTATCATTTAATTGTCAAACATAACTTGAACCTGAGGCTCATGAAAACATTAATAGTTTTCTTAGCTTCATTGATTGCTTTAATTGCGATTAAATTGCAATTGACATTTCATTGGACAGAATTCAAATGCGTAGATGGATCTTAATTTAAGCCGTTCATCAATTATCATTGATTGTCAATTAGTCCGCACTTTATACAGAAAAAGAAACAGTAAAATATAAAAATGATGAAACAAATTTTCTAGTTACTATTTTGATTAACTTGCTTTATTAATAACAGCGTCACGAAGTTGATTAAGCCAACAACAGCCAAGCATCAAAGTTAATTATAAGAAACAATTTATAATTGTTAAAAGCAAACACAATTAGGATGTAAATTGGGCAGAATTAAAGTTTCACTTTCCATTCTGAAAGACACAAAATGATGAATTGAATATAATTTTTCATAGTCTAGTTACAATTGCTTTGTTCATTGGAGCTTCACTCATTATAAAATAGCGATGATAATAATTTCATGGGAAGAAAACATGATTACAATTAAATTAATAACACAAATCGTGTTTACTTGCGTGAAAGTGATTCCTTTATGGTTAATCTTGTAATCGTGTTAATCCCCGGTGGCGATGATGATGAGTAGGAGGCGAAGGAGGGTGAATCATAATGAACATGATGGTGAGCATGATGAAGATGGGATAAAGATAAGTTATGGTTAGTTGATGTAACACACACTTGATTGGCAAATAACATTTTTCAATGAATATTGAATTATATTGAAATGTTGAATCTGATAAAGTACAGCGAGTAGGAGTAATAACTGTTATCATCATTAAATCTGAAAGCATTATATTCATTACGAGTTTTAATCATGATTAACTTATGGTTATTAATTGACAATTAAATCTTTTTTCGTCTCTTTTTGATGGTCAAACAGAAATTGTTTATTCCATTCCAAGTTACATTTGGTTTCACATTTCAATTCAGTTTCAATAGTCAGTTATTGATCAACTTTCAGGTTCACATTAACCCGAGTTGGTTCACCATTGAACAGTCCAAGGATCATCTTAACCCAATTTCATTTGCCGATCACGAAATGTACACATTATCAGCTTTCATTGCAAAAATAGTTGTTAATCATTTTAGCTTCCTTTTTCATTTCTTCTCGATTAGATGAAAATTTTCACCAAAATCTATTTCATCTTCTGTTTTTGTGCTAATAATAACATGAAATTCAACCTCAGTTTGGTGAGAAAATTATAATCAACTATTAATATTGATAAAACAGCTAGATTGGTTGGGATTGACTTTCGTCTCTATTTTGTTTTGATTGAAATTCAATGAGAGAATCTATTGAATTCATTTATTACTTTTTGATGATTTATTAAGCAAAACAGTAACGCTCTTGAGGCTCTTTAACCTCAACTCAACTCCTTATTAACCAGTTACAGTGTTAAATTAGACAAATCTAATTTTCGCCTGAATTCTCAACAATTTATCTTTCCAACGACTCGTGCATTTCATCCAACAATCAACAGTTTAAATCTGACCCTAACATTCCTCAGATTTTAATTCAGATTTTATTGCCTTAATCTGAAAATTTCATCAAAAAAGTTTTTCTTTCATACATTTTCAGTTAAAAACACTGAAAAACAAATTGTTGCTATTGTTGTGACATTATCATCATTCAATCTATTACTGGTTCAACTTGGGTTATACTTGAAATGCATAATTAAGAACACAGTATTTTTACTTTTCAATGTTAACTGTATTGTGGATTGAACTTGATTATGACATTTAGCTTTCAATTGAATGTTCCAACCTTTTCCAAATGATATTAAATGGCAATTAATGATGATCAACATTTGCTATTTTAAATCGTGAACATTAAGTCTCAAATGGTAATCAACAAACCAGAAAAGAAGCAAAATTCAGGCTTTGACTCACTCATGATTGTCATCCTTTTGAATAGTCAAACTATTTTCACTTGACATCATTATAAATCATATGATATTTTGATCACTATTAAGCAGCAATTGAGATAATCACAAACATTGGACAATCACATCTCAAACTATTGAATGGTTTTGTTTGAATACAATAACCAAGTTTTACAATTAATCATCGATGAAAGCTGGAAACGGTCCACTTTGAATCAATTTAATGAAATTATTTTGTCAATCGTAGCAATTAAATGAAATTAAGTTACAAATGAATAAAAGTTGCAATTAAATTGAATGGACAAAACAGCCTGAAAGAAAACATTTGACAATTAAATTCAATCTTAAATAATTAATATTGATGATTGGTTTAAAGTCGAATCAAAATGCTTTCAATGATTAAACTGTAATTAATCAAATTAATTAATAGCGTTTATAACCGCACAAACCAAATCAATCAATAACAAAAGTTGAACACAAAAAGTAGTGTTAATCATTAGAAGCAGTTTTTTTGGGTTTTCAAAGGAAAAGCCAATTCTAAATATTATCATATTAATTGTTATATCAGGTTAATGAAAGTCTACATTTGAATAAACCTATTTATACATTAGAGGCTAATGTGATCTGACTTGCCCTTAACCCGACCCAACGAACCTTTAATACAGTTTAACCAAACCTTGATCATTATCATCTATTAAACAGTTTAACAATAATTTTGTGATAACTTGGTTAATTTAGTGCAGACCGAACCTTTGAATAAAACGAAGATGAACTAAAAAATATCAATTTAATCTGTTATTTCCACCCTCAGCCTGAATATTATGAATCACATTCAGAGGTTGTTCACAAGATGCCAAGATTTCTGTTAATTTAAGAGTAATTCATCTTTCCAGGTTTGGCTTATTAGTTATGCATTAAGATGAACATTAAACATATTTATTCATCATCTTCATCATCCTCCTCCATGATAACAACATCAACAAACATAGCGATTGAATCTTACAATTTGAGGAGCGCTGATCCAACGAAAGGTCAAGTATGGCCTAATCTTGCTCATTATAATGCATTAGACCATTTAAGATGAAATGTCGATTAAAATAATTTCCAATCAATCAATAAGAAAGAAAAGTTGATTAACTGCGACAATCAAAATTGATCAATCACTTTCAGAATATTCAAACTGATTCAACTTTTGATGAGTTTATTTAGTTTTGCAATGTTTTCAAACAAAGTTTTAATCAAATTGAGTTCCCAATTCAAAAGCACAGTTATTATCAATCATTTAACTTGAGAATAAAATTAACGAGAAAAACTTTTATGTTAAGGTGATCATCTTGTTCGTTAGTTGGTCATTAGCTGAGCGTGTTTTGGTAGCTTCAGCTTACCATTTCTTTCAAGTTGACCATTCAACTTGTGGTTGTCTTCGCATTTTATTGTGATTGATGATTGTCTTAATGATGTTGGTTGGTATTTTTGCATAAAACAACCTTTTAATTATCAGAATAATTAACAATTTAACAAGTCAATCCAACCTTTGTTACTTTACGTGATCAAACAATTTGCACACTCAACAGTCATTCGTGTTCAAAAATCAACAGAAGCATTCACTATTAGTGTATAATTTTGCTTTCATTCATTAACATCACAAATCATATTCAAAGAAAGGCAAATTAATAAACTTTAATCATACAATTTAATTGAAAGAAATTATTTCAAAGTTTAGTTAAACTGCAAAACATTAATTGTAATTCAATTAGAAACAGACGAAGATTGATTAATTGTACTTTAATGATCAATAAATTTCTTGTTTTTCAAGGCATAAGTGACTTTTCAATTCGTCTTTTCATCGATTTCAAGCTTTGATGATCTTGTTTAGTGATTTAGCGATTGTAAGAGTGTGATTAAGGGAAAACCAAATATTAATTTGTTAAGTCACAGAAAGTGTTAAAAGTTGTCATTAGTTAATTTGGCATTTAAGCATCTCAATTTGATGGCAAAGGAACCAATTAAGATGCAGTTTAGGCAATGGAAGGAAACAAAAGCTCGGAAATGTTGATGTTGTCAGATCAAGTTCAACTTGTTCCGTCCAAAGTTGTTGATTCTCATCCTAATTATTCCCATAATCATTATCATTTTCATTGTCATAGCTCTTCACATTGCCTGTAGTTTAAATGAAGAAAACTAAAAATTAATTTCTTCCAACTCAATATATTTTCACCTTTACTTTTTTACTTGTTGTTGCTGTTCATATCTTGTCCATCATTCTATCTCATCCTTCATCATCATTCCAAGATGAGACTGAACCAGTGGACATTTGACTTGATAAAAAGTAAACTTTCTCTTCCATGAGAGTTTGTGTTATCACTGAAAGCAACAGAATCAATTATAACAATTAGTGAAGGTCTATGACAGGCCTTCAGCTTGTACTCACGCTATTTACATCATTACACATTCAAGTGTCCATCGACCTCAACATTTAGAGCCAGTTTACAAATTAAATGGTCTTCAGTTGGAAACATTTCAACAAGAGTAACATCGCTGTGGCTCTTTAAACCTTTGAGATATCATCTCAATTCCAACTGAAAATATGTTTAATCAACTAAATGTTACAAGTTGAAGCAATTGTCATAAATCATAATGAATTTGACAAATTTTAACGCTTTTCATTATAAATTGTAAGAATAAAAATCAACCAAAGATGGAATCTCGAGACTTAAGCTTTTCCCATCAACTTTCAACTGTTGTCTTAATACTAATGCTTTGTATCTTCGAATCGCTAGAAGACTTTTTACTTGGGTTTGAGACATTTATTAGAAAATTATCGAATGCCGAATTTGTGATAATCTTTTAAGTTCCGAATGATGAGATGTTCTTGTCATCACTCTTGCTTTCTCAGTATTAGTTTTACTGAAAAGCGTTGCATGAAAAACAAACTGGATTTTTTCCTTTCGTCCAAGCGCTGAATTGTACTTTGAAAGGTGAAAATCATTCGATAGTTTAGCTATTTTTCGTTATCATTAAAGATAATTAAGGGATTGTACCTCTTCTGGTGAAAGTATTATAATGATGTAAATTGGGTGAAATGCATTTTCTTTGTTATTTACACTTTTAATTTAACTTTTAAAGTTGATTTATTTTTGAAATTTCATGTTCATCACTTATTCCACCAAATCAGCAACTGATAGACATGATCATGATAGTAATATATTGATGAAAATTTTACTCACGCTTAACTGTTAACTATTTCAATGTAATTGAAAATGAGCCCAACAACTTTACCCTTAAGGCGAAACGTAATGTTACAAGAAAGGTTAAAAGGTTGGTTTCCATGTTTAACATCAGTAGCTATTATGGTCAACATTTTTATAAACAATTTACCATTCAATTTGGATGAGCAAAGTTGAAGCTGAATTTTAAAGAATATTTCATTAAGAAAATTAAAAGGTTGATCAGTTGATCTTTACTTAGATGTTGACCTTTTTTTAGATTCGCCTTTTATCCTTTTGTATTCAATCGATGGATTAACAATTGACATTTACTGTGAGAATGTTGATTAATCCGATTTGTGAAGTTAAATGTTTCAATGTGGATCAAGATGATGATTAATGTTAATTGTTTTTTGTTCATTAATATTTTGCTGCGCTTCTATTCAAAGCCAAAGGGCTTTAAAATCATGTTTTCCAGTCTTTATTTCTGCCGTGGGAATAATTATTAGATTAATAGATTAACTTTGCTTTTTGTTTTGAAGTTTTGTTTACTTGTTGATTGATTCAGTTAATTGTTGCAATCTGAATGATCATCAGAATAATGATTGTGAAGATGATGGAACAAAATATCAATCAAATATTAGATTCACGAATAAATGTTATCAAAATGAGTTGATTTTGAGTTATCAAGTATTTTATTGGTGCAGTTTTTATTGACTAACATTATTGACTATTTTATTGGCAACTTTTATTCAATAATAACAACCAAATTGACCCACTCCTTTAACAGATTCAATTGTTACATGTTACAGTTTAACTGATCAATTCATCTTTCATAATCAACTTTGGATTGATATTTTTCCTTTAAAAATTAAATTGTAATAATTCATAAAAGTAATTTCTCATTATTTGACTTTTTCAAGAAATTTGATCGATCAATTTGATTTCCTATTTAGTCTAATCAATCAATTGCAACGTCCTTTTTAGCAATCGAGTCGATGAATACAATTTAAAATAGTCGATTTTAATGATTAAGGGTAGCAAAGGATCGACTTAATTGTTGATATTATCTAGAGTTGATAGAGATGTAATTTTGGGTAGATTCAAGTTTGACTCGACTTTTATCTGATAATTATGTAATGGATAAATTAATATTTTTGGAAGATGAAGCGATCTTCAATTTGGTCCTTTTTTGTATTCGTTTGCTTGGCCAATTTTTCGAAAAAGAAACCATCAACGCTTCAGAATCAGATTCAAAGACCATCAAAAATTGGAATCAAGTTAACTTAAAATGGGCTTTTTTGGCAAAAACTGCTTGAAACATTCAAGCGTAATCGTGTCCAAAACTGATTCTTATGTTTATCAGCTTAAAATCAAACTGACCATTCTGGCAGATGAACCCAAATAGATGCCAAACTTTCTTTGAAAATTTCCATTTAAACTATTGATTATTTCCATCTGAAAATCTAATTGTTGAATTGATCAGAACCACTGTTTTTCATAAGCTTGATTATCCAAATTTTCATCGAATTGATCTAGTCTGTAGCAATCTGAGAAACTGAAAAGCCGAATTGTAACAGCGAGTTTGACCAATCTAACCATTCATTAACTGATCCCCCATTAACCATGAATTTGTATTTTAATTTCACAGGATTCCAATTGTCAATGTTACCAAAAGAAGAAGACATTCTTATATCAATGCCAACACCAATTGATCCAAAGCTGAAGATTGAACCATCAAAGGTAATTATTGGTGATGAGATATGATTCCTGAGAATCCACAATCAAATATAATCATTTCCACCTGAATTGTTGAGATAATAGGGAAGAGTAACAAGAGAAAGGTTAAATAACTGTTAATGAAAGGTTGTTTTGTTTTCTGGTTTCAGTTATTATTTGAGTCAAAAATAGGCTTGAAAAATCAACATCTCGAACCGCTGGTAAAAATTAAATGAACCAAAGAAGCTAAAGTGCTAACAAGTTATCATAATAGCTTTTTTAAAGGGTTATATCAAAATTGTTTACCAATTCATTGTAAGGCTCAATGATTAACATGTTTGTTTATCATCATCGACTACGGAAGTTTCATCCATCTTAATAGCAAATATTCACTCTTTCAAGTTGATCATCCTCATCATCATTTTTAGATTTCATTTCATTTCACTCAAAATTATCAATCATTTGTAATCAAACACAACTCAGACAATAGTTGCTATTCTTATCGTGAATTGTGAAAATAATGTTTGAGAATCTTTTTAAGTGGGAAAATTTTCCTTTTTAAGTATGTTTAATTGATGCTTTTGGTGTGATTATTAACCATGTCAACAGTTATGTTTATTGATTGTTTCAAACAAAATTTCATCTCAAATAAGGTAAGGTTGGAAACTTTGTAACTTTCAATTCTGATTTTTTTCGTATTTTTACATTATTAAATCATTTTTTCATCCGAATTTTGATATTTTAATTTTAGTAAATTTTGAGAAATAATTGACTTCCTAAAAATATCCAGTTTTCGCAGTATTTTACAATTGTTTATCATGTTATTACCAAAAATGGGATTACATTGATAATCAACGTTGTAAACAAATTGTATCCAAATTGAAAGATGAAAAAAATAATAATCATTTTAATGATGTTAATAATAATGATGATGATTATTATTGTTGTATTATTACTATTGTATTATTGTAAAATGAATATTAATTCAAGCTCTTTGTAATGAAATGAAATGCAAAATACAAACCTTTGAAATGGGAAATGAAGAGATGAAGAAAATGATTTCTTTCGGATTTTTTGTGACTAAAGTTGTGATTTAAATCGTGATTCAATGATTAAAATAAGAGATTAATTCACTAGAGATGGACTTTTGGGCATCATTAGGATTATGAGCGATGAAATATTTGACCCTTATTGTCTGGTTCGGACAGTCATAACGGAAAAAGAGAAGAGATTTTTGGGTTGAAGTTAACTAATTTTGTTTTAGGTCAACTCACTTGAAAATTTGTCTCTTCAATTGATCCTTGTCTCATGCAGCTTTTCACTTGATTATATTAATAGTTTGGTCATCAAGTGATTCCGAGATAACTTCATTAGAATTCATAATTTGTTGACAATAATTGATTGGTTTTTTATCCTTTTTGTTTATAGATGACACCTCGACCTCCATTTCTTTCACCATTTGATTATATCTTTTATCTTAAACGACAAGTGGAAAAGGAGAAATTGGAAACTGAGAATGAAGATTTAAAGGACAATTCTTACAATTCAACAGGAATGTCAATTGAAATTCCAAAATTATCTGAATTATTAAGGAAATTGGCTGATGATTTAAGAGCTGCTCAAGGAAGGTAATTAAACAACTAAAAACGAACTCCATCTCGTGGGTTTAATGAGTCAACAATATCTTTGTTTAATTGCTAAAAATTCCATTAGATCCGATAGATGGAGACAAAGAGACCTCTGTCTTCTTAGTGTCTGTTTAATGACAGTTATTCAATGTGATTCTTGAACTTTGTTTTTAAATAATTTGCAGTTTTGTCGACGAATTCATTGATGAACCTCATCATGGAATCTCATGGCTTCTTGATCTTCTTCGAAGCTCTCTTAATCGTCAACAATGTCCAGGAATGGTTATATCAGGAGGACGCGATTTACCTAACAAAAATAAAATGATCAAAAACCGTGATCGTCAACATCAACTCAAACGAGCTATGGTAAGTCAAGCCGATCTAACTGTCTAGAGTTTAAAATATAAATTGATACAAATCTAAACTACTCCACTTAAATTCAAACTGTTAGATTAGTATGTTTTACCAGATTAAATGCCGGCAATGACGGTAACAAGGTTTTATAAGCGCATTAAAACTGATCTTGTTTTTTTCTAACAGACTGACGAATATGATTGTTTACTTTGTTTAAAATATGCCGCTGCCGCTAACTCGGTGAGAACCATTTTAGATTTCTATGAGATCTTTCAATTGTAATCAAATTTTAACTTTTTATTTTTCGTTTTAGAAAACATTGGTTAAGATATTGTCTCATCGAAATGGTCTCCTCACTTTAGCCTCATGTATTGTTTCTAATTTGACCAAATCTCGAGTTATTGCTTTAGAGGTAAGTTATTGATATGGATGATTTGATTTTAGTTTATTAGTATTGATTTAATTTTAAGGTACAGCTGAACGTGAATGTAAGGTGAGACAATCACATCGAGCTAATTGATATTTCTTTAGATATTAGTTTGGCAGTTTTCACTTTAAATATTAAAATCTTAAGTTAACTAGCAGTTTCTCACTGATTAACTTAATTATAGAGCTAATAATTAGCAAAATCATGAATTGGTTACCAAATAACGTAATTATAGTTAAATAATTAATAAAAAGCAAGTGAAAATTTGGTTTTTCTGAATTAGCTATTTATAATTTTCAGATTTTTTGCTTGTTTCACTGCTTACCCGAATTTTATTAATAGTAACAATGTTTTAACATCGTAAATTGCGAAACTTGAATTTAATATTGCTTTCTCGTTTCTGTTTGATCAAATTAGCTCTTGACTAAAGTTTGCAACACCGAACCTGATGGAGATGGAAAGGTTCTTGAAGCCATGTCAACCATGCGAATCATTTTTGGTGAATCCGTTCGTTTTAAACTTTTAATTGCTATTCTTAATTCATCAAATGGTTCATCAGCCAATGGATTTGAAAGCACAGTGTTAATGTTTTTAAATAGTTTATTGGCTAAGTGCCCTAATCCAGCAGAGCGGGTTCGTGTTCAGTGTGAACTTGAAGAAGCTGGTCTTGACCTTGTTTCCCTTGAAAAGGTAAACAATAATCTTTGTAAACATTTGAACAAGTTGCTGTAATATTTTCTTCCATAAGTTCAAAATAATGATCATAATAGTAACAGTAACAATGTCATGAAGCTGGTTAAAATTACATCTACTAAAAAATGAACATTTATAAAGTTAACCTTCCATAAGATTTAAATGGTATTTTAGTGTAGTTGATAGTTAATGGTTTAGTGTCAATGGATTTGTTAAACCGTGTAAACCATTTTTATGCTGTTATTTGTTGACATTTTTTTGTTTAGGTTTAACCTATTTAATAAGTTTGTGAGATTTGATTCCATCTCACCGATTAGCATCTCACTGATGATGAATTATTGGTAGATAGCTTCCGTTGTTACCAAAAAAGGTTGATTCCAGACATTGGGTTGAATCTCATCAAAATGGCGGGATCAGTTAATGTCATCAGGAAGCAAAATTATTTTATTATATTGACAATTACCATCATTTCTATGATCGAAGTGATTGGTGGTGATGACAATAACTGTATTTTTGACTTATAAGTTAAAATAATTTAAACGAGTGAGAAACACTTAACAGTTTATCAGATTGGAAGTTCATCTTTTGTTTTATTTCAAATCAAATAATTGAGATTGTTGTTTTGTTTGATGACAAGTTTTCAAATAAGACCGATTCAACAAACTTCATGTAATGGTAACTTGTTCAACACTTTGTTTTGAATCAATCTTAAGTTGATTTATTGGTAATCAGTTCTAATTTATTTATTTTGTTTCAACGGTCATCTTGTGTTAAATCCTGTGTTGATCATTCCATCAATTAACCACAGAGAATTAAAGAGAAAAGTATTCCACCTGATGATCAAATTTGGTCGGAACTTCGTTTATGGCGTGACAAATACATCGATGTTGCTGAACTGATAAAATCGAATAAAATGTTAACAAGAGAATCTAATAAACTTAATGAGGAAATCAATCTGCTGCAACGAGCCTTAACAGTAAGTCAATTATTAAATTAGTGTTGAATATTTCAAATTTATTAATTTGTATCCTTCATCAACAGAAATTAGAGGAAGATAAGATCAATTTGATGCACATTGAAAGAGAGGTAAGTCGATTTCCAAATTGCTGATGCTGTTTTATACCTTGCTTATTTCTCATTGATTTCACCTTTTACCGTTAAATTATCAGTTATTAGTTATTTATTTAAAGATATTGATGTACAATGTCTGTATGAATCTTCAAAAAATTATCTGAAATATGATACTTGAAGATAGAAAATCGTGATTTTTTCATTCAATTATAGTTAAATATTTCGCTAACTAAGCTTATTTATGAGATTAAATTAATTATATTATTAAATTCTTAATAAATGTTATATTGTTGATTTAGTGTAACTTTATTTAATAATGACTATCACATCGTGCTAAGTAAATATACCTGTTTAATTACAAACTTGAATATGCTTTTTGCTTTTAGATGAAAGAGAAAGCTGAAGATTTGGAAGCGGAAGTTATGCTTTTACGAGCACGTCTTAGTGAATCTGGTATAAAGATTACTTGCCGAAGGCGAAGTAAATCAAGTGGAAGACCTGGAAGTGATAGTAGCGATCCTATTAGTGGTGCTGCAGATTCGGGACGATGGTCAGATTCAGAAGGAGGAGGAGAAACTAGTGGTGGTCGATCACCTGGCAATGAAGAAAAAGCTAAAAGCTCAATTAATGGAAGTAACATTATTAGTAAAACGACATCATCAACACCAAGTGTAATTAATGATGACTGTGTAGATGATCAGAATGTCCGTAACGAAGATATATTTATTTATATACCTTCCATCCGACCACCATCAAATTTTAAGGGTTACAGTGGCAAAGAGCATTTGCGCCGAGATAATCTGAATCTCAATCATCACAATCAATTTGAAAGCTCCAAACAACATATTCCACCAAAGAAAAGTAAAAAGCCTGGAAATAATCGTAATGGTGGAAATGATGGTTCTGCTGGAGGGGAATCGCGATGGAGACTTCGACAGAGGAATGACAGTGTTGATGATGATGATGATGATGATATAAGTGAAGAAAGTAAACCAACTGTGATTGATGTTTATCCTAAGAAAAATGATTATAATCAAAGTAAAAACTCGATAATATCTAAATCCCAATCGATTGCTCCAATGCCAACGCCATCAGCAATCGTCTCATCCAACGGACTTTCAAGTATTTTCAATGATCAATCCCTTAATGGTGAGATAACTTGTTCTGCATCAGTTGTAGGCGCTGATTGTGAAGACACAGAATTCACTTTAGATTGGCAATATCCAAAAGTCAATAATAAAACGGAATCGCATGGAATGGCTTATCTTTCTTCAGATAATCATTTTAACAGCCATCATCGATCAAATAATTCGTCCGAGAATAAAAATCAAAATCGTAAACGATCTCAATCGACAGGCTATCTGAATGAATCTTGTAGCATTGTCGATGGACAACTGAATGATAATATTGAAATGAGATCATCCGAAAGTTGGACACAATTTTTGTTGAAAAGTCGAGGATCAAGCATGACATCACTCAATGAAGTGCATAGTAGTCCAGGACTTGGAAAGTCACTCGATCCAACTGGAAGAGCTGTTTTAGGTTACGGTTCATCAACGCCTGGTAAGCGTTCAAGCTCCCAAATATCTTCATCAGGAAAGTGTAGAAATTTGGCTTCATCGCTTCAATCATACTTTTTCTCTGGTGGAAATTCAAATAATCCAAATGAGTCTATTAATGTTATCAAGACCAGTAATTCATCATCATCATCGTCATCATCTCAAAAAAGTAAATCAGCTGAAAGACAATCTATTAAAGATTCCCTTGATTCCTCCAAATCATTCCCTCTGCCCAATGTTTTCAAGAAAAATTTTATTGCCAAAGGACATGGAAATTGTGGACTTTTTTCTGGCGCTAAAAATTCATCATCATCATCATCGTCGTCATCTAAATCATCTGAAATATTGAATAGCAATGTAAACAAAAATTTACACCGGGAGTTGAATCTAGCAGCTAAAGAAATCGGAGCCTTTTATTGATAAAGCCTTTTTGTGGACTTTAAGGAAGGCTCATTTGTATACATAAAAACTTAATTATGGACCCATTTTCATTATCCGCGTGTTTTTATTTGAGAGTTATAAAAGTTTTGTATTTATATTCTTAATTTGATTCGTATTTTTGATTATTTGAATATTCAAACATTTATTCATTATTTTTATCTAATGTTGCAAATAAAATTTACTGTTAAGCGAAAAAAGTTCTTGGTAGAGCGTTTTACTATCTTTGACATTCAATTGTTTTAAATCACCTTCAACGTCGATTTAATTCAACACGAAGAACGTGTACTTCGTACGAGCCTTACTGTTATTTTTATGAGTAATCTTTGACAAAAAATGTAATTGCTTAAAATCTCGTAAAATGTAACGCTTTAATAGAAATTTAAATATTTAACAATTTTTCTAGTTTTTCAAACTAAAGTCGTTCAAACAGAGGACTTCGTATTCAATGGCTTCAACTTCTGTATCATCATAAGAAGCATAAGCACTTTCATATCTTGATTCAACTTTACCAATTAAAAGTTGATTTTTGTGATAAAATTTAGCAATGGGAAGCTCTTCGGTGACATCTGATGAGCCAGCAATTAAAGTTCCCATCGCAATATCACCTTTAGAAGATGCAACCCAAGTTAACTTTGTATTTTCTCTAACTTTTAAAATTTCAAAGGTTTCCATTTCATAAGAAATGCCTCCATAAGAGATTAAACAAACTCTTTTCCTTGGGTCAAGAGTTCCAGGAAATATCCCGATATAAACTCCCTTGTAGTGTTCATAATCTGCTCGACAGATCAAAACAGGATCGTTATTTGTTTGGTAACCAGCTACGTATGCATTGGTAAGAGAATCGTTGTCTTTGAACGCAATCCATTCTGGTTCACTTTCATCTACAGTAATTCAGCAAAAAATATTTTATAATATTTTCACATAATTACAAGCTGCGAACTTCCCAGCTTCATTCCTTGAGAAGCTCATCTGAGTAAGACAATCCTAGGCTACTTAATATTGCTTGATTATCATCAGATTAAACTAGTTTGTTACAAATAAATCTATGATGTTATTTGCACTTTTCTGGTTAGTAAATTCAAAGTTAGCACATTGTTATTGGCGCGTTATTGATAAAATCAACATTAATTGTTAAATGATCAGGCTTACCTTCAGTAAATGATATTTTTGAGCGAAATGATGATGGCCTTTTGAAAATAGGAACTAAAACACAAATTGTAACTGCAACTACTGCTAAACCAGCGAAACCAATGCCAATAAGAGTGCGGGACAGCATTTTGGTTTTATGAACAGATTTATAAAAACTAAACACTTTTGAACAGCTCTAAATTTCTAGATTTAATGAAGCGCATTCAATCATAATTTGATAAAAAAATGAATGAGTGGATAAAACACTCATGATAGATTTGTAAAGTTAAAGTAAATTCAAAGCCAGTAGCTTAAGCAGTAGCAACTAATAATACAATACGAGAACAAAGAAACCTTCCAATCTCGAAATGGCTGGCGTATCTTGATAATCAGACTTTTGATTCAGTTAAATCACCCAGAGAAATCCTAAGCTGAAAAAAGCGTGAAAATGATTTACTTAGTTACTATCAAACTAAAATTTTCATGAGACTAACCATATTGACGCCACTAATGTTTATTTCAATAGTTTAGTTGCAAGCCTAATGCTAGCATTAAAGCTTGAAGAGTGACAATTTTTGAGTTTTTGATGACTGGTTAACTCAGCTTATCAAACTCAAAAACTGAATAATCTTTTGAAGTTAAGCTGATTGGGTTGAGTTTTTCAATTATATATTATAATTAAAAGGGGTGTTTTTATCAACCATGAGCCAGATCATTCATATTGTTAATAAATTCAACAAATAACAAAGTATATTGAAGTATTCAATATCAATTTAGGATATTGATATGATTAAAATTGACTTATTGACAATAAATTGTTCACAAATTCGGGCGATTATTCATTGATTATTAATCAAGAAACCGTGCATCTCAAAGTGACAACCAGTATTATCTCTTAACTAATGTACTAACAGTATTAGAGCATTCAAAAACGTTCTAACCTAACGTGGTTCTGAAAAAGTCCGACAGGACTGCAATCGGTCAAGCTTATAGCAATGGCCAACGCCCTAAGTTTATTTTGAATTCTTTAATTGCATTCATAAGTTATGGCCCAATAACCATCATGGCGGACGATGAAATGAAATATTGGATGAAAAAGTTATACGATCGAAAGTGGTCATTCAAAGAGATAGTGGATGAGATGAAAAACGCTTATCAAGATCGATGCCCCAAAGACTACTCTAAAGTACTGGTACCATGAATTTAAATGGGGCCGCACAAATGTCGAGAGACCATTAAAAGGAGGACGACCTCTTGAAATCGACTATTCTACTCTTGAGCCCAAGGTCAACAAAGCGCTAGCAGCTGACCGAACAATACCAGTGCCAGAACTTACTGCAAGGTTCAACGTTTCTGATGGGACCATGTTCAACATATTGAAAGACCATATAGGGGCCACTAAGCTGACTCCAACATCGATTCCTCATGTTTTGAATGACGATCAAAAAGCAGCACGAGTAAGGGCGAGTGAAGCGTTCATTTCTTGCTATAACAAACAGCCACATGCGTTTTTAGCCTGCATTTTTACATGCGATGAAACATCGCTCTCATTTATGACGCTTTATCGAGAACTGAGTCTCTGGAATGGGTAACAAGCCGAGATCAGCTGTCAAAAAGGCCGACTTCTCAAAGACGAGATGCTAAAGTAATGGCGAATGTTTTTTGGGACTGCCGTGGCATAATCAAAATTTTTTGGATGCCACCTGGTACAACTGATACCGGAAAAGTATATCGTCAACAGTTAAAAGATGTCGCGACATTAATGGTTGCCAGGAGACCTCCAAATGTTAAGCGAAAGCCGCTCTTTTAAAAGATATAATAATACGACGAAATGTAGCAAAAGAAACAGATGCGGTTATCGAGGAATTGGGATGGGGATTGATCTTACATCCACCGTATTCACCAGATTAAGCCCCAAGTGATTATAATTATGATTACGCTTTGAGTCCATTCCTGATTTGATCGTCGAAGTACAGGGCAAGTTCGCTAAAAGGTATGTTTTCTTTTGGCTGTTATTCAGCCCCTGATTGACCGATAGACCCTAGATTGTGTTTATGCGAGTTTCGCCGATACTTATTTGCCATATTTCAAGGTCAAGGTCGTACAAGGTCATTTTTCGGGAATTGCTCAGGAAGATATTAGAGGTCATTTGAAAGTCATACAATAATTTTTGACCTTTGCAAAGCATTCTGACAAAGTTTCAACCTTCTGTGAACATTGATTATTGATTTATTACGGTTTAAATATCCAATTCACATTCAATAAAATTGTTGGATAATTAATCTTATTGTGCAGAGCTCCTTTAGAATTACCCAGCCAGTACCACGTGGAGGGGGAGTTGCTTTTTACTGGCCATCACTTAATAGGAGATTTTCTGCCTATTAAGCGAGGTTTATTTGAGTTTTCCATCTCATGTCAACTTTTGGCAACTCTTACATAACAGAGAAAATCAGCCTAGCTGTAATCTTTGTGCAGTTTCAGCTGCCTGCCTTCGATAGCAACGCAAGCTCGACAGCGAACTGCTACAGAGACACAAGCTCTGCTGATTTCCTCTTGAGAGAGCTCTTGAAACTCCTCGAAAATGAATGATTTGAGCTCATCCACTGTTCGAGGGTTTCGTTTGAAAACTTGATCTTTCAATCGCCCCCAGAGGTAAAAATCACAAGCAGTCAAGTCAGGAGATCTTGGTGGCCATTCCGTTGTGCCTCTTCTTCCGAACCACTCAGAAAATGTCTCATTCAAGAGCTCTCTGACTGCAACTGCGTAGTGAGCAGGTGCTCCATCCTGCTGGAAGATGAAGAATGTCCTCCAATCTTCCCTTACCTCTGCGAGCTTTGGAAAAACAAAGTTTTCGAGCATCTCTTTGTAAGAGTTTCCATTGACGCTCCTTTCGTAAAAATAAGGACCTATTCTTCCGCCTGCCCATATCCCACACCAGACCATGACCTTCTCAGCACCAAGATTGTCTGCTTGGAAGGATCTATCCGGATTTGATGAATCCCAGTAAACAGAATTATGTCTGTTTACAGTCTGTGCAAGACTGAAAATAGCCTCATCAGTCCAGATTATCCTTCCAAGCAGATCATTTTCATCTTGGAGTCTGACCAAGATCTCATCAGCCCACTCAACTCTCATATCAAAGTCTCCTTCATTGAGTTTATGAAGTAGCTTGATATGGTAAGGCTTGAGTTTTAAATCTCTTTTTAAGATCTTGTAAGCCGTGGTCTGGGACATGTTCGCTAGACATGCAATTCGATAGGAAGATAAAGAGATACCCTCTTGAGATGCATTTGCAGCTATCTCTCTCACTCTCTCAATATTCTCCTCCGTCCTTACCACTCTCTCTCTCTTTCTTTGGTACACGACCGACCCATATTCCCGATAAACCCGATAAAGGTTACGAAATGTTGTTGGGGCGATTTTCAAAAATCTCTTATTCCACAGAAGCTTGACAGCTCTTAAAGCAGCTGTGCAAGACTTCTGTGCAATAAGATAATTTTCGAGTAAATCGATTTTCTGGCTCTTTGTGAACCTGGGTGCCATATTTTGCAAGTAAGCTATAAGTAAAATTGTAAATGTTAAATTTGAATGAAAACTGCTGAAATTGAATGCTAATCAATGAAATCAACCAAACATAAATTGAAAATGAACACTTGAAACGAAAATTTTATTGAATGTGAATTGGATATTTAAACCGTAATAAATCAATAATCAATGTTCACAGAAGGTTGAAACTTTGTCAGAATGCTTTGCAAAGGTCAAAAATTATTGTATGACTTTCAAATGACCTCTAATATCTTCCTGAGCAATTCCCGAAAAATGACCTTGTACGACCTTGACCTTGAAATATGGCAAATAAGTATCGGCGAAACTCGCATAAACACAATCTAGGGTCTATCGGTCAATCAGGGGCTGAATAACAGCCAAAAGAAAACATACCTTTTAGCGAACTTGCCCTGTATAAGCGTATTTCTAAAATCAGCCGGAATCTTAGTACAAGGCCGGAATTGATGAATTACCGACTCGGTATCAACGCTGTATAGCCACTAGCGGCAATTATTTGAAATAAAAAATAGATGGTGCATAATTATAGTAGCAAAATATAAAAACACTTCAAAGTAAATTTAAAGAAAAACTGTATATAAAAGAAAACACCAAAATTAAGAAATCATTTTATTGTATTTGTTGATAAATTCGGGCAGAGGATCACCGTCTGACCATGTTGGTTAGTTAACAAAGGATTGTTCGGGTTTTTATACCCGAACAGTAATGGTAGAACTCCGCCATTTTCTCCCGTTGCTAACAGCAACGGGTTGGCGGAGTAAAATGGCCGCACCAGGTAGGTCGATTTGACCTAACCTGGTTGATTTTATAGAGTCATATTTTTTGACTCTATATTCTTTTTTTGTTACATTTCTCCTCGGCCACCGGTTTTCGAAACATCCTCGCTTTCTATGTTATATTATATGTTTACATTAATACATTTTTTTTACCTTATGAGGGTTTACATTTCGTCATTTTATGTTTTTTTTACCACCACCAAAAAGATAAATTGCAACTTATGTTTATCCTTCACTGGATATACATTGTTTTAATATAAAGTAATTTATCCTACACTGGATAATTCGTATAATAAGTATGAAATATGAATGTACATAATACTTTATCCTACACTGGATAATTTGTACAACCAAGGTAAAATTAAGAATTTATAAAATTGATTATAATAAGTTTTATCCTACACTGGATAATTTACAGATTTTTATTGAATATTTATCTGTTGAGTTTGAACATTCCCAACGTTTTCCCATATCCAATATCTTTACCTTCTTGAGCCATTGCTCTAATTTCATCGCCGTTTGGAACAAATCCTACGTATGTCATCATCAGAATATATTTCCTATACCCATGAAGAGTGACTCGGCTATCTCTTTCAGGAGAATGACCAGCAGTAACATTTAGAGGGTCATTTCTTCTAAGTTTTGGATTAAATTTAAATAGAAATTTATCCAAGGATTCTAATCCCATTGGTTGTTGACCTCCACTATATAGATCTTGTAAATCAATAGCTTCTATGTCGTACTTGATCATGTCAAAATCTGAAATATCAATATTTATCCAATCATTCGGTCCTTGAGTAATCACTCTCTTCCCTGTAAATATTTTGAGTAAGTTTTCTCTTACTATTTTGAACTCTTCACCTTCTTGATGATCTGTGATTTGTAAACCGGTAAATTTCATGTTGGAATTAGTTGTGTTTTCGTTTTTAACTTCGGCATAATAAACTGTATTTACGCCAATGGCTGATCCAAACCAACCACTAACATGGACGTTACCTAAGCTCCTCTCTCCATCTCCACTACCTTCTGTATCAAATGCTACCGTGAGTTTTTCTGCACCTCTAAAACCTAATGGTTTCATCAATTTATCAACGTCTTTTGAATATTCAGAAGTTTTTCTTCTAAACCAAACTTCATTACCTATCTGTTTTCGTCTTTTGGTTCTATTGCTGCGGAATATTTGTTCTCTTTGTGAACGTTTTTTGGAAATTATTACATTAATAGTAGGAGTTAGAGTTTCTTCGGATAATTCTGGACAATTTTTACGGTAATGTTCAGCTTGTCCGCAAAATGAGCAATTGTGACATTCTTGTTTTTTATGGTTTGGTTGGAAACATAATGAACAGTGATGGACAGGGATTTCTCTGAAGGTGATCTGAGATTTTCGGAAGAAATTTAAAATCTTTTCTTTCGCGGAGTTCATTTCTGGTTGGGTATTAGTGATTAATGTGTACTTGCTTATATTGGGACAAGTTACATGACATTTGAAAAAACTTCCATTAACATTTGCTTCCCTTTTCAACCAACCATGTTCATTAACGTATTTTTGAATGTCTTTTGATTCAGTAAGGTAACATCTTAACTTTCTAGGTAGGTTTTCGTGTAAAGTTGACGGGTTACATTGATGATAAATAGTTGTAGTTTGAGGTTGAAATTGTTGCTTTCTTCTGCGTCTTCTAACGGCTTTCGTTCCCTCCATCATTTGTTGATATTTAAGTAAATTTTGATTTTGGACAGGGTTCGGATTGTCCCATCCTTCGTCCATTTTATCTAATATGTAAAGAAAAGAAAATTAATGGATTATTTTTCCGACACTGGAAGAATAATAAGTGAAAGGAATCATTTTTTTTGTTTTTTTTATCCGACACTGGATAAATTACAGATTTTTTTTAATAACATTTGTGTAAAGGAATTTCTTCCTGTTTCTTCTTTTTCTTTTTTGATTTTGTCTCAATTTTCACCGGAATTTCACTTTGTGAAATAATGGTATGGACGTAGGGTCTAGGTTGAAATACCATTCTACATGTAAAGATGAAAATTATAAACAATAGAGTGCCTATTACTGGAAAGGTAATGAAATTGGGTAGTTGCCATTTCCAAGTCTTAGAGAAACTTTCAATTGCTGATCTTTGTTCTTTTAGCAGGGTATCTAGGATGACGAAAGATTGTTTAGCTCTAGGAGTGAAATTAAATGTTGTAGGAGCAGTTAATTTCAAATTAATTAATTGTGAAAATTCGGATAATGGCGTATTTCTAATCATAGAGAAACTTGAAGAAGTATAAGTTTTTCCTCCAATTGTAAAGTTATTATAGACTGACAATCGAAAAGGGGTTTCAGGACAAATTGTTTGGAAGTTTTGTATTGTTATGTTCTGGCCGTAGCAATAGATCCAGTATTCATTTCCCACAGGTTTTACTTGAATGTCTTTAGTAAATATTTGTTGGTTTGGATTAACATCTAAACAATTATTAAATGCAAATTTTTCAGGATAGCTTTCCAAAGTGCATTGAACTAAATTCGGAATTATTGGTCGATTTGTCTTCAAGTCATCTGGGTGTACTACACAAAAAAGTTGTTTTTCTGTATCTACATAAACGAATTTTGGGCCAATATATGTTTTCTCACAAATTTTTGTTGCGTTTTTGTAGAGAGTTCTGAATGCTTCTGATTCTAAGATTTGCTTATTGTCTTCTTGTATTTGTATAGTGAAATTTAACCGCAATACAATAGTGTTTTGTGTTTCTATTATCTCGCTTGTCGTGTCCGTTATGCTATTGTAAAGACATTTACCATTGCATGGTAATTTGATTTGGAAATACTTAAAAAATCCTTCTTCAATTTGTCCTTTAGCAAGCGTTTGATTTAACCTTTCTAGTTCAATCATTTGTCGTTGTAATTGTGTAACAATAGTTGCAGTTGAAAGGGCAATTACTGGTATTTGTTTTTGGATTTCATCTACTTTTTATTCAATCTCTCAATTGCCTCTTGTACTTCTTGTAGTATTTTTGACTGTTCTTCTGGTATTTTTGCTAATTTTTTGTCTGTTTCATACGCTTTTATCAAGGCATTTTCTAATTGTGGTTTATCGACTGAATTCGTAAAGAATGATACTATCCCAGCTGTGCCTAGGATAATTAGAGAAGCTACTATTATTGCTGTTATTACTATTGCACGTTTTGGTTTTGTAATTCTTGCGTCTGAGGATTGGTACATCCCTTTTATTCTTTCCCATTGATTCTGGAAGTAACCATCACAAAACGCTCCCATAAGTGGTTTTGATTGATTCGCATAAGCATTTCTTGCATTTGAAAAGAAATATTCAAGTTCACGGAGTTCTGTGAATTGTTCTTGATGACAGGCTGGTACGTATTTCTTCACTAATGTCCCGCACCCTTGCAAAATTTTATTGCATATGTCTACTCTATTTCGTTGATAAAATTCTGTATCTGTCGTTACATTTCTACATTTGGTTTCATTAAACCGAGTTTCTGAATGTTTACAAGGTGTTGTTATTCCAAAAGCTAAGTTAATTCGTTGAGTGCCTGAGATTGGAATAAAGTCCGTCTTCCTCCATAATGTTAACGGAGCATCTTCTTGTATTGTAAAAATGGGTTGAATTTGGAATAATAATAATAACAGGGTTAGTAAACTGGCTAATATTGTATTTGTCCAGTTTTGGTTTGGTGGTTTATGATAAGGTTTCAGTTGACTACCATGAGCTTGGGTGATTGCTTCTTGATTTCTTACGTTTCGGATCTTGTAAGTTGTTTCTCCCAATCGATCAACTATCTCATATGGTCCAGTAAACCTTTGTTTCAATTTTCTTGGACCTGTTGCTAAGGGGTATGTCTCACGAAAAAGTGACCCTCGTCAATTTGAAAAAAACCTTGTTTTTTTAAAAGTAGACATCAAAAAACTATGTTAGGTGTCATCAAAAGTTCTGTGAAGTGTCGCGTTCGGTCACAATCACGCTTTAAAGTTGAAACATTTTTCAGTCGTATCTTGAGAATGAAACATGATAGAGAGCTGAAAATTCGTATGAATATATTTAATGATAAGATGCTTAGCCTGACGAAAGATTTTTTCTCTAAACTACTCAGGTCGCGTATTATAGACGTTAGGTCATTTAACTTCAAACGGAGCGCGTTCAATCACCTTTGCGTCAGAATGAATTTTGATCGGTGCTAAATGATCATCACATTGTTGGCTATAGCCTGACGCGACAGATTTTTGCAATAGTACATAGTTTGTCTGTTTTAGTGAATGACCTCAATCAAATCGGGAAGCTGTAGCTTCTCAGTCATTTGACATAACTGAATGAGACTTGGACCTAAAGACTCAAAATCGATTGTACATTGTTACGACATAATGTCAAGGTCATTCAAGGTCATTCAAAATTTTGTATTCATTTGATAGTCTATTAACTTACATTAAGTACCGAGCAAATATTTGAAAAATAATGTCAAAATAAACAAACTCATTATCCATAGCTAGTAATCTATCAAATGAATACAAAATTTTGAATGACCTTGAATGACCTTGACATTATGTCGTAACAATGTACAATCGATTTTGAGTCTTTAGGTCCAAGTCTCATTCAGTTATGTCAAATGACTGAGAAGCTACATCTTTCCGATTTGATTGAGGTCATTCACTAAAACAGACAAACTATGTACTATTGCAAAAATCTGTCGCGTCAGGCTATAGCCAACAATGTGATGATCATTTAGCACCGATCAAAATTCATCCTGACGCAAAGGTGATTGAACGCGCTCCGTTTGAAGTTAAATGACCTAACGTCTATAATACGCGACCTGAGTAGTTTAGAGAAAAAATCTTTCGTCAGGCTAAGCATCTTATCATTAAATATATTCATACGAATTTTCAGCTCTCTATCATGTTTCATTCTCAAGATACGACTGAAAAATGTTTCAACTTTAAAGCGTGATTGTGACCGAACGCGACACTTCACAGAACTTTTGATGACACCTAACATAGTTTTTTGATGTCTACTTTTAAAAAAACAAGATTTTTTTCAAATTGACGAGGGTCACTTTTTCGTGAGACATACCCCTTTATAAAGAACCTTATCGCCTATGTCGAAAACTCTAAGTTTATTTGAAGAATCGTGTTGAACTTTTTGCTGATCTTTAGATTCAGCGCTATAAACTTTTGCTTGTTCTCGAAGTGAATCCCATTTCTGAATAGAATATCTCACATCCTCAGGGAGTTCCGTTACGTCATGTTGGTCATTTCAGTGTCGATAGGTAGTAGAGGTTGACGTCCATATAACAGATAGAATGGTGATGTTTTAGTTGATTGATTGATACTTGTATTATAAGCATAAGCGATTGTAGAAAGTAGTGTTGCCCATCTAGATTTTTCTTCTTTACAATAGTGAGTTAACATCGTACAAACTGTTTGATTCGCTTTCTCAGTTAAACCATTTGTGGCAGGGTGATAAGTGGTGGAATAAGACCATCTTGATCCCATAAAAATAGCTACTTGTTGCACAACAGATGAAATGAAATTTCTCCCTTGATCGCTTAGAATGGTTCGAGGGCAACCATGTCTCATCATGACTTTAAATAAGAGAAATCTAGCTGTATTTGCTGCAGTCATATCTCTGGTACCTTGAATTTCAACCCATCTAGTAAAGTAGTCAGTGCAAATAATAATATATTCTTTTCCTTCTGACTTAGGAAAAGGTCCTATCAGGTCTATTCCAATTTTATCAAATGCACTATTAACAATTATTGGTTTTAATGGAGCTTCCAAAGTGCCTGTTCCTCTTTTATCTAGTTGGCAAGTTTGACATCCTCTAACATATTTTATAACGTTTCTTGACATTGTTGGCCACCAATACAGTTGTTTTATTTTATTATAAGTGGAGAATATTCCTGGGTGTCCAGACAAAATTTCATCGTTATGAGATTTTAGAATTTCAGTTCTTAATGACTCTGGCACTACAATATTTAGATTGTCTCCATAATAGGTTTTAGTTATTTTATAAAGGATTCCATTTACTACTCTGTACTTATCTAATTTTCTTCTGTCTTTAGGACCAAGATCTATTAAATTGTCCAGTTGATTTATGATTCGAACAATTTTTGCATCTGTTCTTTGTTGTTCGACTAAGTCAAATTCTTGTTCAACTAATGAAGTAACTAGATTCACGAACATTTCTTCACATTCGTCTTTTAGATTATCTTCCGGTATATCCGACACTGGATAACGTGATAGACAATCCACATCGAGGTGTATTTTACCAGATTTATAACGAACAGTAAAGTCGTATGATTGAAGAGCCATAGCATATCGTTGCAATCTCTGTAATAACTCTTTCTTTTTACTTATGTGGCACAAGGCACAGTGATCAGTTAATACTTCAAAAGAAATACCCTCCAAGTAAACGTGGAATTTTTGCACAGCCCAAACAATTGCTAAGCATTCTTTATCCGACACTGGATAATTGACTTCAGCTCCTCGCAGTAGTCTACTTGCATAAGCAATTGGACGGTAACCATTTTTATGTTTTTGGAGCAGGATTGCTCCTAATCCATAGTTTGATGCATCAACTCGGAGTTGGGTTTCCTTTTCTCAATCATAGTGGGCTAGTACTGGTGGGGTAGTTAGTTTTTCTTTCAAAACATCAAAAGCATTCTGTTGCTTTTCTGTCCATGCAAATGGTAAATCTTTCTTTGTTAAATTAGTTAATGGTCTAGCTATTTCAGAAAAGTCTTTAATGAATCTTCTGTAATATGAGCATAATGCTACGAACGATTTTATGTCTCTAACTGTTCTAGGCGTTGGGAATTGTTGGACTTTAATTATTTCATCTGGGTCTACTTCTTGTCCCTTCTCACTGATAACATGTCCTAAATATAATATCCTTCTTTTAAAGAACGAACATTTGTTTGGTTTTAATGTTAAATTTGCGTTTTTAAGTCGTTCAAAAACTGTTTCAATTCTTTCTAAATGTTCTTCTTCTGTTTTTGAAAATATTAGTAAATCGTCGATAAATATTAGGCATGTATTAAATATTAGTCCATTTAGAACTCTGCTCATCATTCTCATGAAGGAACTAGGTCCATTTGCTAATCCAAAAGGCAAGCGTGTATATTCATAAAACCCATCAGGAGTAATAAAGGCTGTTTTTGGTTGACTCTCTGGGTCTAATGCCATTTGATGGTATCCAGATCTAAGATCGAGTAGAGTGTAATATTTCATTCCTTCTAGACTGTCTAAGTATGTTTGAATGTTTGGTAAAGGGAACCGGTCTTTGACAGTTATTTCGTTTAATTTTCTATAATCTACACAAAGTCTCATTTCATCTGTCCCTTTTTTGGAAACTAATACTATTGGGGAGGCCCAAGAAGATTCACTGTGAATCGCGATTCCATCTCTGAGGAGTTCATCGATAGATTTTTGAGCTATTCTTCTTTTATGATCAGACATTCGGTAAGGACATTTTGACATTATTGTCTCTAAAATTTTAGGGGATTTTGATCGAGTTTTCCTACCCTTCCCTTTATCAGGTTTAGGAGATTTAGATCGAGGTCTTCCCCTCTTTGATTTTTCTTCTTCTTGTTTTGGTTTATACCCTGATGTTGAAGCAATTGGTTCACTTTTCACTTTAGTTTGGGTTGGTTGAGGAGTATAAGTGAAGGGTTTATGATACCTAGGTTGATAGGTGGTTTGAGTAGGATAACTTGGTTGATTTCTAGCTTGAAGGGTTTTATTGTTCCATTGTAAATGTGGAGGTTTACCGTTTTTAGACCAACACACATTATCTCGGTGTCCTGGTTTATGACAGTAGTTACAAATTATGGGATTTTGTGGAATCGGTACTTGTGGAGGGGGAAAATAGGGTTTTCTTTGTTCACTCTTCATCTTCTCTAACTTATTTGCTAGATGCCCTAAAGCTTTAGACAATTCTGTAACTGTCTCCTTCAATTCTTCTACTTCATGTTGATTATTAGTGACAACCCTTTCCTCAGCTCCCATGCACCTTTCAGCTTCTTGAATTTTCGAAGCTAGATCAGCATCTGGTCTCACCTTAAGTAACCCTAGTTTTGATCTAATAGATGGACATAATCCATTGTCAATAAAATATTCCACTAAATCAGCGCCCATTTCAGGGTTTAATTTCTTACAAATTTTCTTTATTTTATATGTGTATGCGACTGCTGACTCAGAAGGTTCTTGTACTGCATTTTTCAATTCATCGTAAAGAGATTTTCTATACCCTGCTGGAACTAAGTCTTTTATCATTTTAGTTTTGAATGCCTGCATGGTAGCAGGTCTTTGATCAGGTTGAAGGGTTCTATTTCTACATCATACCAATCGGCTGCTGTCCCTTCTAGGTAAGGTCTTATTAATTTCATTTGTTTTTTATCATCCCATTCATTTGCTCTAGCAATCGTTGTAAAATCTTCTAACCGACTGAGTAAATAGTTACCATCACTTCTACCATCACATTTTGGTATATCGATAAAGTTTCTAAGAGATTCGCTAGATGTGACATGATGAACTATTCTAGAAGGAAGCATTTCTTCCGGAGAACTAGCTCTTCTTTTACTTTTCCTACCCATGTTGTTGCTTAAGGGGCTCGGTGTGTAATTTCGTAAAGAGTACTTAAGGAAGCAACGAAGTAGATTATTAAAGGTATGAATGGTGATGCAAAACATAAAATTACTAAGATGTGAAATGTATTTATGTCTAGTTCAAACCCACAAATTGTTTTGGCTTCTGAATTTGATTCCTTTGGATTATAAGAGCAACAATCAGTTTCTATTGTATATTCAACTTCATCCATATTACCAAAACAATATGATCAAAATAACAATGAAGCAAAAGGTTTTACACATTGTATATTAAATCAATTTTCGCGATGTTCCAATTCAATTCTTAAATTATTGAGTTTATTAAGTTCTACGTCCTCTTTTAAGAGATCATACAATTTATTTGTTTTCTCTTTTGTTATTTCTGTTTGAAGTAACTTATTCATGAGAACTATTTGTTCAACAGAAAAAGTCTCGTCTTTATCCATTTCTACATCTCCAAGAAAATGTTCAATAATTAAATTTGATTTGATTTGATTTGATTTGATTTGATTTGATTTGATTTGATTTGATTTGATTTGATTTGATTTGATTTGATTTGATTTGATTTGATTTGATTTGATTTGATTTGATTTGATTTGATTTGATTTGATTTGATTTGATTTGATTTGATTTGATTTGATTTGATTTGATTTGATTTGATTTGATTTGATTTGATTTGATTTGATTTGATTTGATTTGATTTGATTTGATTTGATTTGATTTGATTTGATTTGATTTGATTTGATTTGATTTGATTTGATTTGATTTGATTTGATTTGATTTGATTTGATTTGATTTGATTTGATTTGATTTGATTTGATTTGATTTGATTTGATTTGATTTGATTTGATTTGATTTGATTTGATTTGATTTGATTTGATTTGATTTGATTTGATTTGATTTGATTTGATTTGATTTGATTTATTCAGCTACCCTTTAGTTAGAGCCCTCTTCAATGGTCAACAATTTTTTATTCAAAATACCAATATAAATGGTGAAAAACAAAACGAAATAAACCTGCTATTGAAACCCCTTTTTTCTGGGTCAAGTCTTTATTCAATATTTACAAGGATTTGAGGGACTTTTGGGTAATCCCATCAGAATTCTAAAACCAATGATGAAAACAATTTTTTTTCATGCTAAAGCTAACTTATCCCATATGAATAGATTTATAACACATTGCAATATTATAAGTCTGAATATTAATTTTATTAACTTTGGACTTATGCGGACATATATACACATGTAAAGTGCTGCAAAAATGTTCAATTTCAATTTTTACAAATATAATGAAGAATGCTAAAGTTCATAGCATATTAATTTAGAATTTCCACAAGTTTTTGTGTTTATATGCAAGGTGTTGTGCAAATCCTGGTCGATGAGGCACTTTTTTTACATAGATTACAAATCATATGCATTAGACAACTTTGAACATGATTATCTACCGATGACTTATATCGGGTCTTAATATTAACAAAATTGCATTTACCCTCATGTAATTTACAGGAATAAAAAACATTCCTGTTATTTACAATTTTTCGATCAATCCATTCATTGATTAGCTGAGTACGCTCTTCATACTTCAAGACTTTTAAATTATCTTTCTTCACTAACACATAGCTATATAACTTACCCTTATAGGTAAGTGCTTGATGATTTGAGCTATCTACAATATAGCTATCAAGCAACAGTTCGTCCGAAGGCAAATTACAATCTTCAAGCTGCAAAAATGAAAAAATGATATCAATTATAAATTCTCAACTAACAAATTGTGATAATAAAAACTTACCGAATCAATTTGTTGTTCATCTACTTGCATGTTCATCAGCTCGCTAGTTTGTGGAACTGGTTCAATATACTGGCAGCCAATTTCATGTTGTAGTGGAGCCTCGCATTGAATATTTAATTGATGAAGTGCGGATGAAGTCTAATACATAGGATATTCAATCATGCGGAAATCAGAATTGGCTTTAATTTTGAATTCTTCCACACGCCATGCCTGTTAACGCTTTCAACTTGTCGTCTTCCATGACAATTTGGTGGTCTCCATTTTCCGCTTCTAAAAACAGGGTTCATGTGTTTCAAGATTGTGAATTTGCATCCTGGTTTGCATGTGTAAGGACAATATGGACATTTATAAATCTTATTTCCTCGGCATTTTTTAGGCTTCTTCTTCTTAACGCTTAGCCTAGCTGGTAACGCAAGTTCGTCCAATGTATCAATAACTCGGTCATAAAATCAGAGCAGCTATTACTAATAGCCTATTAGATTCATCCTTTGTTTTCAATTTTCAACGAGATTGAGTTTCCATGTCAAATATGTGACTGTCAATTTTTTTGATTCAAAGATTCTTATTAAAAGTTACTAAAAAACAAAAAGCGCAAAATTGGTTGCAGATCCTCAAATATCGTACTCAATAACCTATTCCAAAACGTGACATAGCCAGTGGAAAGTGTCAGAATGTCCAAAGCCAGAAGAATGGCCTCAATGGCCGGTAGAACAATGTCTATTTCATTCATTTAATAAATAGTTTACAATAGTTAAAATTAATTATTGAAAATATTTATTGAAATTTTTAGTTTAATTGCAAAAATTGTAACAATAAATTAGTTTAGTTTATACAGTAGTTGTTTTATTTGATTCAATACAATTGCACTGAAGAAGCAGAACGCAGAGATAATATGTGTTGCTTTACAGTTTCAGTAACTGAAGGCCCGTTCAGATCATGGTATAAATTATTTTTTAGCGTGAGCCAATCACAATCTTTATTTTTCATCCCGAATTCGCAGGGGACCAGTGGCTCTTTAATTTCATAAATTGCGCCATAATGTTCATGATCTGAAGGATTACATTTTTTCAAATCTAATTTGATTTCGCTTCGATGTTCCAAATTGCTGGTTGTCATTAAAAAATCAATTTCATATCCTCTTTGGTGATCGTCAAATTTTGCTGGTATCAGACCAGTACGCAGCATAGCGTAACATGTTATTAATTGAGTTTTTTGCAATTTCGGTTGTAGCTTGAAATCTATATGTTTCCCATAAAAGATGTTTTTGATATTAAGATCACCAGCAAGTATTAAGGCATCAACTCCATCTATCTGTTGCCCGGAAGAATCCTCGCCTCCAGTTTGTAGCCGTATGGCTGCAGCGAAAGCTGTACTGAGAAAATCAACTTTATCAGCAGCATGCTGACTTGTTAAATGGCAATTGATAACTCCGATCCTCTTTCCATCACATTCGGTTACCACAACTAACAAATCATGGCGACCAGTAATGAACTGTCTCATATTTCCAGGAAAGTGTAACCGCGAAAAGCACGTCAAAATATGGTTTATGTGATTATATACCCAGCTTTATCGTCGCGTCTTTCTGGGCGACGATCTCGCTAGCATATCCATTTTAGCGGCAAGGCCTCTATCGAACTGAAACTTGATGTTTTCAGGAATTTCCTGAACGCACACAACTGAATTTACAGCTGGGTATTTTTTGAAGATGCTGTCCAATGTATCCCATAAAAGATTTTTTTGTTTTAATAGATTGTAAGTTGAAAAACCGAACATTTTGATAAAAAACTGGAACTTGAGGGATCAGAGGATTCTAAAAAAAGAATTTTGCGCTCAAAAATTATGTTGTCATAGCAATTAAATTGCTATGACAACATAACTTCATGAGGACACAGCTGTTTTTATTTTTATTTTATAAATTCTATTTTGTATTCGTATATTCGTATTTTTGTGAATTGTCATAATTGTCATATTAGGTGTCATCACAATTTTTAAACAAAATGATTCCCAAATTGAATATACACCGCAAGTCTAGTGAAAAAACCCATAAAAAAAACGATAGAATGTGATTGTTACACACATCCCTATCCTAAGGTAAGCAAGTGATAATTATTATTGTTATTATTAGTATTAATATTTTTATTATTATTATTTCCTTTTCAGGCACTCAGGAAAGTTGCCATGGTCAAGAAAAAAATCAACAATCAACATCATCGAGCGCGTTTTGAAACACAAGCGAATGATTTCCTCAGTAATATCTTGTACAAGTATGGCTATCCGAAAGGAACGTGTTTTTATGAAACTTTTCACTATATGGATGGCATATAGCGCCTATTTCTTCAACTGCTAGCTTAATAGCACTATCAATTAGCTTCATTATATTCATTCAGCAGCAATTCTTATCTCTTGTTAACCTTCCTACTCATCGTGAGCTGCAAAATAAACAATTATTTCAATAGAGAACCCATTGGCTTCCATTAAGAAATATTAATTATCTAATACATATCATCATTTATTATTAAAAATAAAAAAAATGTAATCCAGATCATTGGTATTCTGTTCTCTACTCGATTCCGTGTCTGATGATGTCTCGTTCAATAATCTTATGATTTCATCAGCACGTTTTTTGATTATCGATGATTCTGGTGTTTGTTTAGGCAATTTATCCATCCTTTCTACGACTATTCAGTGCACTTTTAATAATTTATCATTTATCAAATATCATGAAAGTTTTTTGCTTAAATAAAATAAATTTTGAACCAGACTGCCTTTGCACCTCAAGCTAACCTAAACCTTTATATACCTTCTACGTCTATCGTATAAATTGAAGCATGACACGAGAACAGTCTATGTACAACCATTGTGGTTATTAGATTTCAACAAATCGTACGACTCCACAACTCAGTACGGTCTCAAACTTGAGGTAGGTCTGAGGTTGCGAGTCAACTAGAGGTTGTACCAAATCGCAACCAGATTGAAAATATATGCAATTGTGTTACTGTTGAAATTCAGGAATTACAGAATAAGGATGTCATATGGACCGATTGTGAGTGAGAAGGAGAAAATGTAGCTTCCGATTTCATTTAAGTTTGTCGTGCAAAGAGCATAACACTTAGTAGTGCTTCACCTGGCAACATTTAAGTAGTTTTGATAAGAACATGGGTTAGGACTTAATTGTCGTTCACCCTGAGTTTCAATTTCGAAGTCAACCTTACTCACCAGAAATTCACGCTTGTTTCTGAATTAATACTTTAGACTTGCAAAAGAATAAGAAAATTAGTTAATACATAATTCAACGCTATTTGTGTATGTTCATTTAGCCTGACTTTCATCCTCAAGTTGTTCTCAAGCTAACATCGAAATATATGCAATATTAGTAACATTGCACATAAAAATATGCCAATATTAGTAATATTGCATATCAAAATATATTGGCATTGAAATAGTCTCAATAAGCACATAGGTTAGGACTTAATTGTCGTTCACCCTGAGTCACCAGAAATAAACATTTGTATCTGAATTAATACTTGAAAAAGACTGAAAACTTAGTAATTTGACGCAATTTGTGTCGTGTTCATTTAGCCTGACTTTCAACCTCAAGCTAGCATCGAAATACATGCAATATTAGTAATATTGCATATCAAAATCTATGGTTACACAAATATATGCAATATTAGTAATATTGCACATAAAAATATATAACCATAGAAATAGTCTCAATGAGCACATAGTTTAGGAATTAATTGTCGTTCACCCTGAGTTTCAGATAATGATTCAGATAGATTCATTATGAAATAGCTGATTAATTTATCTTTGACTAGTTCACCGTTATTTCAAAAAATCGAACAAGTTGAAGATAAATATCGTGCAATTACGTTTTAAGCTATTTTCTCAGTTCATTGCAAGTTCAAAGTATTTATTTAGAAGCAAACATTCATTTCTGTTGAGTAACGTTGACTGATTGATAAGTTTGCATCCAAATGCAAGCTCAGTTAAATTAAAGCATAAATTTATGGATGTGGTGACTTCCAATTAAGGACTAACCACAATGGTTGTACATAGACTGTTCTCGTGTCATGCTTCAATTTGAGTTTAAACTGTGATTTAATTAATAATAAATTTGTTTCTCAAATGTTCAACATTGAGATGTCATCTTTATAACGCTGAGCTTATGCCACATGAGCAACAATGAGTTTATCTATTTTAACATTTGAATTAGTTGAAATCAGAAGCTCAATCAGAGCTTAGTCATAGCCAGATACAAAACTGGACAATCAATTGTTAACCTTTGTTATCGTAATTGATAACTTAAAGGTTACTAATTGATTGTCCAGTTAACATTAATTTTGAATTGTGTTCAACAAAAATAGCGCTTTAGACTGTGAATCCAAAAACCCTTAGTATCATAAATCAGGATTGAATCTAAGGCGATAGTATACTGCTCCTTACAAATCCAATATACAGGAGTCGTACGTCAGGGGGCGCCATCCTTCCCTTCTTCTTAAGCACATTTGAGCGAGGAGCATCTTCCATCTCTTATTTCAATCTCAAATATGATTTCGCAGTCATTTATATTATGATCTCAGTGCAGACCCAACACCGGAAACTTTAGAAAAGTATATTTTAATTTGTGACAAAAATCTTAAACGAAAAATAATCAACATCGAAAAATTGCGTGAAAAAATTAAATTTGCTACAATTTGACAGAAAGTCAACTTAAAAGACATCAACAAAGATTTTTTTTATTTAACAACAGGACCTTTGAATGTTTTAAAAACCGTGATTCCCGAGCCTCTTCCAGATTCGATTGTTCAAAAGTTTTGGATGGCGAAACAAGGTGATGAAATAGTGTACTCATCAAATGTGGAACTGTTTTCAAGTGAGTATATACCGGGTGATTGAGAATGACCCTTCGGTGTTTGAAATCTGATTATTTTCCAATTAATAATGTGATTGTCTTTCTAATCTCCAATTATAATCAGTAATCATTATTGTTTCTCACAAGAGTCAAATTAAGCCAATGTTCAATTTAAATAACGAGTTGAGCTCGAATTATCAAATTGTTATTGGAAATTTGACCAAGCAACTTAGGATCTGTTTTTCACGGAAATGAGCAATCACATAGATATTAATAAGATAGTATTTAAAAGCTTGAACAATGCGTAATCATTTACAGTTAGTCTCATCTTTGTATAAGTTGTTGTTCAAAAGTTATTCAATTTCGACTTGTGATCTGAAAATGGCTGATTTCCGTTATAAAATTGAACATCGTGTTTTTTTTGTAATAAATTATGCTCAAACTAAAAATTTTGCTGAAGTTAAAAGGTGATTCAAAGAGCAATTTAAAACTAAAGATGAACCGTCCAACGAGACAATTAAAAGGGCTTGGGACAACTTTAATACCAATGGAAGCGTTCGTGACAATCTTTGTGGGAATGTTGGTGCTAAAAAAACAGTTATAACTGAAGAATCAATTCAAAAGGTAAAAAATCATTTTGATGCTAACCCGCGGGACTCAATAAGGTGTGCTTCGTCTGTTTTAAACTTGTCATTTTATGCTGTGCAGCGGATATTGGCCAAGATTCTATGTTTACACCCTTACAAAATCAGTGTTGTTCAACCTCTTTCTGATGAGGCTCGACAGGTACGTTTTCAATTTGCTAAGACTGTTCTTGATCTAATTGATCAGAAAAAACTCGATATTGAGAAAGTTTGGTTCTCAGATGAGTGCCATTTCTGGTTAAATGGATTTGTTAACCGACAGAATTATCGGATCTGGGGGTCAGAAAATCCCCATGTTACCCTTGAAAGCCTCTTCATCCAAAGAAAGTAACTGTATGGATGGCAATATGTGGCAAAAAAGCATCTCCAGTAGAAATTATTGAGACTAATGTAACCTCAGATTCATATCGGAATTTATTGGAATTCTTTCCTTGGATTCGTTCTCATCACCTTGCAGGGTCGTATGTGTTTCAACAGGATGGCGCTAGACCACATCGAACATATGAAGTGTTTGAAGTCATCAAAAAACAGTCTGGACAGCGGGTTATTGCCCTGGACTATAACAAGCACTTCGAAGGGGGTTTATCGTGGCCACCATATAGTCCGGATCTTAATCCTTGCGATTTCTACCTCTGGGGATGGTTGAAAGACCAGGTTTATAAATCTGAGCCAAAAGATCTACCTCAACTCAAAAAGGCCATCGGAGAAGCAGCCAAAAAGATAGACGAAAAAGTGTTGAAATCTGTTATGGCTAACTTTGCCAAAAGGTGTCAATATATTGTAGCTAGTGAAGGCTCACACTTTGAAAACATCATTATGTAATTCTTGTCTTTAATCTACATTTGACCATGATTTTATGTTAATCGGTCCAGAAATAAAATTACTGTAACACAGTGAACACCGAAGGGTCATTCTCAATCACCCGGTATTCAGATTTTTTAATATTGTAATTTAGACTCCTTTAATTTATACAATTTGTATATGAGGAGTTGTTTGAAAGGGGGCGCCTAACATTTGTATTATTTTGCGACATTTTGATTTATGGCCTTTTTCCTCAAATCATTATACTTAGGTTGCAGCGAAGATGATGATGACCTTGATGAAAATTTAAGCAAAGATGAGAAAATAATGTCGGTTCATCAAAAAAAAGGTGAGTTGATTATTTATTTATTTACTAACAGAATTATCTAATTTTTTGTTTTTTTTCGGTAAGAGTGCACATTAGCCCCCCCTCTGATCTTGATGAAACTTCGTGTATATACTTATTTTGGCGCGAGATTTCGATTTATGAAATCTGTTGGCCCGGAAATGCTTACTTCCGGAGATACCGGAAATAGCTGATATCTCAAGATAGAGAATAGATACATGTGCATGGGGTACACCAACCAATAGAAGACAATAAGTTCTATACGCATATAAATTTTCATGCATTTATGCGCATGCGCAGTAAAGTTACAGTGGAAAAACCATTGAAAAACAGTCATTTTTTCAGATTTTGCGGATAATCAATCAGAAAGGGACCTGATTAGTACCAATGACATAACATGCGATTGTACACCTCATGTTATATGTGCGTATGCATTTTGCAAGAAATACTATTACATATAGAGACTTCAGCTTTTTTAGAATGGAAAAGTCAGTTTGCATACCAATGAAAAAATATAAACTTTTTATATTTCCCATAAACAAACATGGTTAAAATCCAAATAGGAGCAGAAATGATATGATAGTGTAACGTTAGTAAGTGTAGAGTAAGTAAGGTTCGCAAAATATTGTGCTGAAGCGGTATGGTGCTATTAGCGCAGTTCAGTGTGATGGACTTAAGAATACGATGACGTAAAGTATGTGAGGAATGCTAAGGTGAAGTAAGTTTAGACCCTGGTAGGTAAATTACTGTGAAGTAAAAAGAAGAAAGGTATGGTAGTAAGGTTAGGTAAAGGTAAGGATAGGGTATGTTGAGGTATACTAAAGGTATGTTGTGGCGCTTCGCACCACCTTAACCTTCGAAAAGGGGGTGGGGTGACCCTTCCCAAGCGCACGTCGTGCTCTGAACCCATGCTGAGACCAAACAGCACTAGATTTCCTATGCAATTCCACGTTGACTGATTGAATCCACCTTCTCGTGGGTTTAGTTGCATTTCCTGTGCAGCCTCAAACAACAAAATTGAGAATTTTGATATGCGAGTCCATAGGAGATTTTCAATTTTTCAACTTTTCAATGGGTATGGTAATTTACTTTCAATTCTAACAGTTCTAACTTCCCTATACATGTACAGAAATTCCTCAAATTGCCTCTAATTATGAAACATAATTTGTACTATTGCATGTATGTCATTGGTCCCTTTCTGATTGATTATCCGAAAAAATCTGAAAAAATGACTGTTTTTCAATGGTTTTTCCACTGTAACTTTACTGCGCATGCGCATAAATGCATGAAAATTTATATGCGTATAGAACTTATTGTCTTCTATTGGTTGGTGTACCCCATGCACATGTATCTATTCTCTATCTTGAGATATCAGCTATTTCCGGTACCTCCGGAAGTAAGCATTTCCGGGCCAACAGATTTCATAAATCGAAATCTCGCGCCAAAATAAGTATATACACGAAGTTTCATCAAGATCAGAGGGGGGCTAATGTGCACTATAGCCTTTTTTTCTTTTTCAGATCAAAGGTATGCCTTGAGAAGTGCTGGGAACGTTTCGCTACCAACACGAAAAAGGAAAACAAAAGCTCAGAATGAGCCGCTTCAATCATCTCAACCACAGCATCAATCTTCTACTCAAGCACCGCTTCAATCTGCTTCTCCACCACCGCATCAATCTTCTCAACCACAGCTTCAATCTTCTCAACCGAAAAAATCGAACCAAACTAAAGCCGACGATTCGAAAAACACTAAATCAAAGAAGTTGAAAGCTCAAAAAGATCAGGAACTTCAGAAAAATGGCAAGGCAGGCTTACCTCCAGCATCATCATCATCCAAGGAATCCACGCAACAATCACCAAAAAAGTCACCGAATATGCACGAAGGCAGTTCTGGCGAAGAACTCTCAGATATTTTTTGGCAAAACCTGGATTCGTACGAGGTTTGGGCTGCTAAAATCGAAAATAATATGATGTTGGCAGAGCCATTAAACACATGTTTTGCTCTGTGTCATGTTATGGCCACGCGAATATTATCAGAGAGGCCAGTTACACAAAATCCGGAGGAATACAACATAGTTATGCATCTTACGAAAGATGACCATGCCAAAGGATTAAATTATCGGATTCTGGATCCAAATGGCCGATATATTAATAGATCAGAAATGGAAAGTAAATTGATGGAGCATCTCGAGAGGTACTCGTCTTCGAGATTCGCATGCAAAGGAACGAAAAATTGTAAACATGAACCGCTTGCTAAAGAAGGAAGGAGCAACAAGATGTATGAACATCTTCGTCTGGTTCTTGGTTGGTCTTTAGAGTGTTCATATTGTTACTTCCGTCACTCTAATATGGAATCGTTAACAAGACATTTGAAAAAATATCATTTCGATGTTGGATCAGAATCGGATGGAGATGTAGTCAGTGAATGATTCATGAATTTGACTGAATTTATTTTATACATTTTTACTTTATTTATAACAAAAACCTTTATATTTTTATTCAATAAATTTACGTGACCCATTGATTGTGCGACTAAATACACAAGTTTGATCCAAATTTTTATTTTGTGTTTTTATTTATCAAAAATCAATTCACTTTTCTTGATTAATTTTGATTTTAAACAATTGAAGGATTTGTCCATTTGATCACAATTTCAACAAAAATTATCTAAGCGACTGTGAGTAATTGGAATTTGTCTTAGATTTGCTGATGACTTTGAAACATCTCTTGATGATTGGAAACCCGACCATTCAGATCCTTCTGTGATGAACTTATGTATTGTCTCTGAAGGAACCTACGAAATGTGCTCTAAAACAATCACTTATATTGTTCCCAATCATCCTGCTCTCTCTGGTAGTGATGCTAAATGGTTACTTAATGTATCTTGGAGGATGGAAGGTTTTGATATTCATGTCTACACTTCCATTGGCAAAACAATTTTCTGCTTTATTTAAAACTCTTACTGCCATTGCTGGAGATGAAGGTGAGATTGACACTATTGATTACTCATCAATTGACGATACAACTAATGAAGGAATTGAGTTTAAAGGTGACGGTCCAAATGTAGAGATTGAAATGACATCTCCTCTGGCTAATGATCCAGAACTGGCCAATGTTAATCTTCGTCGAACTTCCTTGTTTAAAGATACTTCAATGGACACTCGTAAAAGATCGAGACTAATTGAAAAAGAGCTGAATGAGCAAGCTAAAAGCATCAATGATTTAAAGACACTAGGAGCAAGCCAAAGTACAATTGAACAAGAAATTAAACGACTCCATGAGTTGGAATCGGCTGTTTTTAATGACTTTAAAAGATATGTAATCAAAACGTCAATCTGTCAAAAGATCATCTTTTAGAGACAAATTGAGTTTGATGGATAGTAAAATGACTCCTTCGATAACGGAAACTTGTCTTAATTCGGATCCTGAGCCTACAACAGGTCTTACTACATCTGAAAGTGAAATACATATCAAAATATGCCAATATTAGTAATATTGCATATCAAAATATATTGGCATTGAAATATATGCAATATTAGTAATATTGCACATAAAAATATATAACCATGGAAATAGTCTCAATAAGCACATAGGTTAGGGCTTTAATTTTCGTTCACCCTGAGTCAACCTTACTCACCAGAAATAAACGTTTGTATCTGAATTAATACTTGAAAAAGACTGAAAAATTAGTTAATACATAATTCAACGCTATTTGTGTATGTTCATTTAGCCTGACTTTCATCCTCAAGTTGTTCTCAAGCTAGCATCGAAATACATGCAATATTAGTAATATTGCATATCAAAATATATTGGCATTGAAATATATGCAATATTAGTAATATTGCGCACACAAATATATGTAAGGTTTACGATTGTTGATAAATAGTGTGGTAGAATTGGTAATAAAGAATTCACTTGAATACTGAATTCAAATCTGAATAATTTTAACTTTAATAGAGTTAACAATTGGTTGAGTTAATAATTACTAAATTTTACTTTTTAATCATTTAATTCATTTTACTCCAATCCTTGGTTGATTGTTAATGAATCCTTTTTCTTACTCTTCATTCATTCAATTTTCCATCCGGATATTTTAAGCTTCATCTCAAGATGGTCATTGTTAGGCCTTTGTTTTACCAGGAATAATAATTAATTGAATAGTAATACTAATCAATTATTATCTTGAATCATAAAAAGTGAATTTAGGTTAACAATGAAAAAGGAGTAAAAATGGTGACATTACATCCCTCCACCTAAGGTGTGAAACAGTAATGTTGAACATGAAATCGGGTAGGAATTGAAACATTAAATATTTTACAGTTTGAATTAGGATCTCAAATTAACTTGCTTTTTGGTTACTTTTAATGGGAAATAAATGCATAGAATGGACTTGTTCAATTATTAATGGTGATTCTGATCTAACAACATTATAAATATTGGTAGCAATTTTACTCTGAATTCTGAATGGACCCAATTGAGTTGGATCAAGTTTTCGTTTGTTAATACCCATAAGATTTTTCATATAAACATAATCATTTTCTTTAAATTCATAATTATCATGTTTCTTTTCATAAATCATTCTGTTTTTCTCATGATAACTTACACTATTATTGAATGCACTTGCTCTTGCATCATTCATTGGAGGGAATTCAACATTTTCACAGTTATGGGGAAGGCTTCCGCTCATTAGATAATTCGGAGTAAATTTGGTTACAGAATGGGGAGTATCATTGTATTCATCGACGCATCTTTGGAGATATCTAACCCATGCATAACGATAATTTGCACTAATCATTTTCACACGTATTCGATCAACTATTGAATTACATACCCTTTCACAGATTCCATTGCATTGAGGAGCGGATTTGGGAATGTAATCGATTTCAATTTCATTTGATTGTAAGAATTCATTGAAATTTGATGAAGTCAACGAGGTGAATTGGTCAGCTAAGATAAGTTTAGGTTTCTGCATTTTGATTACATTGTTTATTAATTTAATGAATTCTGATGGGCGTTGATTATCAGAAGCAATAGCCCAAACGAATCGGGTAAAATGATCTACAGCTAAATGCATATACCGTTTCTTTGATTTATAACCATTCAAACCACAAACGGTATCAATTGAGATTATCTCGAAAGGAGATTTTGGAGGACCAAAATGTCCAAATTCACTGATTAATTTCATTCTTTTTGTTTTTCCTAATTGACATGGGCTACAATTAGAAACATAATTAATAACATCATTCGTTAATTTCGTCCAGGTATATACCCAGGTAATAATATCAATCATTTTTCGGATACCAATATGTCCGAATTGTTCATGTACAGTCTTCATAATTTTCATTCTTAAATTTTCGGGAATCATTATCTTTTCTTTCCCCTTCTTGTCTATTCTTACAATGACACCTTGTGAATTCACTAATTCATTATTTTCATTAATCATTATTTTCATCTTCATTTGTTCATTCTTTATCTCCTGAAGGTTTATAAAATTCATCAGTTTTAAAGGAGATCTTAATTCAGAATTCATAATTGGATTTCTCGGAAGGAAATCAGCCTCTTCATTTTCGCTGCCTGGTCGATACTTAATTTCAAAATCATATTGTGCTAGGAAAAATGCCCATGTGAATAATCGATTTCCAGGTTTGTTCATTTTCTTAATAGATTTCAATGCGATATGATCGGTGATGACTGTGAATTGACGATCATATAAATAATGGTGCCAAAATTTAAATGATTCAACTACCGCTAAGCATTCTAAGTGAGTGACAGGGTAATTCTTCTGATAACTGGTTAACTTCTTAGAAAAGTAACCAATTGGATGTAATTCATTTTGTTCATTTCGCTGCTTCAAAACTGCACCTATGCCTATCCTACTTGCATCAGTTTCAAGAATTATTTCATGATTAGGATTAAACATCTTTAGTACAGGTTCAGAAGTCAATAATTTCTTAATTTTGTCAAATGAAATCTGACATTGTTCATTCCATTCAAATTTACTTTCCTTTCTCAACAATTCATACAAAGGTTCTAAAATCTCGGTGATACCAGGAATGAACTTACGATTGTAATTGACTTTTCCGAGAAATCTTCTTACTTCGGTTACATTCTTTGGTGAATTTAGTTTTATTATTGAGTCCACATTGCTATTCAAAGGACGTATTTCATTTAAGGACAATTCATGACCAAGATATTTCACTCTTAATTGTCCAATTCTGCATTTATCAAAATTCAGTTTAACGTTTTCAGTCTTCATTGCATTCATTAATTTACCAATATGAATTTCATGTGTTTTCATATCGGGTGAGTAGACAATTATGTCATCAATGTAATTGTGACAGAATTCAGTTAATTCGTATTTTTCAATCATACTTCTCACAGCTCTTTGAAAAATATCTGGAGCATTCTTATACCCAAATGGCATCACTAACCATTCGTAGTGTCCATTTTGTGTAACAAATGCTGTCTTTTGAATGTCACATTCCCTCATCCTTACATGCCAGAATTCTGATCTCACATCAAAGACGCTGAAAAATTCATTGTTGTGCAAATTATCTATGATGTCTTCTATTCTGGGCATAGGGTATTTATCGGGAATAACCTTTTCATTCAATTTCCTGTAATCTATACAAAATCTTGTTTTCTCATCATCTTCTTTCTTAAAGGCGAGGGTTACAGGTGATGCGTAAGGGGAATAAGAAAGACGTATAAAACCTGAATTCAAAAGGCATTTGATTTCATTCTCAATTCTACATTGCTGATCGGAAGAGGTTCGGTAAGGTTTGCTATTAATTGGAATGTTTGTTTCTAATTCAATGATACATTGATGATCTTTAAAACATCCAACATCAAACTTTTCATTACTAAAAATCATTTCATTGCTCATCAAAATTTTCATTAGTTCATTATGGTTATTAATGTGGTCAACTTTAGAACGATAATCAATGTGGAAATTATCACTCAATTCAATCATTGGTTCAATGGTCTTAATCATTGTGGGTTTGAAATCAGAATCAGAATTTTGTGTCACTCGATATTTAGAATCACAATTCAAATTGAACTTAAAAATATTATCTAATCCTAACACTAATTCAATGCAAGTTAATTTGGTTACATATACGAAAATGGATTTGGAAATATTACCAATAGTTAATTGGATTTTTGACAGACCTGAAACATCACCATTACCAGTCAGGGTAGTAAATTTAATCTTATTACCTACAACTTGAATTCTGTTATTATCAATGAATTCATAATTCAAAAGCGTTAAACATGATCCAGGATCAAACAAAATTTTAATCTCTTTATCATTAATTTTCCCTGACAATAATATGTGTAATGGTTTAATCTCAGATCTGCTTACTAGTTTAAAGGTTCAGAATTAACAGAATTTATTAATTGACTACAACCTGGATTCGTATCCAATTGACCTTCATTGAGTCTATTTCCATTCGAAATATAATTGACAGTATTTATACGATCACCATTGCTTCTTAATGGGCAGTCAGAAGACCAATGCAATTGATTCGCTTTTCCTTGTTGCAAGCAACGGTAACATTGACCAGGTTGTTTTTTGTTGAATTTTGAATTCATGTTGGTTGATTGACTCATTGAAGATTGAGGATTGTTGAACCTACGTTCCTTTCTGAATTGATCATTCCGATTTGGATAATTAGCATTCTGAGTCTTGGGATAATGATGTTCAGCTGTTTTAGCCGTAATATAAAAGTCATGGTAAGTTTTAGGTCGATTTGAGATGAAACATCGTTTCATTTCTTCGGATAAATTCTCAATCATGAGAGCAACAGCATTTTCTTCCGAAAGACGAGCGAGATTAGCTAAGCGTCTTTTGCTTTCAAAATAATCATCAAAATCTTTAGTTTGACTATATTTCAATCTCACAAATGATACGATTGGCTCCACTATCCGAACTCCGAATCGAGAATTCAATTTCTCTTTAATAGCATTCCAGTCATTTGAATCACATGAATCGAGATAATAATTCAATGCTTCGCATTCTAAATATTCGCCAAGTAAATCGATCTTTTCATTCTGAGTCCAACGATACCTTTTGGCTGCATTTTCATAAAGCTTGAGCCAATTCTCAATGGTAACACCTTTGTCTCGACCATTGAATCGTTGAAGCTTCGGTCGGAAATTTGAATTTGAAGGTTGGTCAAAATGCGAAGGTTGACTCGGTATTGGTTGGGGAATGATACCACTCGGTCGTTCATCTGAATTCTCGATGAAATCTGATTGTGGTTCTTCATTAGAAGCGATAGATTCATTGTCATCACTCATCCTGTCGACTTGTAAGGTTTACGATTGTTGATAAATAGTGTGGTAGAATTGGTAATAAAGAATTCACTTGAATACTGAATTCAAATCTGAATAATTTTAACTTTAATAGAGTTAACAATTGGTTGAGTTAATAATTACTAAATTTTACTTTTTAATCATTTAATTCATTTTACTCCAATCCTTGGTTGATTGTTAATGAATCCTTTTTCTTACTCTTCATTCATTCAATTTTCCATCCGGATATTTTAAGCTTCATCTCAAGATGGTCATTGTTAGGCCTTTGTTTTACCAGGAATAATAATTAATTGAATAGTAATACTAATCAATTATTATCTTGAATCATAAAAAGTGAATTTAGGTTAACAATGAAAAAGGAGTAAAAATGGTGACATTACATATATAATCATAGAAATAGTCCTAATAAGCACATAGGTTAGGACTTAATTGTCGTTCACCCTGAGTCAACCTTACTCACCAGAAATAAACGTTTGTATCTGAATTAATACTTGAAAAAGACTGAAATACATTTAACTCATAAAATTAATGCTGGTAAGCAAGTCGTGAAAGCAGTTACAACCCACCTAGACAGTTTGTTATAATTCAATAAACATCAATAATCATTTTGTTACTTTTTTCATAAAAGTTACTAATTCATTAAAGTCATTTTTGTTTTTCCAATTTTTGTTTCTTTAATCTAAATAAAATTCGGCTATTGTGTAAAAAAAATTATGTCATATTCCTTGATTCTTCACCTCAAGTTGTTCTCAAGCTTGAGAACAACTTGAGGTTGAATGTCAAGCTGAATAAATTGAGATGAATGAAGCAATTTTCTTAATCTTTTTCAAGTTAAAAGTATTTATTTAGAGGCAAACTATCAATTAAATATGAAATGTTGATTAATTTAAACTGAAAACTTAATTGATTAGTTTAATCATATATACATTGAATACTTGTTTAGCAATATGTATCTTAGTATGTAGAAGATAGATTTTCAATCAAAATTTTGTTACAAAATTGAACTTAACTCAATAAAATTTATCCAAATAGGTATATTAGCATGATTTAATGTTATGAAAACGAAAAAAAGAATCAATTTCAGTATAATACGATGTTTAGACACAAAAAAAATTGTCATATTCCTTGATTCTTCACCTCAAGTTGTTCTCAAGCTTGAGAACAACTTGAGGTTGAATGTCGAGATGGAAGATATGTTAAACGTGCTCAAATGTGCTTAAGAAGAAGGGAAGGATGGCGCCCCCTGACGTACAGCTCCTGTATATTGGATTTGTAAGGAGCAGCATTAAACTTAGTTCCCTTTAGGCGTATGTTAACCATTATTTGTTGCTTAATTTGTTGTTTTATTTATTTCCCAAGTTAAACTCATAGTTAATTTGTTTTGTGCCATGGATTTGTCAATGCTTGCTACTAACAAAGAATTACACCCTTTGGAACTAACTGCTTCGCAAGCTAATAATGAATTATTTCATTTTTGCCAATGTTTGGATATTCCTGTGACCATTTCTAAGGAGAATTATTATAAAAATGTTATCCCACGGATTGAACAAAAATGGGCTGCTAAAGAAGATTTAAGTTCCAATTTGGATTATCGCCGGATGTATTTTTGGCACTTTTTTTGTCTGTGTATTTTCGATTCGGGAATGTATAGAATTTGTGATTACGGAATGAATTTTCATGAATATCCTGATTCAGACAAGATGAATATGATAAAAACAAGTAATCGTCGTTATAAAAATCTTGTTGAATATTGTATTACAGGGCTTAAATTAGTAGGTTTAACCTTTTATACTTTGGAGGTAAGTTACTTTTTAATGTTATAATTTTATGGATTATTTCATTTTAATTACTTCATTTTTTCTAGGAGTTCAAATTGGAATGTTTTACAGACAGAAATGTGACAATGAAGGATCCTACACCTGAAAAATGTAATTTGTCAGATGGAATAAGCGTAAGTGTTTTTATTTTGTATTTTATGTATTTATTAATTAAATTTATATTCTTTTGTTTTATCTTCAAAAACTTCAGGCTCAAAATGAACTAACTCTGTCCAGTGACGAGTCTATTAAATTATTAAATGATGAGGCACCGGATGCTAATTCTTATGAATCCATTCACCATGATGAACCTGATTGTCCCGATGTTGATATTATTAGAAAATTCGCGGATTTTGGTTGCCAAGTTCAAGCACAACATAGCGAATTAATTCAGAGAAAATTACACTTTGTGAAATCGGAATCGGTTCTGGAAATATTACAATGAGTGAAATTGGTATTCAATGCGAGGCTCCACTACAACATGAAATTGGCTGCCAGTATATTGAACCAGTTCCACAAACTAGCGAGCTGATGAACATGCAAGTAGATGAACAACAAATTGATTCGGTAAGTTTTTATTATCACAATTTGTTAGTTGAGAATTTATAATTGATATCATTTTTTCATTTTTGCAGCTTGAAGATTGTAATTTGCCTTCGGACGAACTGTTGCTTGATAGCTATATTGTAGATAGCTCAAATCATCAAGCACTTACCTATAAGGGTAAGTTATATAGCTATGTGTTAGTGAAGAAAGATAATTTAAAAGTCTTGAAGTATGAAGAGCGTACTCAGCTAATCAATGAATGGATTGATCGAAAAATTGTAAATAACAGGAATGTTTTTTATTCCTGTAAATTACATGAGGGTAAATGCAATTTTGTTAATATTAAGACCCGATATAAGTCATCGGTAGATAATCATGTTCAAAGTTGTCTAATGCATATGATTTGTAATCTATGTAAAAAAAAGTGCCTCATCGACCAGGATTTGCACAACACCTTGCATATAAACACAAAAACTTGTGGAAATTCTAAATTAATTGGGACATTAATTAATTTGATTCCTTTGGATTATAAGAGCAACAATCAATTTCTATTGTATATTCAACTCTATCCATATTACCAAAACAATATGATCAAAATAACAATGAAGCAAAAGGTTTTACACATTGTATATTAAATCAATTTTCGCGATGTTCCAATTCAATTATTAAATTATTGAGTTTATTAAGTTCTACGTCCTCTTTTAAGAGATCATACAATTTATTTGTTTTCTCTTTTGTTATTTCTGATTGATTGATTTGATTTGATTTGATTTGATTTGATTTGATTTGATTTGATTTGATTTGATTTGATTTGATTTGATTTGATTTGATTTGATTTGATTTGATTTGATTTGATTTGATTTGATTTGATTTGATTTGATTTGATTTGATTTGATTTGATTTGATTTGATTTGATTTGATTTGATTTGATTTGATTTGATTTGATTTGATTTGATTTGATTTGATTTGATTTGATTTGATTTGATTTGATTTGATTTGATTTGATTTGATTTGATTTGATTTGATTTGATTTGATTTGATTTGATTTGATTTGATTTGATTTGATTTGATTTGATTTGATTTGATTTGATTTGATTTGATTTGATTTGATTTGATTTGATTTGATTTGATTTGATTTGATTTGATTTGATTTGATTTGATTTGATTTGATTTGATTTGATTTGATTTGATTTGATTTGATTTGATTTGATTTGATTTGATTTGATTTGATTTGATTTGATTTGATTTGATTTGATTTGATTTGATTTGATTTGATTTGATTTGATTTGATTTGATTTGATTTGATTTGATTTGATTTGATTTGATTTGATTTGATTTGATTTGATTTGATTTGATTTGATTTGATTTGATTTGATTTGATTTGATTTGATTTGATTTGATTTGATTTGATTTGATTTGATTTGATTTGATTTGATTTGATTTGATTTGATTTGATTTGATTTGATTTGATTTGATTTGATTTGATTTGATTTGATTTGATTTGATTTGATTTGATTTGATTTGATTTGATTTGATTTGATTTGATTTGATTTGATTTGATTTGATTTGATTTGATTTGATTTGATTTGATTTGTAGTAATTGTAATGTAGTAATTGTAAATTGTCAATAAATTACAACAGAACTCAAAACCAACTAGGAACTTAATCAAATTTCAATGCTTCATTTTGTGGTTCCATCTATTTTGTCGATTAATAATCAGCATTGATTAATTGAGATGCCTATGCCCAGATGTCACCTCTAAGATGGTAAAATAGTTTAGTATAAAATTGTAAATTGTTGTTCACCCATAGTTAATGATAGATAATTATAACTGAAAATAAAATCACAATTGATTGACCGAATTGATAATTGATCAAAACAGTGTCAAAAATTAAACTTAGTCAAATCCAAATTACAAATAAAACCTAATATTAGTATATGCATCTAGTTGAACAAAGAAAATTTCCAATTCAATCCCACCAACGTAGAAATCCATCTCACAATAAAGTTCAAAACAAATCAAAGTTCAAAAGTACGAGAAAAAAAAGAAAACGAAATCAGAGAAGGGAGAGAAAAAAAACAAAAAATTTTCTTTTACTTATCTTTGTTGGGGTTAATGGGTTAATATTAGTGTTTCAATGTTTGAAATTCCTTAACTTTGTTTTGTGTAAATGTTGTAAATAAATGCTGAAGACAAAAAAGTAATGTTGACGAGAACACCAAAATGTTGTTTAAACATTCAATTCACTGGTTACTAGGTTTAAGTATATTCAAAGTAGTTGTAACTTATTGTATATAAAAATTGTATATTATTGTAACTTATTGTATATAAAAGTTGTAAATTATTGTAAATTATTGTATATAAAAGTTGATAAAATGAGATGATGATCCCGGACGACCCCCCAATCACTTGTAAAAGAGAAATAAAACACTTTTCTTTCAATCATTGAACTTTAAATTTTAACAATTTGTCTCCAATTTGGCAGAGGATCCCCGTCTGACCATGTTGGTAATAAAACAAAGGATTTTTCGGGTTTTTATACCCGAACAGTAATGGTAAAACTCCGCCATTTTCTCCCGTTGCTAACAGCAACGGGTTGGCGGAGTAAGATGGCCGCACCAGGTAGGTCGGGTTGACCTAACCTGGTTTGATTTTTATAGAGCCAAAATTTTTGGCTCTATATTGCTAATTTTGTTGCAAAACCATCAACTTCAACTCAAGTCATCCAAATTGGACCCGTAAGTACTTGTGAAATTTACATACAAAGTTTTTCGAGCACTTAATCAACCCTGCAATTCATATGTCGAAATTTATCAATCCGTTTCTATTGTTTGAATTTCTTATTTTTTGTTATAATTTAGATGGAAGACTATTTTTTTATATTTGACTCCTCATTTTCTTTGATTGATATTAGACTGCCCCACTTAACCCACCACAAGCCGCTTCCTCAACTTTAGTTGAGGAACTTGAAGACGATGCACCTCCTCCTCCACAAAAAACAAGCTTGCATGCGGACGAGCGGGAACGTACCCGAACCAGTCCCTTCAACATCAACTGTGAGTATTCATAATGTAATTTGCTCGGTTACTGTGTTCACTTGTTTAAGATAATTATGATTTCAGTATAATTGTAATGATGATAACAAGATGTCAATGATCAAGGTGTTTAATGATAAGATGGGTAAAGGTTGTTTAAACGTCAGTTTACTATTGTCAGTTAGAGCTTCTCTGAATACCGGTAAACCAGCCATAACTAGAACTAGCAATTTCACCCGAAGATTTTACAAAGCAACAATAGGAATAATGAGGGATATCAGTTTTAAGTGAAACAAAGAAAAAAGAGAAAGAAGCGGGAAGAAAAGAAGAAGACTATGTATTATAGTTACATACATAATTCAATTTATCTAAATTCTCTAACGTATATTGTGATAATTATTTCAGTTCTTCAGGGCTATACTGGCGTATCTCAGGCACAACAGGGACGGTACCCCGTTGAACGGGTCCTCAAACGGACCATCTGACCCGAGGCCGCATAATAGGTAACCTAATTGTCATGAGTACCTCATCTATGCAGATGAGCACCTTGATTTTCCTGATCTGGAGCGGCTGGCTTATGTAAGTAATCAAATTGCCTTTGAAGAAACCCTGCATTACGATATTTCATTGCAAATTCTTTCTATTATCTATTTACAGTGTCCAATCGATTCGAACCAAAAAACACCTTTGTGCTGACCAGGCTCCAAAGGAGATGGAGTAGGAGATGAGAAAGAAGAGAGGACCCGACCCCCAGACAGAATGCCGGTTTTGTCACAAACAGTTTGCGCGGAAGGATACCGTTGACTGTCCCTATCTGCCTTTCAGGGGTTATGTTAACCCCAATAGAAAAGATGTGGTCGAATTTACAGTCGAACCCAAAAAGGTGAGTTACAATAAATATTATAAAGTATTGTATTGCGCAAAACCAATCGTTTTTATTTTTTATGACAGGTCAATTCCAGCATGAAAAATCTGGAAAAAGACTGCCAGTATTGTGGGTAAAACTTTTCCCGGACCAGTTATTGCTCAGATCATGAGCTTAAGCGTTGTCGAGTGCCTGGCTCCCTAACCCCAGTTGTGGACCACCATGCAGGGCGGATCCTACTGCTAAGTGCTCTAGATGGATCACCTTGGACCAATATGGCCCAAGAGACTGGCGTCATAACAATCGCGTCCGTCCAAGAATGTAATTAGTAAGTATTTTAGCACAAGTGGATATTTAGTTGATATTAATTTTCTTCTTTTCTTTTGCAGATTTCTGGAACAATTTTTCAAATTAAAATAATTCATTTAAGATACCTTTTTTCTTTATGAATTGAGTTTTTATTAAAAAACTTTTTCAATAAAAGTTACAATTCTTTTCTTTCGTTGTTTCTCTATTTTTAAGGTTTCCTGATACATCAGTAATGCGCATTGTGGAAGTCATCTTTTCCACAATAGACTCTCTTTTTTCTACATCTCTGGTTTTCTTGAAATTCCTTTCTCAACCATGCCATGCACAAATCAAACAGTTATAGGGTCTATCCATCTTTGCACACCATGCATAATAGTATGCTGGGTAGTGGTTTCATTATATATGAACATATTTTCATTATATGCACCTTGTTTATGTTTCTCAAGACATTTCAATTTTTTCCTCATTTATTCAATTAGCTTCAGCTTCTTATCTCAATTACTAATCAAAATATAGCCTGGAAAAGAGTCATCTTTCAACCGGTCATTAGATTCCACCCATTTTCAAGTTAAACATAGTTTTTCGACACTTTCAAAAAATTAATTTTGACAGATATGCATTAAGGCTGCACATACCTTTCAGTCAAAAATTTTCATAATTTCGTGGAATCTGCAAATAAAATTGCAAAATTTGTGTGAGCTACGAATTTTCTTAACAAAAATATCTTTGATCAAACTTCCGCCATTTTAGCCGGACAACCTAATAGATGAGATTAGGGAAACGAATGAATGAATGACTTTAACTTAAACATTAATAGCCTTTCCGTAGCAGTTTAATGATTCCTGGTCATAACCCAGTCAAACAATTTAGCTTGCGCTGCCTAAATTAAATGAGCACTCCGATACGGTCAAATAATTGAACGCAGTATACAAATAAATGACTACGGATGATATTTTATCACGCCAAAATTTACTAATTATAAATTTATTGATGAATCTTTTGTGTACGTTTTCGGGCATTCAAAATTCGCGGTTAACGCTTTGCACATTTCACACGGATTACGGCACTATTGTTAATCAGAATTTACATTCTTTTGATTCAGGCGTTTTCCATATTAAATGTGCGTTTTTTGTTTATGAATTCAATTCAAATTCAACTATTTACCATTTACCATTTACCATTTACCATTTACCATTTACTATTTACCATTTACCATTTACCATTTACCATTTACCATTTACCATTTACCATTTACCATTTACCATTTACCATTTACCATTTACCATTTACCATTTACCATTTACCATTTACCATAACCATTATCATATGAATTTTGTAAGTTTCTCTCTTAGTATTTGAATTCATCAGCAAGGTTAATACAGTCACCTACCAGTTACTGCACCTACCAGATAATGCACATAATTTTTTCAATGGTCCCTATTAAGGAGGAGCTAGATCAACTTTTGCAGTTCGACGAATTTCAATTCGATTTCGTTAATTATCAATTGCCTTAATTCAATTTTCTTTCGTGAAATATTAATCCAAAAACTCGCAAAATCAGCTTAAAGCAACATTTCAGGCAGAATTTGATCTATTAAGGAAGATTGAATTACGCTGCCCGACGAATAGTGTAAATATGCTATTTTGCGAGTGGTGCAGTATCTGAGACCCAACAAGGTAAGCAATTTTTTAAATCAATTCTAATCATTACAAATTTGGTGTCTACACCAGTTATTATACAAAATTTGACTGATACAAATTATGAATTATACAAATTCAAAATATTTCTAATTATTTATGTATTTATTAACTCTGTAAAAGGCGGCGATGCCTGTAAAATGGGGAGCTTAAATGCCTTCCTGGTTGCTTTTTCTTCTGGAGAAAGACAACGCCTCTGTATAAGACAGCTTTTTTGAGAAATAAAATCTGGTAGGTGACTGTAATTTCTTCCGAAATGGATCAAGAATTGAATTCTTCAAATTAAAATGCATTGATATGTTTTTTTTGGCGATTTTCAAATCTAATGCGTACATTTGAGAATGGTATACTCGTTAATTGTGTGATATGTAATACGCAACGAGAATTAGATCCATTAAAGAATATTGAATTAATAGTATAAACAATTCTTTCCAATTTTGACTTGTCCAGCAATGTAAAGGCCTAGCACGCATTTCTGGGTTAAACCAACCTCTTCGAAAAATATCTTTTACAACTCCAAGAAACACACAATGCATGATGTCAACAGAAAATCCCCAGACTGTATCAAATGAATTCAAATGAAGTAACACTGAATTCCGTTTTATCGATTCAGCAGTTGCAACGTTATTTGAATGCCCTTGAGCGTGCATCAAAAATTCATGTTTACTTCGATATAATGACTTAATTTGTTCAATTGATGAAGGAAATGATTGAATTGACATGGAATTTCATGGCATTTGATTCATAAACTCCTTCAATTTTACACCAATCACAGCCATATCGTGAACTGAATTATTTAACCGAGCGTAAATATGCTCTCATTGGAGCATCAGCGATAAAGCAAATTAGCTTAAATAATTTAGAATTAGAATTCCAAACTATTGGGCTTGTCTCAATGTCATGCAAATCTTGCACAATTGGTTTCAATAAGATGTTTGGATCGGATGGTTTTGATTTACCAACGTAAATACCTGCTAGAATAATATGTTTTTCTCTCTGCTTTCTCTCTAATTCATTAATAATCAAGTAAAATGGAAGAATATTCAATTTGCTTGATTTCGAGGCAGGCACTTCATCGCTAAACATAGTTAATGTTAAAGCACATTCGGGATCTCTTACTAAAGCAGCTAACTCGCACATTGGATTCATAATTTGAACAGCATTATTGACAACTAAATCCTTTTCAATCACAGGCATTAGCGTTTCTAGTTGTAAACGCAATGGAGCTCTTATGAAATAACATCCAGTAGATAATTTTGGTTTGAATTCACGGTTATTGCAACGGAAATTCTTGAAATTCTTTGGTTCAACAATTTGAATTTTCTGTTTCAAACAAAGCAAAAAATGGAAAAAGAAGAGTCAGTTGTGAATTATTTATGCAAAACCATGCATTCTCAATCTTAATTCATGAATTGATGTAATCGAATGATTAATCCAATTCTATCAATCTTGGAATTATTTAGTAATTTAAATTATTTGTAATTGTATAACAAATTTTGCTTTTTCAATTTGAATTTTTTTGATCAAGTAACACAATAAAATTTTAATATGCATAAAAAGTGTGCGTTTTACACCCATAATTTTGAATTCTGATGCTGAATGTATTTGAGTGTACATTTAAAGTGTAAAATGTGAATTTTAATTATAAAATTAGTGAGCATATTACGTGTATGAATGCGCAACTGCATTCATTGCATACTGTGCTCATCTTTAATCAAAACGAAATAATCTACCTCTTATTTGGCGGATGCGTTAAGTACTCGTAGCTATGACGTGTATGCTGTGTTTTACTGGGAATACACTAACAAATACTAATTGTAATCCAAACTAAAGCTGCCAAAGTTATTGAAAGTGTAATTCACAAGATCAGTTTCTTAAGTAAAGTTTGGAACAAGAAAGTATTCAGTTGTTGAAAATTAACTATTAATAAAGTTTCACTCAAAATTTTAAATTTCATAAAACAATCTCATCAATAATTCCCGTAAAAGCGATAAAATCAGGATAAATCTTAAATATTGAACCTTTCCGTGGTCACTGAAGTGCTCGGACTCATTGGAAATAAAACTATTTTATAATATTATATTATTAAATTATAATATAAAACAAATACTTTGAAAGCAAGACTTTAATCTTTAAGTTAAGAGGAAGACAAAGCAAAGGAATACTTTCAAGGGCTTTCATAGAAGACTCAGTGTTAGCACAATACACAATGACGAAGGAAGATGAATGCTCTTTATGGTCAACCGGAAGAATCATCATAATACATTCTTATACCGTTAGGCATCGCATAGAGTTGGGTGTGAAATCAATTGAAAGCCAAACATATTTCAATTAGCAGTTTCAGGTTGTTCATCAACTTGTCTTGTCCAAGTGAACCTCTCATTCAGTTGTGTGGCATTACGTTTGCGCTTGATTTTTTCGTAAGCGAATGGAGCTGAGAATCCTAACAAAGAACCAACAAACAGAAACATCATGATTATACCGAAGGCACTTGATCCACTTGTTCCTTTGATTACTTCAGTTTCGCTTGATTGTTCAACTGTGTTGCCATTCGAATGACTTGTGAATTCGTAATTTGAACAATGACCATCTTCAGTACTATTTGTATCAGAGCTTTTAACTGAATATTTCGTCAATGAACATGAACTTTCCATTTTACCGAAAATTCCAGGACAGTAATTAAACGATTTACAGCCAGTGTCACCATCAGACCATCCATGACACAATGAAGCACATTGATCTAGATTCAAGTTCTTCTCGGTATACATCACTTCGGATACAATTTTATTGCCAGTGTTTCTGTACTCATGGGATACTTTGGCTAATATTGAGAGAATAAGAATCCATCAGATTCGTTTTTTTCTTCAAAATCGAAGGATAAGATACTTACGATAGTATATGGAACATCCTTCATCGTATTCAGTGCTTGAGTCGGTATAGAAGCTATTGAAACTACAAGAGTATCCACAGTATTGGATTGATATACAATCGTCAGAACTGAAACACTTCTGTGCACAAGACGTTATACTTTCACTGGTTGCAGTTGATATTTGGTTTTTAAACTTTCTTTTAGGAACTTTTGAGTAAAATTTCAGGGCATTCATTGTGAAGATAGAGCATTCCGAGTCCTGTTCTCTGGTTGATGTGTCTGTGAAGTTACTCTTTATCAAGGTGCTCACTCTACAGTCGATGGAACCCGAACCAGAACAGAAAGAAAAAGAATTACAGGCAAGTTGCTCTGAATTTTCACAGACTCTAAGGCAGTCAGTAGAGGTTTCAATACCAGGTACAACTAGAGTGGTTTTGTCATCCGTTTTTATTTTCATATACTCTGCATATCGATCAAAAGAAGGAATATCTTTTTGCGAATCAGAATCCTTTTGCGTCACAAAATCTATATCTAGTATTTTATAGGAAAGATCTGTGAAAAAAGAAAAATTAAACTCAGAAGTTAAATTCATGCGGGAAGAAATGCTTACAAGCATGCGATTTAGGGTCCATCATAGAAAATGTTCTGAAAATGTCCTCACGAAAGGCACTTTTAAGTGCATCAAGTGATAATTCATGGGCGATGTGATAGTAATTCTTTAATGGAAAGATGTAGACATTGCACAATTGTCCAGATTTGGTGTCTTCCTTGAGATCCTCAAATTGTTTCAAATATCCGCAGAAGGAATCTGAAGATCTATAAATACCAACACTGATTGAATCCAAGAATAAAATTATTATTAGAAAAATTAAATAAACTCATGAAGAAATACAACGAACTCACGCAAAAAGCGTATAAACATGACCTAATTGGTCCAAGCATTCACGTTCACTGCTGGCAAGGCGAGTTCTTGCCACGTCGAATGTTTCGCTACTGACAAGCATTCTTTTAGGCTTTATAAGACCTGTAAACAATGCGAAATATATATCAATGATTTATTCGATAATAGTCAAAGCGAATATGAATGAAGTTTACCATCGAAATCAGGTTTATCAAGAAATGTAACATCAAATTCCATTTCAGAGTCAGAAGAGCGATATTGAATATCATCGACTCTCAGCGGAGAGATAGCTTGATACAATACCATTTCGTTCTTGAATGTCTCCCTGAACTGGTAAATTTGTCTGTTAGCTAATTCTATACAGTCTGTGCGTGCTGGAAATAAAATTCAGGCATTAATAATCAATTCCATATTTTGTATGTGCAAATACAATGAACAATATATAACCTGGATGCAAACACAAGGCGGACTTTCAGAATTACTAATGTTACTCCAGAGATTAAAGTGAACATCAATATAAATACATACCTGAACATCCTAATCTGATGTTAAGTGTTGCTTTTTTGTCACTTATTAAGTTTTTGCAATCCTTAAGTGTAAAGTAATCATATAATTCGTATTCAGTTTCAACCGTCTCGAAGTTCATGTAGTCTCTTTTGATCCTTTTAGTCAAAGTGTAACTTTTTTTCTGATGGAGACACAAATGGAAATTATAATCTGAAGGAAATAATAAGAATGGAAATGAATTCTTACCGATGAATCCGAATCATAGACGGAAATCATTGTTCGCACAAGAGAATGGCCACTAAATATAGCAGCATTTGGCTTCGAAGAGCCAATATAATTGATTTAGAATAATAAAGAAAGAAGAAAATAAGTTAAGAATAAAAATGTCAGGAAGACGGAGAAAGGCATTTTTCTTGAAAGCTTAGTTATCGATATTCGCGCATACGATAAATATAATGGGTCCTGGTTGGAATATTTCTATTTCTGTTAATAAAATCGTTAAAATTTCAAAGTTAACTCAAATGACTGTCTGAAACGAGAATCTCTTTGGGTTAAAAAGTGATTTGAAAGATCAAAGACAAGTTCTGGGGATCAAACACCATTCAACTTCATTTTTAATTTGAGTTGATAGGACATAATCTGACTGAATAAAGCGTTTGATAGTGACTTCGATGGAAGGGAAGATTTTTTCATGACTAATACAAGAGTTGTCATTCTGGTCATCATTCTTGAAAACCAGTGCTAAGTCAATGGAAAAGTTTGTCAATATGTTCGTTAGTTACAAATGTTCAAAAGTAAAATTACGATAATAGTTGCTTCTAAAGATTTGCTAGACTTTTATGATGCAATTCAAATAAACATAAAACTTACCGATTCAACGAAATATTGAGTGACGACAAGTTTATCCGCTTTATTTCCTTCAAAATCAGCATTGAATTTGACTGATTCCCATGCTTCAACCGGAAACCCAAACTGGTCTCCCTGAAGAGAATCAATCAAAAATTGATATCAGAATTTTTAATTTGATTACTATTCTCTTAACTCTAACTTCAACTTAATTCGTGAAGTTATAATATTATACTTACAAGGCTGCTCTTTCCAACATATTCGAAGTAGCCATCGACAAAGAAAAGAGTTCTTAGATTAAAGGATCCTTGTGAATTGCGTCCAGGGGAGTTCTTGTCGCCCATTGTCATCTGGCAATGTCCACCTTCTTCGAAAGTAAGAACTATTCCCAGTCCATTATCATAAATGACTTCTGTTTTTACACCAAGTAAGGTCGTCTTGAGCCTCATCAAGAGATTTTCTCCAGATGCTGTGATCTGTAAGCGTAATTGGATAAGAAACAGAAAGCAATCGAATCGAAACTGACCTCACTGAATGATCGAGTGTTGGTTGGGCCTTGGATATCCTCGTTCATGGTGAAGCGAACATACTTAGTCAACAATTCGGGAATTGCTTTGCTTCCAGATAAGTAATTTGAACAACCAATTCCAAGTGAAGGCTAATCAGCAATGAAGTCAGAGTGAGTGAGTGAGAGAGAGAGAGAGAGTAATAATACCAATCAAATTAAACTTTTGTAAAGGTGAACAAGGTTTAGAGCATTGGAAAACAATTCTCAATGAAAAATTCATGAACATTTAAAACTAAATATGAATGAAGTTAGTTGAAATCTTGAATTACTTACTTGAACTTTGTACTTCAAATCGCCGAATTGATTAATCGGATTGACCTGTCGTGAATAAATATCTAAAATTAACTTCTCTCCAGACGTCTTTGAAGATCGACCATAGTCATTGAATTCAATTCGAGTTGGATTTTGAACTCCATAATAAAGTTCATATTTATCTGGTTCATAGATGAGAATAAGAAATTGGTGACTTATGAATGCATCAAGAATTTGACTTACCTTTGTAATAAACAGTTATTTCCAATGTTTCATGGACTTTAGTCGTTGCACCCTTCATATTGACTCCTCTAATTTTTTTCCGTGAAACTTCAGTCTATCGTCAAAATGAAAAGAAAGTTAAGTTTCTAAGTGTTGGAGCAAACGAGTGTTAACATCAAGTAATAATTCATAACATATAATTTGCCATAAACTTACCCAAACAAATGAGTGTCCACCGAGTCGGTATATAATTGAAGGTCCAATAAGGAGTATTAAATCTCTAAGAGCCATATTTGCTCCTTTATTGGCTCTTTTAACCGTCTCATGATTGTATGCTATGCAATTATTACCTTTCATGATAAAGAAAATTAGTTTTTTGTTTATCGAGTTTCACTTGATTTATTCCATTCTTGCAGCATTTCTCCTCATATTCTGTTCTCTCAATCTTTTTCAGTAGGTTCTCTGTCGTTTTAAGTGGCAACCTTTCATGCATTCGAGCATTTCTCGATTCTGTATGTTCAATATATAATGAACAGTCTTCAATCAAGTTTTCATTAAGACAACTGCTTTTGAAACAAGAAGACAATTCAACATCACACATGCATTTGAACATTTAAACAAATTCTTACCTTGAATAACTAATCTTTCCTTACTGTCCTTACCAGATCTATCAAACTGATAATTGACATCATGAGAGGTCTCACCCTTTGAGATCACAATTTTACCCGTAATGTCTGAATTAGAAGTTGATACAAATTCTTTTATTGAAAATATTTCTTTTCCAGACTGAAAATGAAATGAAATAAAAAATAAATAATTTTGGATAAACTGTCGACTATTTTACTCACGGAAGCAGCTAGATCAGCATGGATGAATAACTCTCCATTAGGCAGCGTTAACGGTAGATCCAGTAACTCTGTGATTTGATCTGTCGATTTCATTGTTAATAATTGGTGATGGAAAAGGGTAAAGTTAGGTGTTCATTCATGGACAAATCACTGCGTTACTCACCTGTTGCCACCGTTGAAACTATAATGGAAAGAACAAAAAACTTTAAAACCATTTTAATGCTTTCAAAGTACTTTTATGATTGTTTTGAGCAATTAAGTTCTAACAAAGTGAATTAATATGAATGTAAAACATTCATCAGTCATCATCTAAATTGAATAAAAATATTCAAAAAATAACGCCTTCGAAGGGAAACTTGAGGCTATAATGGTTACAATTAATACAACTTTTATCAGATCAAAAAAACAAACAAAAGATTGAAATTGAAATCATAATTCAAATGAATGTACCCAATACTTGCGTACCAAGCTTTAAGTGCAAACAGTGGTTAATTAGTTTTTTGTCGCATCTTTGATCAAAGTTTAGAAATGAAAAGATCATAATTTAGTTTCACAGTCTATTGACTGAAGATGAACCAGACCAAATTTCAATGTTGTGAGCTTGTTTCAAAGTAAAATTATCACTAAGATTTGTACATGTGCTCACAGTCTGATCTCTTAACTCGAAAGTCATATCTTGTACACTTACGACTTTAGAAAACAATAAATATTGATCTTATCATTGGATAATGTTACTTGAAAGTTCATTAAAAATTCAAAGTACGAAGAAACTCAAGAAAAGAAACAATTCTTTAGATAGTTCATTATGAAATATGCAGTCCAGTCTAAGATCCATTAAGCTTAATCATTATGATCATGTTTGTTTTAAAACATGAAATGGCTTCTCAATCACAAATCATTTTCTTTAATTGAAATCCGATATCAAATGTTACAAATGCAAACCAATTGAATATTTGTGGTTGTTCACTTATTATTACATTGTTGTTTCTGTTATTCAATCTAGATAAATGATTTCAAGTCGATAATTATCTGGTAAATAAGTTTCTAGTTTTTCAGTCAATCGATAAAATTGTACAAACAATTCATGATTATAACCTTTTCCTCCCATGTTGGCAGCCTTGCAAGATTATCTATTCTCACTCAACCCAATAGTAAACAATTGTTTTGCTCGACATGAAGATTTCACAGTTTAACAGTAGGAGTTAATTTCAAAGTAACTGCCAAACTTTCAGTTTCCGAACAATTTCAACCAATTCAGTTGTAAGTAAAATGTCAATATCAATACCACAATTGAGCCGAACTCACATCATAGCGATTGGAGTCACTTTTTTACTAGCTACGGCCATTTGCGTCGGAGTTTTGGTCTCAAAGTCTTCAAGTACGAAATCTTCAACGAATCTTTTCACTGTTTATAAAGGTAAGTCCATGAATAATGTAAATCTCATCAGGAAAACTCGAATTAATTTGTTAAAACTTTATTCTGTTCACCAGATAAATTACTCCAACTTGATCATGCAACTTCATGGAAAAGTTTCACTTCAGAAACAGTGTCTTTAGATGGTGCTGTCGAAGCTGGAGAAGATTCAGATGGTTCGAAGATTTATCCATGTCGAGCTGATTACACAAACGATCTCATGTCGGGAGAGTTAAAGAACAATTTGTGTTGGGTTACTTATGGCGGTAAAGCTTATTCTACCAGTAAATTTGATTTACTCGTAACCAAGAACCCTTCTGCACTCCTTTGGTTGGCCCATTCAAACGGTAAAGCATACAATGGTGCCATAGCAGCTGGACTCACTTACACGAAAGATGAACTTATTATTGCTCGAGTTAACTTTTATAGGTACTATGGTGTTGGTAAACTCCATGATCGTTATGGCTCTGCATATGTTCCACGTGGTAATAAAGAGTACGAAACCAAGAACTACGAAGTGCTCTGTGCAGTCGATTATTCTTTGTGATCAATTTAAATCAATGCATAAATGCAATGATCATGTACCAGTGCTTTGCATTAGCTGACCATTTACATTAAATTCATTTGTAATTTATTGCTGCCAAGTATTTCAAGGCAAATACAATTGTATAATTTTATTAGATTAACAAACAATCGATACAATCTTTTCGGCCTTATTTTTGTTCAATTTAAACGCCCCTTTGAATCAGTTGATTAATCTGGTGTGAAATGATCAATGATTAATTGATAAAATTCAACTTAACAAAGGTCGACTTCGTTACTGTTTTTCGCATAAGAATTATGTTCGGAATCTATTCTAGTTCAAGTGAATCTGATTAACTTCATTGTATTTCTCGTTGTCAGTTATTTAGACTTTTCTTCAAGAATATGAATGAACAAACGAAATGTTATTATCAAGTAAATCAGTAATTTCAAGAATTGGGAGGTTTCTTTATCAGTGCTACTGTTTGGCTTATTATACTTTACTTAAATGCTTATCATGCTATATTTTGCTTCTGCATCAGTTCTAGTTCTCATTCAATCTGGAAGCTGACAGTTTCTCGGATGCCTCATTAGGATTTAGTTTTCATGAATCTGTGTCAAACATAAAATTGAGAACCAAAAAAGTCGCTTCGAACTGTTTTTGCTATTGTTGATCATGAATTACAGCGTGTTCCAGTTCCTACTTTAAAAAGGTTTACGTCATTCAAAGGTCGGACTTGTTAACCATAAACTAAGAACTTAAAACATGGTTGTTCATTCAACTTCTGTTTGGCTTTTAGTTCAAGTGACCAACAAGCAAAGTGAACTGAAAGCGTGAAAACGAATCCATCTTCGACAAAAATACTGTGAGCCAGTAATTCGTGTGTTCACTCAGAAAATGAGTTTCATCAATAAAATTCGTGCTACAATTCATTCGTGCCATGAAGATAAGAAGTTTAAAGTGTACCAAATGGTTTCCATTGATCTCATGCTGGGATAACATACTCCTACCAGATTAATGTTTGCAAGTGGTTTTATTATCTTAGATCGCAATGCATGTGAATCAATGCATTCTTCAATGAACTTTACTCCTCCAATGTGACCGTAAATGTCACAAAACCCGAAACCAACTTGGATGAAACTGATTCTTTAATAGATTTTACTTACTTGTATAACGAGTTTCATTGAAAAATTTCACCATGAAACACATTTTTGTTGATTATTTGGTGTTATTTGAATGAAATGTGAAAATATCCTTACTGTTTGCGATAAGCTTAAAGTTTATTAGATATCTGTTTATGTTTATGTTAAAATTAATTGAAAATCATCAATTTTGTTGCAATTAAATCGTCTATTTCATTAATTAATATTAATTAAGAAAATTAGGCGTTTTTTATTTATCGAGTCAGGGTCATTGTAACGCACATGATTCCATTGAATACTTTTAATCTTGTGTTCTTGTTAATCAATTTTTGTATCAGTTTTATTCATTCATTGACACCCATGAATTAATTTGAAGGAAACTTCAATCAAGATCAAGCAGGCAAATCGCTATAAACCGCCCTGAATAATCAGATTTCACGAGCTGATTAGGCTTTTGGTTAGGTTAGGTACTTTCCTGGTTAAGAGTCAGTTATTAAGTCAATAAAGCTTCCATTTAATTGTAGAGTTACGTTTTTGAAAGAAGATTCATCGACTGTCCTTTGTTGAATAAATGAGTAAAATGGCTCAAAAAGTGACTTTTTATTTATTCCTAGCTTTCGCTTTTCATTGTGTTTACTCAACTCCAAGCGATGGTGAGTATCAAGATATTATTAAATTATGCGCTTGTATTAACTCTTAATCTGTATCGATCCAGATCTGTTGAAGAAAAAAAACAGTGAATATCCAAAGTGGGTTGAAGCGAACGGAGCATTCAAAGATGCTAACGCCATTAATATCGGGGAATTTAAAAGCTCTGCAAACCCAGTTATTTGTCGACTCGTCACTTCGAATGGACTCATTCCTGGTACTGTCGATCCTGCTTCTGGTGTTTGTACGGCCATCTGGAATAATGCCCTTGTAACCTCATCTCACTTCGAATACTTGAGTGGACCATTAGGTCGACTTGACTGGGCTCCATCTAATCGAGGTAATATACCAACTGGTGCCATTATCGGTGGAATCACAAATGATGACAATAAAATATACATCATTCGATTGGCCAAGGAGGCCAACTCAATGGACTTCTTTTACGGTGGAAGAATAATAAAAAACGAACGAACAGGTTCAGTCTTAAAGGACGGTAAAGCCTATTCTACACCCACCTATTATGTTTTATGTTTAACGACTATAATCATTTGAAGATATTGTTCATGATCATTATCTGTGTTTAGGAAGAGCTATTTATAGCTAATTACTTAAAAAATGTAACGCTAAATATATTTGATTGTTGTACAATAAATGTTTAGATTTTTCGATTAAAAAACTAAAAATGAAACAAAAAATAATTTCATCAGATAAAACTCTTCTAATGAAGCAATCGCTTCTATTCATCAAGTTTGCTATTGGATACCAAAGTTTGTAATAAACAAAGGTTGAAACTGTTTACAAAGATATACAACAGAACTTGAATCAGGCCTAATCATTTAATACAATCCGACTATGTAAAATTTAAATACACTGGTAGCTGAACTTAACGCAACAGATCGGTGAATTTTTATCATAGTCGTCATCTATTAGACTCTGCAATTATACTCAAGGTCGATCATTATTTACATGCTAAAATCTATGAAACAATAAAATACCAAAGATGGTGGCACCTAAAAATTGCGTTAATTTTTATTAAATCTGGTTGCTTGGGATGATTTGAACAGGGTCTTTTTAAAATATCAGGCGTAAATTACCTAAATGCTGAAGTATAAAATGAAGATATCAAATTTACCATATTTATTTAGCATTGATTCGGACAATTGATCATTTATATACATTTACATTTTCTCAAAAAAAATGAGTTTCAACTCGACACAATAAACATCAACTTAAACTTGGCGCCTATTTTACAACTCACATGTCACAACTCAAAATGTTGTTTTCATAATAACTTGAATTTATTGTGGTCTCAATCCTGATCTAAATGTGAAATCGATAATTTATTCACGATTTAATAATGCCTTTGAATTGTGCTCGATGTAAAGCTGCTAGAGCAATTTTAAAACGCCCCAAAACCGTAAGTATTTACTAATTTATTTGTATAATTTCAAAATTGTGTTTTAATTTTCTGCTTTCTGCTTTTTCTTTCATTCAACTAATTCTTGTCAGAGAGATGCACTGTGCAAAGAATGTTTCTTCTATTGCTTTGAAAATGAAATTCACAATACAATTGTCGAGGGTGCTTTATTTAAACCAGGAGACAAAGTTGCCATTGGAGCGAGTGGAGGAAAAGATTCAACAGTTCTGGCTTACATTATGAAACTTTTGAATATAAGACACAGCTATGGTCTTAATTTAGTTTTGTTATCTATTGATGAAGGTATAACCGGCTACCGAGATGATTCTCTGGAGACTGTTAAACAAAACCAAAAGGATTATGCCTTACCTTTAACTATTTTATCATACAAAGATCTATATGGTTGGTCAATGGATGACATTGTCCGACAGATTGGGAAGAAAAACAATTGTACATTTTGTGGTGTTTTTCGCCGTCAAGCTCTTGATCGTGGTGCGATCAAACTAGGGTGTAATTTGATTGTCACTGGACATAATGCAGACGACATAGCGGAAACCATTTTAATGAATGTTCTTCGAGGTGATATTGCTAGGTTAAAACGGTGCACTGCGATAAAGACAGGATCTGGTGATAATCCAGAAGAAAATGTAGTTCCAAGATGTAAACCATTCAAATACACTTACGAGAAAGAAATTGTTATGTATGCATATTTCAAAAAGCTGCACTATTTTTCTACTGAATGTATATATGCACCCAATGCTTATCGTGGACATGTTAGAAGTTATCTTAAAGACTTGGAATCCATTCGTTCATCTGCCATTCTGGACATTATACATTCAGGTGAAGTACTGGCAGTTGATGAAGGTATAAAATTACCTGTTCTTGGAGCCTGTGAGAGATGTTCGTATATTTCAAGTCAACGGATATGTAAGGCCTGTGTGATGTTGGAAGGTTTGAGTAAAGGTTTACCTAAATTAGGTATTGTTAAAAGTAGTAAAGTTAAGATGATAAAAAGAGATGCAATAGCTGATGAAAAGAAATGTGATGAAAACTGTTGCTCATTTGTTTGTAAAAGTGAAACAGACAATAAAAAGACTGCAAAAGTTGATTGATTACAAAAAAATATTTTATTGAATTTAAATTTCAACATGAAATATGTCTTGTTATCGAAGGATATGTATGGCTTGTGTGATTTTTGAGGGTTCATTTAAATTAAATGTTAGTAAACGTAGTTAAGATGACAAGAAATGTGAATAAATGTTACCGTTTATTTAGCATAAATTGTACAACTATAATATGAATTATAGTATATCGTATTTCAATTCAACAGAAAATTTCTTCCAAATGTGTTCTGTTCTTACGTTGCAGTATATTGGCCATGATATCCATAAATTTGCGATCCACATACACATAGTCTCTGAAATGAAGAAATTCAATGTTGAATTTGATTAGAAACGTAATAATTGGTAATTTAAACAAATACAATAAAGTAAAAAATACTTACTCGGTATTCTGTAGCTCCAAAACTTCTGGATGTTCCCTGATTAAGTTGACCGCACATCCTGGAAGCCATGGTTTGGTTTGATTCACAAACGCTAAAACAGTAGATGTGAAATCCAATGATTCTTGTTTTGTATATAAATCATACGATTTAAAAATATGCTTAAAAAACACTGCATTTGAAGAAGCATAAAATGATAATAAAATGATAATAATTAATGACTTTGCCATTGTAAAAAAAGAAGAGGAAAGGAAACAAAAATGGTCAATGTGTTTCAAAACAAAACGTAAAATGGTTAATTTAGCTCACAGAGCTGAAGGAATGTAAAATTATTGAACTTTAAAGGAATTCAAATTCTCAATGATAGGAAAGTTTGAACCAGGAGGATGAAGCTAAACTGATAAACTAAACTAATCTCACCTTAAATGTCCGTTTGTCAGTTTTGTATTGACCCTTTAGGCCATTGGACTTAAAGGAGCAAAGCTCAAAATGCTTAGACTTTCGAGTTAAAAGTTGAGACTTGGATTTTGGGTTGCAACCCAATGAACTGAAATTTTTTCGTTCCATTGCTTTTCCATTTTAAATCTTCAACCTCATGAATATTAAAGAGCAAAATGATTAACTGATGACACACATTTTGATGAATTTTGATTAAATGTCAACTGAATTAATTAACCTTCAACTTGATTAACAATTTCTTCTAATTGAAAACGATTTTTCTCGCAGAATTAATAACTCTTCACAATTCTAGTCAGTTTATGCTTTAATGTAAAAATTGAGTCGAGAAAAATGTCAAAAGTTAATCGGTTAATCATTGCTTGATATAATAAAAGTACAAAAAATGTATCAATTTAATTAGTTGAACAACATTTAGCGACAAAAAGCTGGAAAACCACAAGAATATTGAATATTTAATATTCAAAAACGGAACACAAAAAGGTGATAATGATGATGAAAGGTAAGTAAAGATGAAGAAGGAGTGAAGATTAATTGATGTAATACATTTTTAGCTTAATTACATTGCAACCAATCATCAAGTTAAATATCAAATTCACATCACGTTGGTCAATGAATTGACAGTGAAAAGTCTAATCGTGACAATTTGATGAAAAAAAGGCAAAAAGACAACACAAAGAGTAAGATGAAAAGGTGAAAAACAAAAGAAGTAAAAACAATAACAACAATCATTAAAGTCCAGGTATGGACATACATCATGATGGAAACTTATCAATACTTATTCATAACAAAATTTCTCCCTCTTTCCATTCCCTTCCGGACTCTTTCATAATTTTATCGACCTTCCCTTTCTTCCGGTCTCACATTTCTCTGTCTGCTTTGCTTTCATTTCCATCACCAATGTCCTCAACTCAGACAGTCCAGTCTCCCACTTGTTTCTTTTCACGTCCAGTCTTTCCCATTCAACCGTTTCCTTAAATAGTTTCACCTTCTTAAAACAAGTTCAATTGATAATTACAATGATAGATGTAAAAATGATATTAAAATTGCTATTATTAAGTTGATCAATTTTTGTCTCGCTTTTCATTCCGTCTCAGCCAATCTTAAATGTTCATCTATTTAAACTTGTTCAGCCAATCATTTGGTTAGTTGATCATCAAAAGTCAACAGTTGATTTCAAGTCAAGTTTTATTGTTCTGTTGCTTTAAGTCAGTCTTTGATGTCGTTGATCCCATGAATTAAGACGCAATCATTTCATCGACTCATCAATTCTAAGGAATTCTATGGAATTAAAACAAGGAAATTGAAACAATTAGGTAAGAATAATTTAATTTAATTCGTTCATTGATCTTCGACAAGATTTGAGACTTTAAACTGTCAATTCCCAACCCTTGCAATTAATCACCCAATAAAACCCACGAATATTCAAGTTTGTCGAATTAACATGAAGACTTAACATGAAATTTTCTTATCATGAATGAGAAAAACCTTAAAATAGAAAAATATTTCAGTGCATTTATATTGCGCTTCAATTCAGCAATTGCATGAAGATTTAAAAAAATCTCTAAATTTTCAGTTCGATTCTGAGGTTGAAAAGTTTCCATTCTATCAAAATGCAAAACGAATCTAAATTTTAGGTGAAAATTTTTCAGTCAAAATCGCAAATCCAAAACTAAAGTAAAAATTTCCTTCTAAATTGCTTTAAATTAGAATGACTTTTGAAAAGTCAAATCATTAGGTTAATAAAAGTAGTTATTAGATTAATGAGCTGAGCATTCATGGAAACCAGAATAAAACTCTAATCTGTATTCAAAGTTGATAATGAAAAACGGGAAAAAATTGTCAAAAAAATAGATTAGAAAAATTGTGACCTTGATAATTGTAATAAAAAATGAGTTTTTGCTCTTTATTATCCATCTATTATATTCACCTGAATTCCCCATGGATCAGATGATAACAAGTACAAAAACAAAGACTCGTAACAACGAGAACAAAACAAATCTCTGTTGTCCTACTAAGAGTCACAAGTAGCCCGTAACCATCAGAAGCCATATGAAGATAACAGAAGCGATAATATTTCTAGGTTTTCAGTTAATGAACAAATTGAACCATTTGCATTGATGAGGAAACAAAAGCAAAGTAAATTGCCATTTTGATGGATTAACAGTTTATCAAGTTTATTTGCGTTCCGGTTTAGGTTAAGTTCATGTGACAAACCTTCAAGTCAATTAATGTAAATCACATTTTTGGTCAGCTTTTTGCTGTTTCATACAGAATTTTATTCGTTTGCTTTTCATGATAACAGTGCAAGGATATTGACCGTTCATTCAAGTAAAACTGTTGAGCAGAAAGCATTGAACATTCAGTAAAAGTGTACAAAGATGAAGTTATATCCTGTTATCTGAGTTTCACTCATCTTTTCATATTCATAAACAGTTTTGCAAAGCAACTCAACCATAATCACAATAAATTTGGACGATTTGTCCTCTTAACAAAACATCATCATTATTATTATTGCTATTGTCATCATGCTTTTCATTGTCCTCACTCGACTCTGGCTCACTATTAAGCCCATCCTTTTCATAATTAACTTTAATTCTGCACTTGATATATAAACATTTTTGAATAAACATCAATCTTTCGAAATTTCCCTCTCATTTTGTGATTCTTTCACTTCTCTTAATGTGCATCATTTTGCAGAACTTCAAAGAATACATTTCACCCTGAAAATTGCAAAACTATGAGTTTGTTCCTTTTTATATTACAATTGGATTTTCAATCAACTGCTGATCTATCAACTTGCACACAGTTTATGCATCAATCAATGTGAAGTCATTTGGCTTGTTTATAACATTATCTGTTCAAGTGCAAACACAAAAGGTTCACACGAAATGGAGAAAAGTTCATCAATATGGATTCCAATTTGTTTCCAATTTCTAGTTTCAAGTAAGTTCGATCATCATATTGTTCAACGGATTCAGTTCCGATTCATATTCTTTTTGCATGTCTTCTTGAGGAGCTTATCTAGAAAGAAAAAGTTAAAGACATTTTATTCATAATTTATTTTTGAAAAGTCACGTTTACGTTTGAAAAGACAAACTTAAACGATAAATATTCTTTGAATAAAGTCTTTGCTCGAAAATGGACATTTCATTCATACCTTTGAATATCAAGTTTTCTTTGAAATGCATTTTACTGTCGACTTTTGATCATAAATATCTTCATAATTGCTTGATAATTCGTCATCAGTTCGTAATAGTTGGACAATCTTTACTGAGAACTTGAAATGCTGATCTGGTTTCTTCAATCGCTTCGCAAAGGCAGGCGACAGAAGAGTTTCGCATCACGTTTAGTTTGTTCAATAATCAAAGTTTTAATTTCATTACTAGTTGTAACCATATTGATAACGAGTTGCGGTTCAATTGATTCATTTAGAATGGAATGCAATTCGACATTATCGAAAATTCCACTCAAAATGAACAGCTTAACTTAATTTGTTCAGTTTAGTTTGCTTGGAATAACTCGAAATGAAAGAATGTTCATTTAGACTAAAGTGCATCCAAACTCGAGCAACTTTAAAATAAGTATTAATATAAAGTTATTCTTAGACTGACATGACATAATCAAAGTTCAAAGTGTCTACTGATTGTTGACTCAAAGTTAAGCCAATATCGATTTTCATTATTAATGAGCAAAATAAATCTGTGGGTTTAAATAACTTAATTAAATAACTTAAGTGATCAATTGAGTCATGAATGCGACGATTAAAGTTTATTCAAGTACTTTAAATGCATTTTAAATGAGCACTCATCATCGATTTCGAAATTCATTTAAAAATTGATCAACTAATTCTTATTTTATTTAGACTTTTACCTGAGTATTACTTCATATGCCTTTTATCTGGAAAGTGAATCTGGTTCAAATAGTTCGATACTCACCATCCATGGACCATCTCATGATAAAATTAATGATTCCCTTGAATTATCGACTGACCTGATAAGTCGTCTAGACGATCCACTCTTGCTTAATGCAACCTCCGACATTCCCATTTGGGACAGTTCAAACATCGACAATGAGCCAGTAAATGACACAATAAAAACTTTAGTCGACTCTTTAGATAACCTGACGACTCCAATTTACATCGATGAACTTGAAAACTCAAGTAAAACTAACAATTCCAGTGAAACTACAACTTTAACCAGCATATCATCGTCATTAGGTACTAATGATAGTCTAACCAATTCATCGACAATAAGTGAAAGTACAATTACAACTCAACCAGAGGCGAGTGAAGCAACAAGCACAACCCAAGCAACAGTTGATTTAACCACAACACCAAACCCATCATTAGTATCTAATGGTTCGTTGCTTTCATCAATCAACTCATCGCACGTAACCTACGTAACAAAACCCGAAATCGATTCAGACAAACACCTAAATGAACCCAACAAGTCAGGGTCAGTTGATGAAGAAGCCGATCTACTTCCAGCTCCAGAACCAGGCGAGAAGCAAGCATCTCGAGTTGCATGTACAATGGATGGAGATTTGATGTGCTCAGGATCAATACCAACCTGTTATGGTTCAGGTAAAATTGACTGTGGCTCTGAGAGTTCATCAGTGTCTCGCAAAAGATCAACTGGAAATCAACGTTTTATCGACTCATCTTCGCCTTCACCACTCACATCAGTTCCTGGTATTGATCAATGCGATGTTTCAGGTGAAATAATCTGCAATCCGATGGTCAGTCGAAGTGCTTGCTCTGGACTAGCCATTTGTAAAGCAGACAAACTCGAAGAAGCAAACATGGTTGCTTATAATTATTGGCAAATCTTGCTAATTGCTGGTGCCTTGGCAATCATCTGTGTAACGATAATTGTTGTTGGAATCGTGAGCTACTTTTCGTAAGTAGAAGCGTTTGCATTTTGATTTTTTTCAACTTGAAAATTTATTGTTTTTTACTAATTAAATTTCCCATCTTAATTGCAGTTGGACAAAATACAAAGTCAGACCCGGCAATGGAAGTGAAATAAATGACAGTGGCTCTAAGGCCTAAGGAAACCAAACTCAACCTGTGATCACTGACCTGAACTATTATTGTAATACAATCGAGATTTATCACTAAATCACAGTCATTAGACTAATGCCATTCAAAATTGTATCGCTTTTCCATTATAATCTGATTGATTAAAACAAACAAACCATTGATCAATGCACTTTTATTGCTAGCATTTGACCCATTTGTCCAGCACTGGCAGTTGTGTTGGCAATTGCATTCAATTACATCAATTAACTTGAATTATGGAAGACGGAAGGAAAAGTTTGATTCATATTTTCCGTATCATTTTCACCCCATTTGTGGTCAAGAGAGAAATGGTCAAATGGAAAGTGAACGATTTCAATGAGATTGAGGTTATTGATTGTTGAGGATCATTTGTTTCCACTGTTACATTCCCATCAATTGAAATATTTCACTGGAAAGGGTCGATGCATTGATAGAGATGAAAGAGTCGAGACGTTTAGTTAAAAAGTTGATTACAAAATAATTATAAATCGATAAAAAGGTAATTATTGATCGAGAAAACTTGTTGGTCTTTGAGTGAATAAAAAGACAAAAGTTCAGGCTTTGCTGGGATTCGAACCCAGGATCTCCTGTTTACTAGACAGGCGCTTTAACCAACTAAGCCACAAAGCCAATGATGTTTAATTGGAAAATTATTATTAATCAAATTGACGTTTCACTTTCGATTGTTATTAATTAGCAATAAAACGATTCATCTGTAAGTGAATCTTCAAGTGTCATTTATCAACTCAATGATCATCACAGTCGTTTAACAATGTTAATGTTGATTGATTAAACTTTAACTTAATTAAATTTAATGTCATTTCTCTTGTCCTGATCATCAATTGGCATTATTGTATGGAAATGATAATCTCAGTTCTGGTAATGGGTTAAATAGTTGAAAGGCAAGTTTCGTTGTTTCACACTTTGCTGTTTACATTCCTCGAGTTAATTGGGTGAAAGAAAGTGAGAGAGAAGTTTAATTACCTGTTTAATCAGTTGGAAAGTGAAGTTATTATGAAAACTCAAGTGCATATCAATGATCTGTCAAAGATCATCTTTAACTAAATTGAAACTCTCATCAAAAAGAGAAACTTACTGCAGTTGAAGAACAAAACGTTGTGAATAGACTTGAAATTCACGGAGTTTTACTATCACATGTATTGGACCAATTTACATAAATAGTCATTAGTTGTGCCTTAATTTCATTGCTATCTATTTCAATGGAACACCACTTCTTGGTTGCAATTAAAATTTGATTAAGTCGTTGGGAAAGTAGATGATCAAGTCAGAGGCTTTTGTGTTATAAATGACATAAATCGAGTTAAGGCTTATCAGGTCCATTCCGATTATGACACATTTAAACTGATTAGTTCAATTGAATTAAAAGTAAACTCAAGATGATTAGTTTATTTGCTGTTATCATTTTGACTTCAAGTCAATTTGGCCTAAAATTGGTAAACTGAACAACTTGATGACTGGCACCTGAATTGAAAGAAAAAACATTTGGAAGAAATTATTATAAAATTCATATCAAACCAGGAAACAATTAACATCAAACTAATCTGCTCGTACCCTGGATACAGGTGGCAATAAATGAGCGCATAAATTAGAGAAAATGTTACGAATCTTCTGTGGACTAGGAACATAAGTTTAAACAGTAAAAAACTAAAAGAAAAAAAAGCTTCGAGCATTGGTTCTTTTCGCCACTAGACCTCTAGGGCATCGCACTGGGCTCATGAAAACATGTTTCTAAATCCTGTGGAATCTGAAACTTCTCTCCAATTTGAATGCTGCTTGTATTCAGGTCATTATAAATTGATCATCAACAGATTTGTTTTGTTCTGCTTTTAATTTCACAGTAATTTAGGATCTGAATTTATCCATCAAAATCCAAAAATAGTGAAATGGGCAAAAGATTGAATTTAAAGTCCAAACCTTTCGTCATTTGAACCTCATTACACGCAACTCTACCGTTTAGACCAAATTCAAAGTCAATATTGGTTTAAAGGCTAATCTGATGAAGATTTTGAAAGGTTGACTAGAATCAATGTTTATAAATAAATGATGAATTAGCATAAATTATGACCAGTTATCCAGAGCAACAAATCATATTCATTGAGATGAAAAGGCTTTGAATTGGGTCACGAATGAAAGCAGAGACAATTATTTGGTTTCACCAGAAAAGCGTTTAACCACAGAGTAACCAGTTTAATGAAATCATCCTTGATACATAATCTAACTGGTGCTTCTGAAATTGGCGACAAAATGTTCATTTAACTTTAATCTTTTTCTCAACGTTGCAAGCGAACGTAATTGGCTGCAAAAAAGGATGATAAACGAAGCTAATCAAATGAATGTTTCCCGTGCTTTCCTCACTATCACAATCAAATCTCTCTCTATCTTTATGAGCAAAGAGTATATCAAGTAATGTCGCTCTACTCCTTGTTTATGAGTGAGGCATATGGTGAGATACGGAGGGAGCAATAAAGATTTTTTTGTTTAATCACTTTAGTTAATAGTTGCTTTTCATGTAAACTTTGTCTTAAAGGGTGTTAACTTTAATTTCTGACTAAATATGAGGATCGCAAAACAATCTTACTTGTAGATAAAGATGAAAATGGTGACTTTCAACCAATAAAACCTTTTTTTTGTGATTTTCACCTTTAATTTTGTGAAATTCATCTTTATTATCTTCATTATCGTCATTGTTATCACCATTTTCATCTTTATCTTCAGAAAGATTGTTTTGCTTTCCTCATATTTAGTCAGAAATTAAAGTTAACACCCTTTATTTATTAATTTGTTATTTTCGTCTTTTAATTTGCTAGGTGCTTTGTCCTTGATTGCAATTTCAACTCATGATAAACTCAACTCTAACCTTTCCTTTCAATCTCATCACTTTTTTCACAAAACATTATCATTCAACGCTATAACTTATAAGAGACGATTTAAAGAAAGTCTAGTCAGTTTACAGTTTTAGGAAACTCCTTCAACATGTCACTTCTTCTGTAATTTATTTCCTAGTTTTTTAACTTTTGGCTATCATTCACTAGTGACCAGTTCAATAAGTTGACCGGCCATTCAAGTTTTTTTTTGAATTTTTTGTTGAAGAAGAAGAAGAAGAGCAAAAATTTGGCTATTTTTGTTCCTTTAATGTTTACACTTTCTCATCATGGCTTGTTTTGGCATTTGTGGTGATTCACTCGGTAAATCAGGTTTATACAAATCATCATCGAATCAGCGTCACATTCATCGACTTTTATTGGCCCTTCTCACTGTTTCGATAGTAGTTGCTGTTATCCTTTTCGTGACTCTTTACGCTTCTTCATCATTCACTCAAATCAACTTTTTAGGCAAACACAAGTCAAGTCAACCTTTAGGTGTCTATGAACATGCAGCTGTATCAACTGATGGTCCTGGTTGTGCCAAGTATGGAAGGTAAGTCACATTCAGAGTCGATTCCAAATCAGCTCATTTCTTCATCATTTAATCGTTGGCTGGATAAATCATTAAACTTTTAATTTAGTTCACAGGAACTTGGTGAAAATGATTCAAGTTTATTGTAATCTCAATTAATTTCGAGTGTTAACTTGATTTTAATTGAAAGTGACGAATGAGCTGTTCATCATTATTGATCATTTTTCTCTCTCTTTCCATTTCTTTTTTATATTTCATTTTCCTCTTCAATCAGCCAGACTGTTTCTGTTCAAATAATGATTTGTTGAAATATTGTGCTAAAATCTGTAGTTTTAAATGTTAAAGGCTCTAACAATGCAAACATTGAAATAAATTCAAGCGCATAAATTTACCAGAAATTGCATTTTCCCTTTCACTTTTGCCTATCAAAGTGAACTATTTTCAACTATTTTAATCAATTATCATCTTTTAGCTTTGATCAACTTTTAAAGTTGTTTTAATGCTTAAATTGAATGATTGATTTTATCGCAAACTAAACAGATTGAATTGATTAAATGCACATTGTAATAAACTCTAAAAGACAGTTTCTAATCGTTGTCATTGTTGTAATTACCATTTGACTTTGGATACATTTTCCTAAGGATTCTGTAATTTTGAGGGTTAAATAGATTTCGCTATCAAATTGATCATTTAAATGGCACAATCAACTTAATCTTGACTGTTTTAGGTTCAAGTTGAAGCAGTATCAAACTCACCAAATTGCTGTTAACCTTAAAAATGGTAATTTTTAAAAACTGTTCTTTTATGTTTCTCTTTAAACTCATGATTGAGTTCAATTGTCGTTGAAATCAATCAGCTGTTACACAAATGTTATCACAGTGTGATAGAGTTAATAATAGATGATTGATTGTTCAAAATAATTACTTTTTATCTCTCATTCAAATTGATTGTGCCTTCTTTTCATTCTCATTGTTAACCAATTGTCAAGTGAAACCAATTAACTAACCTCCAACATTACTGTGAAATATCAATGGAATTGCTGGTGATCATGAATATACGGAATGATTCCTTGAGACAAACGTTTCTTCAGTGCATTCAATTACATAATCTTACCGAACACTACTTCATAAGCATGATCGATCCTCCAACAGAAACGTTACTTCTGTTTAGTGTTAGACTTTTCATGATTTTATGCAAATATTTGACTTCGGTTGTTTTGATTTCCTTTAAAATAAGATTAATGTCAAACAGGATTCGAATTTAATATCGAATCCGAAATCTTTCAATAATTGATAAACAAGCTTCCGATTTGATCGTTATTGACTTTGGCATCTAGTTTTTTCATGATTTTCAGATCTTTTTCGTAACGTTTTTTCTGAAAAAATTGCATAATCCTGGAAGTGGTTTTCAATTTACATCATAACATTGACACCTGGAATTAGCTGAATCTAGCATTAAACATGAGAATTAATTTTTGGTCGAACATATTTAGATTGACTTTCCCTCGAATCAATTGAACATAAGTTTTAAATTTGAATTTTCCTTTGAGCCTCAAAGAAGATAAATTTCAATGACCAGAAATGGAACTGAATGAATAGATTAATAGAAACGAAATGAGATAAAGTTACTCTTTAATTAGCAAAACCAACATGTCAATCACCTTACAGCTGTTAAACATGGGTTTATTAGTGAATGAATAATTCAAGGAGTTTCATTGACAGTAAAACCCACTTGGCTTGTTTGTCTAGACCTGAATAAATATGAATGTTTATTTCTGGGAACAAATATTTCCTCATTCACTTTCCATAACATAAATGATTGATTATTCACAATGAAATATCAAACCTGAAGTTAACATTGATTCTGTGATTCCAAGCATTATTTGCTTATCAGTTACAATATTCATCATAAGCGCAAGTAAAAACTCATTTACTGATTACAAATAACTAAAAATTTAACCAAAATTGAATAGCAAGTGAAAACAGTATTTAAATGCATAATTTCATTGTCAACTGATTCCCTAATTTTCCTAATTGAATTTCCAATACCAGATGACATTTAGAAAAGGTAAACATGAATAGGAAAAGTCGATAATTGAATTTCACTAGAAAAGTCTTGTTTAACTAACATAATTAAGTTAATCAATTCAAAAGAAAATGTTAATCAAGTTTGCACTGAAATTAGTTGAATTTCATCCAACAAATAAAGTATCAATTATTCAATCGCACTTAAAAGGTATCAATATCTTTTTTGTTACATTTTTTGTTTTCTTATCGTATTTACTGGAAGAAACTCGTGAAGATACTATTTCTGTAGCCTTGGCTCATTCAATTGTGAAGTAATCGACTAATAACACGTTGAATTAAAATTAAATAACATTCAGTTTCATGTGAATTTCATCATTTGGAATGCGCTTACATCATTCTTATCATAGATCGATCACTCTTTGTCCTTATTCACCAATCTATTAATCTCAACTTCTTTTGTCACTGACTTAAAGCTTGTTCAGTTGATACTTTTGATAATCTAAGGCTTTAGGCTCAACTTGAAACTATTGATTGTTGATTAACTTTTATTTTTGCGTTTTTAATCTTATTTCAATTCTACATCTAAACTCAAATTATACCATTTGTAAATAATACTTTGACATTATTCAATGGACAATAAAATTATCTGAGAAATTTTCATGTCAGTAATTATCATCTACAATGACATTTACTCAACTCTTTCATTGAAATATTTTCCGTTTTTTTTATTGTTTTCATGATTCATCAAGACAAATGTTGGAACGCAATGGAACTGCTATGGATGCCCTGTTATCGGTATTGTTATGCATGGGAGTTGTTATTCCGGAAAGTCTGGGACTTGGTGGAGGATCATTCATAGTATATTATAAAAGGTCAACATCTAATATTTTAATATGAAAATGGATCGATTCTTCCTTTGAGGCTTCAATTGCACTTGAATGAGTTTAATGTAAACCTACTTGTTGTTCATTTCAGAGATGGGAATCAAGCTTGGGTCATTGATGGCAGAGAGACTGCTCCAGCTGCAGCAACTGCAGACATGTTTGTTGCTGATCCGAAAAGTGCCTCAAGAGGTGAGTTTCTTTGTGAATCAGATTTGTAGGTCTTCGTCAACTTGAATCACTTGATCAACTTGCACATTTAGACGAGAGATTTGTAGATAATGTCGAAAAGGCTAAACATTTATTTCGTCCTCGAAGGTCCTAGATCCATGGGAGTTCCTGGTGAGTTGGCTGGTTACTGGGAAGCGCACCAAAAGTTTGGTTCCTTGAGTTGGGATCAACTGTTCGAAGGGGCGATTGATATAGCCAGCAATGGTTTCCCTATTCATGAGCACCTTTACTCGGCCTACCTAACCAGTCCTTTGGTACTAAACTCAACAATCTTAAAGTAAGTTCACAGAACTCAACCTTTCATCTTCAATCTTTAACTCTTCGACTTTTTTTCTTCGCAGAAACTTATTTACTAATCCTGCAACAGGTAAATTTTATGAAATGAATGAAATAATGAAGCGACCAGATTTGGTGCCGACTTTTGAAAAGTTGGCTGCGAATGGTGTTGATGAGTTCTATCGAGGTTCGATGGCCAAGACTTTAGTGAATGAGATTCGTGAGGCTGGAGGAATCATTACTGAACAAGATTTTGCCAATTATCGAGCAAATGTTTACGAAGCCGTCAACATTAGCTTATCTAATGGAATGAGACTTTACTCGAATGACCTTCCTGGAAGTGGCCCTCTTCTCGGATTCATGTTGAATACTTTCTTGGAGCTGGGAGTTAAAAAGAATGTCGGCCAATCATTGGAAGATTCAGTCACTTATTACCATCGATTCGTAGAGATCTTTAAGCACGCCTATGCTCAACGAACAAGACTTGAAGATCGAAGTTTTAATAGAATCGAACCGCAACTAAAGCGGTTGTTATCTCCTGAGTTCGTGAAGACTGTCGCTGCTAGAATCAACGACGAAAGAACTTATCCTCAAACCTATTATTCGAGTTTAGTTTCCCTCGTTAAAGATCAAGGTACTTCGCATGTATCGATTGTTGATAAATATGGTAATGCAGCGTCTGCAAGTTCAACAATCAACGCCTAGTAAGTTTGCTTATGAAGTAACTAGTTGCACGAATAACGACATTTCCTTTGATTGTTCATTTAGCTTCGGAAGTGGCGTCATGTCTCCATCAACTGGAATCATCTTCAACAACGAAATGGACGACTTTTCATCGCCCAATATAACCAATCAGTATGGACTGCCACCTTCAGAATTCAACAAAATTGAACCCGGTAAACGACCTTTATCTTCCATGTGTCCATCTGTTATTGTCGATGAATCTGGCGATGTGAGAATAGTTATTGGTGCTTCTGGTGGAGCTCAGATAACATCTTCAGTAGCACTGAACATTGCGAGAAACCAGTTTCTTGGTGAAGACTTGAAGTCGACAATTGATGCACCAAGAATTCATCATCAATTCTCACCAGATGTAATTAAATACGAATCTGATTTTCCCAAGAATATTCTCGCTGAACTACAGGATAGAGGCCATAAAGTGGAAGTGATTACCGGCAGATCTTCTATTGTCATGGCCATTGCTCGTTCCGCTGATGGCAAATTAACTGCTAACTCTGATTATCGTAAAGGAGGTTCAATCGATGGTTATTAGGTTCACATATTTATTCAGTTTTGTAGTATTTATTACAAAAGTCTGTTGATCGTTGATTCTCATCTTTCATCTCAACGACAATCAGACGATGTTGAATAGACTAAATAAATGAAATTTGATCAACTAAACAAATCTCTCATACAAAGTATTTAACAATAAATATTCATTTTTTACTCAAACAAGTAATTTTATTCAAAAATTATTATTACTTTTCTCGTTATATTATTGATAAAAAAGAACCAAAAAATAATTTCCAATGAATTTAAAAGTTCAAGTAAACGAAAAAAGAAAACTCGCCAATCGAATGAAAATTCGTTTTTTCATTAGAATTGAGTTTGATACAAAGTTTCTCATTACAGTTCTTATTTGAACATGAAAAATAACAGAATGATGACAAGGTTACCATTCGGAATTTCATTTGAAACCCAGAACAAAGTTGATGAAATGAAACGAAAATATTGACCTTTGATTGAGTCACTCATTGGAATAGAGAAAATAACAGAACCAGACAATCTTTTATTCATTCAACTGTTTGCTTAGCTGTGATCTGCTGTCCAATTATTTGTTTTTCGCAATATTTGTTGGTCAAGAAAAGAACAAAATATCCAAAAGCGAATACATTAAATTAATTTTCAGGCTTCGAACAAGAAGCGATAGTTCTGATCATCAACACTTGTTAACCGTAGAGTGAATAAATCTGTCTAAACAATCATTTACTTATTTGATTAGAAATTCTTATGTTTTATATTCGTAACTAGACTGGACAGAATTGAACATAAATATTAATAATTTGATTCCTGTTCACGAGAGCAACATGTTTCTCCAAGTTTATTTATGGATTATGTTGTTGTGATGATTTTGTTTCAATTACTTGTGTTTCCAAAAAGAGATAAAAGAAAGTCAAAAGTTTATTCAGCAACAATCTGTCATCGTTTTGACCCTTATTCAATAGATCGATAACAATAAGTCGAATGTTGAATCGTTTGTTTGCCACCCTGGAAACAATCACACATAGTATCAATTACTCGAGTCAAATTACTTTCATTCAATTGAAAGGGAATAAAGTTCCAAATTCAATTATCAGGTAAACAGTAAACGAGAATTTATCTTCTCGATTTTTGTTTTTCTTGTAAAACACCAAATTCAATCAGATCATTTGAAGGACAATTGATTGTTAATTGGATGGAAGTTGTAATCTAATAGTTTTTTCACAAAATAGACATTAATGAATGGACAAGATCCGCTCACGTGTTCAATTGCGTCCACGTTTGCGTTAATGAAAATGAATAGCAATCGGTCAACTCGATACTCTTCTATTTTCCTCAAAATGATTCATTTACTCTTATCATGTAAACCTTTATTCCCTTTCAGAAGCTTACTCTTTACTCTTTTCATAACTGATTCTGTGCTTTTCTCTTCATCTCATGATGAAACTCGGAGCAACAAGTTTTCTAGTCAATAATAGGTAATAATGTAAATCCCAACAGAAGAATCAGATTCATTGACAAGTAAACATGGAATGGGTTCATAATCTATCGCTTGTATCAACAAACGGTGCAGCTGAATTCAATGTTCTTCAAGAAGACTTTCGTTCAGCAATCCAAGAATTTATAACTCGCAGTCGCCTGTCTGACCCTTTCCTTCAAAAATTTTTAACTCTTGTTTGGATATTCTTCATTGCTTCCGGCCTCATTTCGAATTCAATTCTGATTCTTGTGATACTAACAACACCCAGCCTTCGTTCACCCAACACTTTGCTACTGTGTAACCTTTTCGTGGCCGATGTAACTTATACACTCTTCTCGATGCCCTTCACTTTGACCACCATATTGAATCGATCATGGCCATTGGGTAAGTTCCTTTGTAAGACAATTCCCTTCGTACAAACCAACACGGCCTTTGTTACGGCAGGAACTGTAACTGCTATTGCTATTGATCGACAACATCGCATCATTGGCCACGGCAATCGTTTAAATCGATTCAGTTTTCATCGTTCATCGTACGGATGTCGAGTTTCGATAATCATTTGGTTAATTTCCTTTGCTTTCTCTTCACCTTTGCTTTACTTCCAAAGTTTAAAAACTCTTGTTCGTCTGGACGACAATCTGTCACTTGATGTGTGCCAAGAAACTTCGGACTATCAACGAATTCGATTGGTTTATCATTCTATCGTGTATGGATTTTTCATTTTTGTTCCGACCATTTCACTTGCCATTTCGTATCTTCGAATACGTTCCTTTTTGAAGTACAATGGACTCGAGAAAAAGCGACAAACTCATTTGCTTCATCATTCAGCAATGAATTCCAATCAAGCTTCTAATCTGGTGAAAAAATTCGATTTTTTACAGAAGGAAATTAATTGTAATACTAAAGTAACAATCATATTGTTCATGGGAATCTTCATCTATGTCATCAGTTGGCTTCCTTTATGTATTTATAACTTGTTTTTGGAGTTCTTTTCATCTTCGATCAGCACTTCTGGCACTAATATAACTATCATAACTACAATATTTCATGTGATTGCCATTTCTTCAGCTACTACAAATGCCTTCATCTATGGTTACTTGAACACCAATATACAAAAAGAGTTGAACTCTTTCTTCACTAAATTCACTAAATTCAATCCATTCAACTGAATTCAATGAAATGTAACAGATGGATGTGATTCAAATCGACTAACTGTGATCTTTTTTCATTAGTTGTTTAAACATGGAAACCATCAAAGCATCTTCTTTAAAAGAGCAAATAAGTTTCATGGAATGAGATAATCATATAATTATGATAATGAGATATAATCTCATTACTTCGAACCTCTATATTCCGAAATAAACGACGCTTTTGAAGCTGAAGCTTGAAAACTTGTCATCTGTTTAAACGGATAATTAAATAAATTGTATTGAGCAGGCATTTGTCTATTCACATTATTTTGTCAAATCAAAGGTTCAATAATCAATTAAAGATTGGATTATATTCTATTCATTATTCAGTTATGTTTATAAGCGCTGTGCATTAAAGCATTTTAATTTGTTTTAAATTCATTTCTGTGTCAAAGTTACGATTGTGCAAAGTTATTGATAAAAGTAACTCAAACAAGTAAAATTACAAGTCATTGCACTTACGCTAAGAGATCATCAGAACCAATTCAAGAAACAGTTGAAGAATTGAAAAGCTTACAAGTTTTTAAAGAGTGAGTTGAAAGTCGTGAAAGGTCAAAACCAAAGTTGACAGTGAAAGCTTTTTTAGAAGGCGAACTTTTCTAGTAGCCAGAAAGACGATCCGAAAAGATAACCTGTGCGATTAGAATTTTTTTCAATCTAAATCAATATTTGAGTACATAATCAAAGATAAAATTAAGCTATTTAGTCCGGACTCATCGAACTGACCAGTTTCTTAAAGATTCAGCAATTCTCAGAAGAGATATAAAGTTGAAAGTGCCCCATAAGTTATCAGAGATGAAGACGAATGATTGCAAAAGTACTTGCTTGTAACATTGACTCGACGCGAATGGCTGCAGTATAGCTAGTGAAGATTGTGACTGAAAAAGCAGAGCATCAAGAGGCAAAGATTCATGGTCAGGAAATCCCATCTGAAAGGTTCGGTTGGTAAGAAATCTGATAGAAGACTGCACAACTAGCTTTCACTACTAGTTATTAAGATCGTATCTAGGATCGACCTATGTATTTCTCACTGTTTGATGTATTGAACTCGGAATATCTCATTAGAGATGATTATACACAGAATACAAAAGTATTAACTTGAATAGAACTTTATTGAGTTTAAATAAGAAATAGAAATAGAACGGTGAATGAATAACTTCAGCTTAAAGGCTGGCTATGGAATAGAACATTTAACAAGAGTAAGATTTTCTAGGGTGACTTTCTTGAAATGAAGAAGTTATTAAGATGACTTTCTTTTTGTGAAGAAGAAGAAGTGAGTTTACAATGAATGGGTTTTGATTTTATATCAATTTTAAAACAAAGGAAAATTTTGGAGGGAAGAAGAAATGAAAGTGAAAAAGACTTATCTGTCTTTGTTTGTCGAATCTGGTTTAACCGTACCAGAAAGTGACTAAAGAAGATAAGATTACACTGGCAATGTTAGGGTGCTTTTTACCTCTGAATATGTCTTGAGACATACGGTTAATATCTCATTAGAGATAAGGATAGCCTTGTGAGTGTCGAAGGATTAAAAGTTAAAAGTGATTATACAGTTGAAAAGTAGAGTTAAAAGAAAGAGATTTTTGCCTTTCTTTCTTTTTGGCAAGTAAAAATTAAGTTAAATTTGGTGGTTTAGATTAACTGAGATTATTGGTCAGTTTTAACAATTTGGAGCTAATTTTGTGGTTAAGTTTTAAACAAGATAATTATGAAAATTAAGTAAAGAAAAGATTTGCATATTGTATTAGCAATGGTTAAAATAAGGTATTAAAATATCATAATGAAAATAAGAATGAAAGAATGAATCTAAAGATTCGTAATCAAGAGCAGAACATTGAACAATTTCAATAAGTAAGAATTCTACCCTTCACTTCCCTGTTTTTTAGACCATGACCTCTTATTGAGATTGGATTTATGGGTTGTGAATTGATGAAGAATTTGAAGATGAACTTTTTTGATGAGTGGGGTAGAATACGTATGGTCGGACCTGTGAGGAAGGAATATTTCTAACAATAACTGTTGCATCTGAGGAAGCTGAGGAACCTGTAGAAGTCATTGAAGCTTGAGAGGCTGTAAGATAAGATGTGTCCGATTGATTCTGGTATGCTTCGGGTCGCCTGAATGGGTTGATTGGTAATCGGAATGGATGTCTTTGTGGATTTCGTCCTTCAGAGGGTGAAGAAGAAGATGAAGAGGAGCTTGAAGATGAAGATGAGGAAGGTCCTATGAACTCGGAAGTATTATCAGTAAGTTGAGTAGAAGATGTAGATTTTGTTAGATTTGATTCGGAGGATGTGGAGCTGCTTGTTTTACTGAGTCTTGAATAAATTGAAGAATTGGGTGAGTTGAGTAAGTCTAATTTCGGCGGAGGAAACCAATATAAGGTTGGAGAAGATTTAGTTGAATCTTGTTGTGAGTTTTTCTTAGAGTCTTTAGGCTCTTTTTCAACTGATTGAATAGGACTTGTCTGTATTGCAATTGAATGCATAGTTGAAGTAGAAGAAGAAGGTTTTGGCTCTTTAATTGGAGAAGATGTTTCTTCATTAACAGGGTTAATGGATGACGCCTGTTCTTCCGGTTCCAAGTCTATGACCGGGTACTCAATTGGAGGAATGATTTGAGGAGCAGGAGGAACATAAGGTGGAGGAGATGAATGATTGTTTTGAGATGAGCGAGATGAATTAGATGATACTGAGTGAACTGAGACAGCACCGGAGGAATTATCGTTTCCATATTTAGATGAAGGTTTTTCAACTGGGCGAACACAATGAGAATTGAACTCAGGTTCATCTCGGCGTAACACATAAGACCAATTTTCTGGCCATCGAGCCTCATTCTTATGAACTCGTTCGGAATAGATTTGTAACAATCTGGCAACATTTCTATTAGCACAAGTGTATTGCATATTACCATGGTGTATACCATATCTTTGTTTTGCTACTTCCTCGATCTCTTGCCAAAATGCAAGATATAAATTCATTCCTGTGAGGGCTTCAACAGCAGGGGAATGTGGTTCAGCACGAATAGTGAAACCAGGAAAGATGAGGAAGGAAATGAGAGAGAGTGCAGCTGGGGATTCATGGTATGGAGAGAAGAATTGAGTGATCTCTCGGAACTTGTGTTGGATGGAGAAGATTTCATGATCAGATAGCTCTAGAGAGCGCATCATGCTTATAAGACCTGAGCCTACAATGGCTGTGGCTACCAAAAAGAATGTAAGAACTTGATCCTTAACGGATTGAAAAGACTTTGCGTTTCGTAGATCTCGCTGAGTTAAACCATGATACTGGGTATCCATTTTTGTGATATCATCATAATGAATTAAACTTTCAAATACGATGTTCTTGTAGCCATCTACGATGACTATCCAAATGGGACGTGGACGCAATGCATCTCGATCAGATTTTACGGCAACACCGTCGATGCGACAAAATGCCATGTGTACTGCAAAGGTAGTTTCAGGAGTAGGGTGTGCGTCGATGTTTTGTTGAATCAATTTCTCAGTTTTAACTCTGAGAGGAGGCATACAGATAGTAGTTAGTCGGTTGAAGTCGCGAGTGGCGATCTCGGTCTTGTTTCGGCGATTTCGCAGTCTATCTTGATTAGTAGTTGTAGGGCCAACAGGGATTCGGCGAATACTTCGCATAGATGGAAAACATATTTGAGCAGATTTCATAATCTCTTCTTGACGTTTAGGAGAAACTCGTTCTAGCGGGTCAATTTTAATGAATGGCATGGGCTCATTGCTTGCGTCTGAAGCGATAGATTTAGCGTAGTGTGATGTGAACCTAGGAGGAATACCTAAAGCAACTTTGACCCATTCTTCGGAGTCAGTGATAAGGTAAAAAGGGACACGGGACCATTTGATGGTATGTGGACGAGGTTGGATCGAAGGGTCTGGTTTCTTACCAAGAATTGGCTCTAGTCCGACAACATTTTGAATAAAATGTTCTCCTTCGCTAATGGGATGAGTTGGATCTCGGGTTCGCTTATAGCTATCCCAAAAGTTCAAACTAAGATTAGCTATGGAACGGATTGCGATAGGTTTGAGAAGAGGATCATGAGGGTTTTCATCCTTAAGATTAGCTAAACATGCCCATAGACTCATCTTTTCATACCACTGATTGGTATGAGATTTTTGGTTTTCAGGAATGTCTGAGTGACTTAGTCTAAGATGCATAGGTAAAAAGTTTGCAATGCTCTTAGGAGCTCTAATTAGTTCTTCTCGTATGGGATTAGAAACGAAAGGAAGCTCGACTTTGAAGTCGTATTCTTCTATGAATAAACCTGACCTGCATTTATTTTCATGTTCACTAAAATGATTCGGAGGGATGTTTTCACCACATAAAGTGCGTCTACATTTGAAGGTAGATTTATTGTAGATGGTAAGGATGTCAGAGTTTGATAATAATTGGAAAAAAGGATAATCATCCTTAGGAGCATAGTATTTCACACATTGCGGCAGTATGCACAGAAATTGATGTGGATGATGCAGAGGAAACAATCCTAAGATTGCAACTAATTCTCGAAGCCATTGGATGCAAGCGTTACAGTAACAATTCTTGCAGCTTCGACATTCTCGAGGTTCAAGAGCAATTTGCTCACAGAGATAGCACCTAATTAACTTTTCAATTGCATCAATTTCAGGATTGGTTACATGAGCAATTGTGATTCCATGAGGGATTTCAGGAAGTTTGATAGTTTTTATTGATTTATCATTATAAAGGTTGAGGAATAATTTTTCTCGGATCATGGACTGAAATTTTTCTTTAAGTTGAGTAAAAGCTTTAGCCTTTTTCTGCATAATTTCCCTAATTTCATAAAATTTTTCATCAGTTAAGAAGTCTGGAAGAGGAGCTGTAGGGAGTGGAGCTGGATATTCGTTAGGAGCGAAAGGGTACTGAGAGGGTTTAAGGTATCTTTCCGGCCAAACTTTAGTTTGTTCTTGCCGTTTTGAGGAAGACGGAATGAAAGTGGGTTTGGAGGAATAGAATTGACTCGGTAAAGAATGATCAAGGCTTTTAGTACTTCCTACCTTATGGTACTTTGTTATGACCAAAGAATTCGGATCAATTGCACCTGCAATTGGCTTCTTGTTAGGGCCATCATTAGTGTCGGAAGGACGCTTTTCACCAGTAGGAGGTTCAGTAGGAACATATTGAAGTCGACTACGATTAGGATCATGTAGTGAACCAGAATACCAGTGACGTTCAGTTTGAGGTGGATCGGAAGAAGTTGATGGTTTCATAGGAGGACGAATAGTGGAACGTTTCGCCTTACTTTCATCATCACTGTCTGAAAGAATGCATGATTTGAAATCGAAATTTGCACGAGTATACTTTTTGTTCGGCGGCGGAGGAGGTGGTAGTTGAGATTGTTCAGTCTTAGGAGTTGAAGGAACATTGGAAGATACACTTTTAATTCGAAAAGGTCTGTTGTGAAGGAATGGATACTTTGGAAGAGGCTTAGGAACAAGTATGACCGTACTCGGGTCGTCACAAAATTTGGCTTGAACCAAATGTTCATCAGGATTTTTAGAGATGTTTGCTGGAGAAGGCGATGGAGATCGTATGCGATTTGCAATGTTCTGAGGAGTAGGTACTCGTATCACTTCACCATTAGGCAAAACTTGTTCAATTAATGTTGATTTAAGAGGATTCATGTTGAAAGGAATAGTTTGTTCAATTGGAAGATTTAGAATTGAAAAAGTTTGAAACTTGAATAATAAAGATTGGAAAATTTTTGAAGATATTGAGAACTTTGGATAATTTGAGTATCCTTTTAAGGATAGAGAAACTTGAAATTTTGAATAGAATTGGAATGAAGAAAACTTTCGGATGAGTTTGTAATAATTAGAACAATTGAAAGAAGAAAAGACTGAATATGAAATAATTGTTGGAATTGAGTTTAATAACTCAGAGGAATAGATGAACTTGAAAAAGATTTCGAGAATTCGGAAAGTGAAAGTGAAAAACTTGACAAAGCTTAAGCTTTCTGCTTGACTGATTGAAGTCGAGGTGTGAAGTGAAGACGTTACTTCTTTTGTTTTAACATTGTCCCACGAGGGGGTGTCAATATTTTTCCCTCGCTTCAAAAAGCGTTTTTGATTGGTCAAGACAGTCGCTGACTTTGCGGTTAACTTAACACTTTCTTTGTTCTGATTAACCGTTGAGATAAGATGACAACTGTACAACACATAAGTGCTACTAACTTTGTCTTTATTAATTTTGTTAACGGTTTGGGCGCTTAAATTTTTCTTTATCTGGGCTCTGGTAACTCTTTTATCTGGGTCTAAATCAGCTAACTGATTAATTATTTTTGGGTTTTGTTGGGTTATTTCTTGATCTGCTGTTAAATATTTTCTTTTAGATTTGGGTTTTTTGGCTTTGATTGGGAATTGTTTTTGAATATAATTTGAATTATTTGAAAGATTGAGATTTGCATTACTTTGATTCAAATTGTTATTTGAATTGGGCTGAATTTCTGGGCTTAATATCTCTTTAGAGATTCTTAATTGTTCAGGGTTTTGATTAAGGTTTTGTTCAGTTTGAAAAGATGAATTGTGCAAATCAGATATATTTTTAGATATGGTTTTAGTGTTAGAATTAAGCGAAGCAGAGTTGGTTAAGGGATAATCAAAGTTAATGGTTAAAAATTTGTTTAGGTTTGAATCATTTTTCTGAATTATTAATGGAGGTTCTGAATGGTTAGATGATTCCATAGAATCAAGAGTTTTATGTTTGAGATTAGTATTAGAATTGGCTTTAAAGTTCAAAGTTAAATCATCATTAGCTGAATCTAGATTTTCGTCATTTTCAATTGAATCAAGTTGATCGATTGAAGATGGATTAGTTTGACTACAGTCAACTGAAGAATCTGAATTAGAAGAAGCATTACTTTCTGAATTAGAGACGGAATTAGGAGATGAATTTAGATTTGAATCTGAGTCAGGAACTGAGTTAAGAACTGGATTAAGGATGGATTTAGGACTATTGAATTCTTCTTGCTCTAAGAAGGTGTCTGGATTGAAATACTTATCTTTTAGCTTTTTCATTTTCTCTGTCAACTCTCCACGATAAAGTTTCGTGTTTGAAACATTAACACTGAAAAGACCTAAGTCTTCCATTTCAAGCAATAACAGAGAACCTTTCTGAATACCACAAACCAAATATGGACCATGATATTTTTCGCGTAACTTTTTAGAGATTGTTGAATCTATCGATTCATTTTTAACAAAAACAAAGTCTCCTTCTCGATATGGAGAAGATGGATGGAGAACTTTAGTTCTGTTAATCTGGTAAAGTTGTTGAGCATGAAGACGAGCATAAGCTAACTTTCTAGCCTGATTTACGTTGAAATGATCAGAGTCTGATAAATCTAATAAGTTATCAAGGGGTTTTCTCGGATGTCTACCATATACTAAGAAATAAGGGGAAAATCTAGTGATTTTGTGGACTGAAGTATTGATCGCAAAGAGGGATGCTTCGAGGGTGTTTTTTAGATTTTTTGTATTATTTGCAATTACGTATGATCGTAATCTTTCAGCAATTGTGCGATTACATCGCTCAACAATGCCTTGAGACTGGGGATGATACGGATTTGACTTTTCGTGCTTTACACCGTTATCCTTAAGGAACTGATGAACAGCTTCACTGGTGAAGTTTGTTCCCTGATCAGTCTGTATGACTTTAGGGAAGCCATAAGTCTGAAATAATGATGTTAATAAGGAGATTACGGTTGATGCAGTTTGGTTAGTCGTCAATTTTGCAAAAACATACCTTGATAGTATATCAACCAGCACAATAATATATTTCTTAACCTGATTAACAACTATCGGGCCCTGCACATCCAATTCATATCTTTCAAAGATTTCTTTGGGAATAGGTTTTACGGAGGGATCAACATAGATAACATTAGTTGGTTTTGCTATCTGACAGATTATGCAATTGTCGCATAACTGTTTTACTAAATCTTGCAGATATTGGCACCAAAATCGACGTGCAATTTGCAGATATGTCTTTTCTGGACCAAAATGTCCACCTAATGGACTCTCATGTTCATAAACGAAAATATCTTTTAAGAGATGAGAATCAATCACTAATCGGGATCCAAATGGTGTGTTAATATCTTTACGATAGAGTAGACCATCTCTGACGAGGTAACGTTTAAGTGCGATAGGATCATTTGACTGGTAGAGAGAAATTAGTTTCTGAATATCTGGATTTTGTTCTTGAGTAACTCTAACTTTTTCTTTCCATTTACTTATTTCAGCTTGAGTTGGTTTTGATGAAGTTTTGATTTGTTGAGTTTCGGATGTAGTTGAATAACAGATTGACGGGAGAAAGTTTAGATCATTTAAATGATGGAGTTGAGAAAAACAGATCGTATTTAGGCCAATGTCGTAATAAAAGTTTTCAGAGGGATCGGAAACATAATCAGTTAAGTAGATTCTGTCGAGAAATTCTTCTTCAGGATCTATTATCTTTCTGTGGGACCAAGAACTTTGATATCGGGAGAAACAATCGGGAGGATGGGTAGCACCTTTTTTATAAATAACTTTAAAATTATACGTTGATAGCATTATGGACCATCGTTGTAAGCGAGAATTCTTGAAATTAGTTTTGGTTAACTGGCACAATGCATGGTGATCGGTTTCAATGAGAAAAAGTTCACCTTCGAGGAAATGGGTGAATTTATTCACACCGACAAAAATTGCTAATAACTCTTTTTCAGAGATTGAATAATGTCTTTGATACTTTTGAAGTTTTTGAGAGTAAAATGAAAGGGGAAGCCAATCTTTGACTTCTTCGAGAGGCGTTTGTGAATTGAAGGATGGAGAATTCGGATCTTCTTGGAGGAGGATGCCACCAACGGCATGGTCTGAAGCATCAGCTGAAATTTTTCGTCTAAGTTGAGGATCATAATGCACTAGCATTGTTGTTGAAATTAAAGCACTTTTGAGAGTATCTAAAGTCTTTTTGTCCTCTGGAAGGATGCGGAATTTCTTCTCTTTAGAGATTAAGCGATAGAGCGGAGCAGCTAAAGTTGAAAAATTTGGGATATATCGAGAAAAATAGTTATAACATCCAAGAATTGATTGTAATTCTCTAACATTACGAGGATAGGGAAGATTCTTTAAAGCTTCAACTTTTTTAGGGTCAGGTCGGATTCCTTGACCTGAGACGAGATGTCCAAGAAGTAGGATTTCATCGTATCCTAAATGACATTTTTCTAACTTAATCTTTAGATTATATTGTTTTAAACGATTGAGAACCATTTCAGTGTTGGTTAAAAGTTCAGGAAAACTTTTTCCAACTACGGGCACATCATCAAAGTAGCCAATACACTTTTGATAAATTAGACCATCTAGGACTTTATTCATCAAACGTTGGAAAATAAAAGGAGCACTCGCCAATCCCATGGGCAAACGCTTGTACTGGTACTTTCCGTCGGGAGTGACAAAGACGGTTTTCTCACGTTCTCCTAGAGGAAGTTCAATTTGGTGATAGCCTTGGGCTAAGTCAAAGATGTTAAAGAATTTGCCACCACGGACAACTTCAAGACAATCGTCAATGCGAGGCATTGGATGTCTAGGGACTTTTGTTAGACGATTCAATAAACGATAATCTATTACCATTCGATAGGAACCATCGGGTTTTGAGACCAAAATTGAGGGTGAACCACCTGGAGCATCACTTGGTTCTATTATGTCATTTGTTAGCATCTCGGAAATGATCTTTTTGAACTCGTTGCGCCTGTTAATGGCACAATTGTACGGCTTCTGATATGGAACGGGCTGATTATCCAAATCAATTTTGACTGGACAAACAGACGAAGGAACTAATCCTAAGTCGTTCTTGGATTGAGAGAAGCTTGACTGGAAAGAGTCAATCAAGGAGACTAATTGCTCTTGCAATGGTTCTGGAAGATCTGGGTTTATGCGCTCTGCAACTTTTGCTCTAAAGGGTTGAATTTTTATTTCAGCGTACTCTTCAGGAGTATGAAATTCACATTTTGCCATCAAAGCTGATGAACTTTCAAGTTGAATAGGAATAGAGATTGAATTTCGTTGACGGTTATCAATAATATAAGTATCTTTAGGGTTTGAATTGGAAGATATAACTGTGCTATCAAAGACTTGTTGTGTTTCTTCTTGAGTGCAGAAACGAAAGTAAAATGTAGGATCTAGAGGTTCTGAATTGAAATACTCTGAGCATGTCGTAATGTAGTTGTTGCCATCCGATTTTAATTGAAAGTAGTAGAGATGAATGAAGGCATTACCAATGAGGCATACTGGTTCAAAATCTTTAACGATCTGAATACGTAAGACTCGTGATTCGGGCATCTTTGGATGCTTTAAAACTGCATATGCGAATCCATGTGATGGAACATATTGCTTTGCAGCAATTCCCTTTAAGGATCTTGAGTAAGGGATTACATGAACTCCAAGTTCTTCAGCGATTTTAGAATCAAGAACTGAAATAGTTGAGCCTGTGTCTAACAAGACTCGACCTTCTCGTACTAATTCACGATTAGGACGACACAGTTTAAAAACTGCTTGTGGCATATGAGCAAGATTGGTATCACCAAGTTGAGTTAATAACGGAATTTGTGGAACTGTTGATAGCGTAAAAGCTATAGCTGGATCTCTAACTGCAGAAGTTTCATGTTCTTGGGTAATTTGAGTTATGGCAAGATTGGAGGTTGGAGTATTCTGAGAGTTTGAATTTTGAGTATTAGGAGCTGAAATTGCTCTTACGTGAGGAGGATTTCGAGGAGGTTGAGGATTTTGAGGTGTATTTTGCATACGTTTCCTACATTGAGTTATTATATGACCTGGTTTTTTGCAGTAATTGCAAACTGGAATGTTATTACGATTCATTGAAGGATTGTTTAAAGGTCTTTGATGAGGAGATGGATAAGGTTTAGTTTCAGGTCTTCGGAGAAGAGTGTTCAAGTTGGAGGTTCTAACAGGTTGAGCAGAAGTTTGAGGTTTAAATTTGAATTGTTTATTTTGTTCGTATTCGAAATGTTTACGGATTAAAAGATTTGTTATCTTAGGAAGATCGTCTGTCAGACCTAGAGTGTTAATTTCAAAGATAATGTTAGGAGGAAGATGATTGAGTAGCTCATGTTTAAAGATTTCCTCAGTGAATTGACCTACTGCTTTGGATAATGAGGTTCGAAGTTTCAAAAGAAAAGTATTAGGATGCTCTGCTGGAGTATATCTCAGTTGTCTGAGCTGGAATTGAGCTGAATACTGCATAGCTGGGGTTTTTATTAGTTTAATTAGCTCTGAAAGATAGGTTTGATAGTCATTGATTCCTGGATCAATGGAATTAGCTAAGGCTAAAAGTTCGTGAGTTAATGCTTTCTTAAAGCATCTCAATCTAGTGTAATCATCACAATTTTCTTGCGATAACCGTTGCTTAGTTTTAGATATGAAATCTAGCATATCCTCATTCTTTTGAAATTCTGGTACAAAGGGATCTGGTCTTAAGGTTGAGAGAGCATGGACAAGGATTGAGTTATCATAACCTGCATTGGAATTAGTTCCAATTGATGGAGGAGGAGGAAGATTGGGTGAATAGGGAGGAGGTTCAATACGTGCACCAAGAGACTGTAAAATCTCTACAAGTTTTCTGATTACTCCGATAGATAGAGGAAGGGAGTGAATGTCGACTGAAGTCGATCTCAGAATTACCTCTCGATCTCGACCCAAATGTCTTATGATCGTTTGTATCTCATCCTCAGATATACCTTTAACTCGGCATTCCCGAATCCAATCAGGAACAGCATAAGCTTTGATCTCATTAGCAGGCAAGCATGCGATATCATCATCTGATAAAGTTTCACCAACTATCATCAAATGAGTTTTGATACAGTTCTCAAGTCGCTTTAAGGCAAGGCAAGGCAGACTGATGTTGATTGACCATGTCCTAAGAATTTCAATAGCATCAGATTGAGTTATTTCTTCAACAATAGGATCTTCGTTGGAACTTTGATATCGATTTCTTCGAGTATCAACCATGTTGGAAATATTAAGATGGAAAAGGAACTTTTAGAGTTGAAAGAAGTTGAAAGTTAATAGATGAAAGATGCAGTTACGGAAAACGGAATATCACTTGAGTGATGGAGCAGAGTTAATATGATGAGCAGTAGTCTTGAATGAATCTTGAATAAAGATTGTCGAATGAATTAAGAATGTTTGAAGATCACCGTTGAGTTATGAAGGGGTTAAAAAAAAAAGAGTTCGATGAATGTCTTGGAAGACGAAGAATATTCTTTTAGGAATTAAAGAGAGAGTTCGAACTTGAATTTGTTTTAATTGTTAATAAAGATTAGAAGTTATGAATTCTTGTATAAGATGAAGAATCTTGAACCAAACACAGTGCAGCATCGAAAGATACGTTGAAACAGGATAGACAGAATTGAATTTTGAATGAAGAATTTGAATTTGAGTTGAGAATTTAAGGGTTCATCTGAATCAAAGCACTTACGGAATTACTCTATTGAGCGTCGGAAGATGTGGAAGGAAGCAAGATTGAACAACACGCCAAGCAAGTTGAAACACAAGGGCGATCCTGCCGTGGTCGCCAAGTGAAAGGTTCGGTTGGTAAGAAATCTGATAGAAGACTGCACAACTAGCTTTCACTACTAGTTATTAAGATCGTATCTAGGATCGACCTATGTATTTCTCACTGTTTGATGTATTGAACTCGGAATATCTCATTAGAGATGATTATACACAGAATACAAAAGTATTAACTTGAATAGAACTTTATTGAGTTTAAATAAGAAATAGAAATAGAACGGTGAATGAATAACTTCAGCTTAAAGGCTGGCTATGGAATAGAACATTTAACAAGAGTAAGATTTTCTAGGGTGACTTTCTTGAAATGAAGAAGTTATTAAGATGACTTTCTTTTTGTGAAGAAGAAGAAGTGAGTTTACAATGAATGGGTTTTGATTTTATATCAATTTTAAAACAAAGGAAAATTTTGGAGGGAAGAAGAAATGAAAGTGAAAAAGACTTATCTGTCTTTGTTTGTCGAATCTGGTTTAACCGTACCAGAAAGTGACTAAAGAAGATAAGATTACACTGGCAATGTTAGGGTGCTTTTTACCTCTGAATATGTCTTGAGACATACGGTTAATATCTCATTAGAGATAAGGATAGCCTTGTGAGTGTCGAAGGATTAAAAGTTAAAAGTGATTATACAGTTGAAAAGTAGAGTTAAAAGAAAGAGATTTTTGCCTTTCTTTCTTTTTGGCAAGTAAAAATTAAGTTAAATTTGGTGGTTTAGATTAACTGAGATTATTGGTCAGTTTTAACAATTTGGAGCTAATTTTGTGGTTAAGTTTTAAACAAGATAATTATGAAAATTAAGTAAAGAAAAGATTTGCATATTGTATTAGCAATGGTTAAAATAAGGTATTAAAATATCATAATGAAAATAAGAATGAAAGAATGAATCTAAAGATTCGTAATCAAGAGCAGAACATTGAACAATTTCAATAAGTAAGAATTCTACCCTTCACATCGTAAGGATTTAAACGAACAAATTGATTGCAAATAGCTTCAATTGCTTTTAAAGGAAAGTCAGGTAATCCAAACATTAATTTTCAAAGAGTTGAGGCCAAAATGAGTTTTCGGCATTGCTTCTGTTCTCGTCTTCTCGACCCGAAATGGCAAAGCAACTCATCTAACAAAATAACTTGATCTTTATTAAACATTGACTTATAAGCTCACTTTTTAACCAAAACTCTCTGACTAGCCTAATGTATCCTTAATCAAGTCTCTCAAAGTGATGAACTGTATAGCTCTGAATAATTATGAAATTCAACTAATATTAATGCTATTGTAATGCAATGTCATGAAAGCTAAATGAATTCATAAAATGCTTTGATTGGATTCACCTTTTAATCATCTCACGATGATCCCATTGATTTCGCTTTATGGGGTAAAACAATTAACAAACCAATCCTGCTATTCATTTCTACCTTGGAAAAGCACGAAGTTGCAGTTTCCAAGTTCATTGAACCTAATAATTCGGTAAAGAATTGATTCGAAATGTATTTAATCTCTGCTGGATGATGAGTTTATGCATCAATTTACATTTACCATTCATGTTGGGCTTTTTTGAGAAAAACTACGAATTTTGTTAGTCAACTATGGACCAGAACTGACTGCAGACTCATCAAGAAAAGTAAATTTTGGCTGAGGAAGTAGAGCTCAGACTGAAGAGGTAACCAATTGATAACGGCACACCAGTCATGAAAACTCTTCCAGGTGATGTCCAGACCAATCAGATTAGTCCCAGAATCTGAAGGTTTTCCAAATAATTTGGAAATTTCCAATTCTTTATTTTTTCTTATTCTGTTCTAGTCTTATTCAAACAATCTTTTCTCTGCGTTAATCAAATTATTTTGAAGGTTTTCACCCAAACTCATTGGTTTCATAGCAATCAAGGTTTTCAATGAATGATCGCAAAGAAAACATAAAGAAACGTTAAAGAAAGCAGACAGTGCAAAATAAGTTCATCAAAAAGCAAATAGCTTGAATTGTTGATTGATTCGAATCAAGCAATTCAATTACAATTAATTAAGTGGTTCGAGTCTCAACATTTTCCTTATTAATGGATCCTTCCTCGGGAAGGATTAATCTGTTTTCTATTGAACTAATTTCCAACCGAAATTCATTGCAGCATCCATCTGGACCTTTTTGAAATCTGACACTTTGAGTTTTAAAGCCATTCTATTGCATGATCACAGCCAACCTAGTACAATATGTTTCTTTGTTGAACATTTATGTGGTAAAATGTCACTTTTGCGAATGCATATTCTCCATGAAATCCAACTTTCAAAGTGCTATTTATCACCACGATCCATATCATATAAAGTACAATGTGTTACAATGAAAAGCATAATGTAAAAGACTTGGTTTACGACTGATCCCAATGGAGTTCAAAGCCATTTTCAGACTATTTTTCAGGGAGTTTTGTTTCGATTCTGTTTGCTTATTATATAATAATATTTGCTATCATTTGATATGTTTCACCACATTTCGAATTGACTTTTGCCCTTTCAATGATTTTAACGCAATTATTGAACAAGAAAAATCGGATTAATATTGGAGATTCCCTCGTTGATTAACCTTCGATCGTTAATAAATATTTTATTTATTTTACAATTGAATGCACTGAGAGATGCGCAATTGCTTAACCACTTTTAATTTTACTTTTTCAATTAAATAGATATTTTGTTAGTTGATAGTTTACTCTGAAGTGAATCATGGGAATGGTGAAGAAATTCAACCTTTATTCTGTCAAATAACATGAAATTTAAAGAATCGTGGAAATGTCATTTTGACGTTCATCATCGTCTTACTTTCCCATTATTTAAAGTTCATGAAGTCAAACTTGATAGAGTTTGCATCACTCCAACTTGAGATCAAAGAACAGATTAGATGAACTTTTGACATGAATTACTGAACTATTTTTGTCATTCCCATGCAATTTCATGTTTATTTAATTCCATTGAAATAACATAGAATCGATCGGATCATTTTTCCGTAGACAAAGTGAATCAAGAAAATGAATTTTAGGAAAGTAATGAAGAGAAGGATGTATTATTTCTGAAAATTTCATTTTCGGTCATTTTAATCTTCTTTTGATCTTCTTCTTCAAAGATGTTGATTCGAGACAAAAATCAAGCAAAAAACCCGAGAATTCATTTTCAATGAATTGTTCTGAGTTAACATAATGCCTTCGCCAAACTTGAAGACAACAAATTGATCCGATCTTGAACTTCTTAGATCTTGAGTCCATCTGAGGCTGATATTGATTCTCACAGCTTCATTTCATTTCTGTTTCAATTATTTGTCAGCAAAATTGTCAAATTATGTTGAAGCCAAATTGATTCAAGGCTAGTTTATGAGAGCAATAAGTCAAGTTTGATTAAACAGTTGATTAAAGCATATTGTTCATCATTACATGTACAGAATAAAGTGATTTGAATAATACTATGAAATGATTGTATTTGTAGTGAAAGTAATGAAAATATTGGTTAGTTTTCGTCAATTTTGTAATAAGGAGTTGATTTGCAAATTTAATATAAAATAATTCCAAAATTTTCTGCTGAAATTAATGATTCTAAAGTGCAAACTGAATACACAAGACTATTGAAGGCAAAACTGAACAGAAATCAAAATGCATCTACTTTGTGCAGCATTTCATATCTACTTGAACCATCGAAGAGCAAACATTGGATTCAACTCTTTCAGATTAATTTTTTTCCTTCCATGTCCACGAGTTTTGGAAATATAACTGTTGAATTTATGATGCCATGATTCTTAAAAATGTATACATTTTTGGACAAAGTAAAGGAACAATAATCAATAGTATTCATGCAAAGAATCATATAAATGAGGTTCAATAAACATGTTTAATTTTTTGGTATGAATTCAATTCTAGACTAATGCAAATATCGACCGTTTCTCAGCTTTAAATTAAAGTTTAATCGACTCTATTGTTTACGATTAAATGTAAAACTCCTTTTATCATAATGATTAATGAAAAGCGTCTTTAAACATGAATAGAGTCGTGAGGTGCAACGTTTGTTGAAGGTTATACAATAATGATTGAAATAATAGGTTAAATCTTAATATCTTAGAGAGTTCAATTTGCGCATTTTACGTAAATTAAGTAAATCTAAGTGTTATTTGCATATTTGATGGCATTTCAATCGAATCAGAAGTATTCACTATTAGAACATTAATTATTTATAAAATGGTAGCAAATTCATTGACCAACTATTTAAACAAATTTTCATTGCTTAAACTCGATTACTTACCTGTCCAAGCTCCATGGTATTATGTATTCCACCGAATATTCATACTATTCTCATTGATGGTTGCAACCATTAAAGTCATCGTTTTTCTAAGCGTCCAAATTGATCGCTCAACTGCACTCATTTTGGGAGATTACGCTATTATTTGGCCGAAATCTCATCGTCTTTTGTTATTCATTAACATACTTTGGTTTTTAAGCGCTTTCTCTTCCATTCTTTTGCTTCAACGAACAAATGCTTCACCCAAAAAACAGTTCTGGGTTCATTCGCTATCCATTCTTAATGCTGATATTTCGAACTGGAAGTACAGTACTGAATCAATCATTATTTACCTTTTCTTTTTCGTTCTAAAGTCTAATCTATTCATTGCTGGCATTTGCGGTTGGTGCTTGTTTATACCAGGAATGATCGAAATCCAATCGCTCAGTCAGTTTTTACTCATTAACCTTGCAGGTTTAAACGCTGCTATTGGCGGTTACTGTTGCACTTCTTTCTGTGTCAACCTTTCGTTCATATTCGCTTACTACTCGTTAACCACTGGTTTCAAATACAATGCATTCGCATTCAGATTAAACAATGAAGTTTCAACTCTTTCAGATCCAACAATTGTTGATTCAATAAAGAATGATTTTATTCAATTGTTGATCGAGAATCATAAAGCAAACTCTTTTTGGACGCAATTGAACTCAACGATTTTTCTGCCTACTTTTATCGCTCAAATTCCCATCCTTTACTTGATCTTTTTTGTTCCCTTAACCAGCTTCGTCAAGTTGTCAATGGTCGTTCTGGGCGCGCTCAACTTTCTTTGTGGTCAATCGATTACCTTTCTAAGTGGCAGTTTTGCTAAAATAAAGGTATGAATTACATTTTACTTGTTCTCTGTGAATCTTTATTGAACTTGTTATTTGATTAGTTTGCTAAATGCCGCAAACAGCTTAATCGAGTTTTGATCAAGCGTAGGGATTTACCATTCTATCTCAGAATCCGATTGATTTTTTCATCTGATTACTTGATTAATCATCAATTGTTTTACATCTTTGGACAATTTGAATTCACTCAAATCAATTATCTGCTGGTGAGTATTAATTGGACACAAATGAAAGATCTGCTAATGAAGGTGAAATACTTATTTATCGTTTATTAATTCTTAGGTTATTCTTGAACTTATATCGCATTTACTGTTACTCATTGCAAATGTTGGTGCTAACTGAACATTCATCTAACTTGATGGTTTATCTGGACTGAAAGCTGTCAAGAACATTATGTTTTACTACAATACAATAATACAATTATTTACTTAATTAAATAAATGCTATAATAATTTTGTGTTTCAACATTTGCCTTTATTGACATAATTTAATAAATTGACCTTATTTTTTCCACCAATTCTCAAAATTCAAATGAATCTTGTGTTTACTGGAAGACATGTTCTGCTATCTTTTGAGAATTATTTTGCACAATCAATTCGCCGCTAGTTAATATAAATCATTAGTCTTCATACTACATGTTTCCTTTCATTTTTCATTATGACTAAAACCTAAAAGTTAGTCGCTCAAACCTTTCCTGTGTTATTCAACAGAATGCATTTAGTATGGAGAGTTGCCTGAAACTTAAGATTTCAGTGGCGGAGACTCAACTTGAAGTTATGCCTTTAACGATATTTGCAATGAAATCGAGATTCGAATGAAGATGCAATGAAAATCAAGTTTCCTTTTCCTTTGTCACTTGTTTGTGTACACTTGCATTGTTGTACCTCAAAGACAAAGTTTGCTTCTTCGTATTTCTTTAAGAAATTTATAATTTATATCTCTTAAAATCTCTGGTACCAGAACCTATTTATATTTCGTGATCACTTTACAGTTAAACTAATTTACTTGAATTTAATTTGCAGTTCAATTCTCTCTCACTAATGCTTCAAGTGTGTTTTATTGTTTCATCTGGTCAAAATCTTCAACTCAAGGTTTCAGTAAATCCTTGATCTCACTACACAACCAACGCAATTGTTGCTTGTGCTTCTGTCGCGCACCCTAACCTTTACAATACCTCAAAATTTCATAAACTGATATCTCAGAAAAAAATAAACAAGATTTTCAAATTGCTCATAGTTGAATCCATTCTAAAGAAAAGTTGAGTCCTTAACTGCTAAATAAAAAATGAAATTGCTAATCAAAATAACGTTTACACATCTGATAGCTTGAACCAAGTAAATTTTGCGAGTAAGACAAACAACAATGTACACTGAATAAACAATTAGTAGGTACGTATCATTTAAATAACCTCCACGAGTAGTTATATGGTTTACTGCAGAGGTCGTAGTCAGAGTCAGTTTTAACGCTTTGTTTGATATCTACAAGATATTATAAAGGTCAGAAGCTACAAACATGTGATCCATTTATCGAGAAGTTCTACTGTTTGCTCAGTAATCGATGCTAATCCGAAAAAGATTAAAACGTTCAGGCTAAAGAATTGACTTTATTTGTCACTGGTTTTAAAATCACCTATGTTGAATCTTAATTCTAATCACAAATTATTTCGACGGTTTATTGTCACCATAAGTCTTAATAGCTGGAATCGCGCTTTCATCAGACTTTCACCTTTTTTAGAAAGGAACCAATAGAACCTTCCGTAAATCGTTTTTGAAGTTTAGAGGCCTTTTCATAACGTTTTTAGAGCACAAAAAAACAGAAAACACGTATTAAAGAAGACCTGTTTCGTCATCTTGAAAAAAAGATCCGAATACACTAGTAGTCAGAGTTAAGTTAACAAAACGGAGATTTTTTCGTAGTCGGCATCTAACAATAAATAAAAGTACCTTTACGATCGAATTTAATTTTGCCAGGTTTCCTATTGTTTTGTGTCTCTGAAAACAAAATAAGCCGAGATGGCGACACTTAAAAATTAACTTAACTCTGACCCTTTTTTGTTAACTTAATTTTAGTATTTAATTTAATAATTCAAATTATTATAAATATAATTTTTGTTCATGGAAGGGTTATATAACCTGTGCCTGGTCCTCGGACAGCCCTTTCTGTTGTTTATCCTACTATTTTGTCACATATTCCTCTACTAAGCCTTGTTGCTTCCCACGTGCTCCACACACAGGTAAGTCTTGACCGATTTGAACTTCACTTCAGGGTTCATTTCACTAGAGAGGGCCTAACACCCCACCTTGATATGCATAATTACAAAAAAATAATCACTAGCTAAAAATAATACTAAAAATAAAGAAGCCCTAAGAAAACCTACATGGAAAATAGATATCTAGACTCGATTGTTGTATCACTTCTTTGTGCACTGCAATGGATAAACCGGATAAACTGCCTCAGACGATCGAGTGATGGTCTATTCAGATGGTGACGATGGATGACTTGACTTAACCATGGATTAAATTCATTCTTCTATCCCCTCTAACCCTTCCTTTCATTTTATTAATTGAATCTTTGATGTATCTGTACTTTGTATTCTGAGTAGCTTGCCAAGCTATGTATGGCCCAGGGGGTGAACCTTGAGTCACTCGGCCATGAGTGCCTGGTTGCTGTATTGCAGTTTCCAATAAATTTAAGTCTGACTACTAGTGTAGCTGGTTGTGTTCACTAGATTAACTTTCTGAGTTCAAATCAAGCATATTGACATTGCATTCAACCTTCGTATTTTCAATTTTTTGTCTGGCTATTTGGATACCTCAAAACTGCCAGTAAAAGTCACAGGGAGAGATGATTTTTTCTTGTTTTATTATCTTGAAAATGTAGAATAAGCGCAGATGAAAGATTGAAAAAGAAAGAACTAGGGCCAAAAGGATAGACAAAGGTGCAAAAAATAGATTTTGTCTAAAGTCTCGTAAATTTGCTTTAAAAATACCTGAATTTTAATGAAGTTCGAAAATAAATATTTTTGTTTAAAAAGGTGGTTATGGTAATCATGGCTCAGTTAAATTTTAGTTGATTTGTATTCATTCAAAATAAACATTTATTTAAACCAAATACTGTTGCAAGCTGAACCCTCTTAAATTGTCTAATAATGAGTATATAAGACGATTAGTTGATCGGCGAATTGATATCAGTTGAAGTTTTATTTTGTTAAAGTTAATCTGATTTTTTAGTTTGCATTTTTATTAACAAGTGAAGAAAAAAAGACAAAATGCTATTGAATAAAACAGTTCAGTTCGTGTTTTTCATCGCTTACATTGTCCTCTTCAATCATGTTTCTGCTCTAAGACTACGGAAGTTCGCACCTAAAAGAGCGGTGAATGCATTGGCAAGTCCAGGGGGAGGTGCAGGTTTAGGAGCTCCCCCACTATTTCCATTCCAGCCTACGGGGAGTATGTTTATGACTACGGATTTATACACGCAAATTCCAATGAGAAGTACCATTGATATGTGAACAGCAAATGATTGCATCGATTATGAGGAAATCTCCATTCAAACAAACAGTTATATCCCTCATACAGTTAATTTCATGAAATTAACACTAATTATGCGTCTCATCTTCTGTTACCGAATTGCAAACTCATTTTCTAAACAAAACTAAGCAAATCTATTTAATAATCAAAAAACATCAAAAAATTGAGAAAAGTTAGCGAGCAAATCAAAGGGGAGACCCTTTGATTTTGTAGAATTTTCGTCAATATAAAAATACAAGTATTTAATTTAAAGCCGTATAAATTCTGAACTAAACCATATTTTCCTGTTCTATTAATTAGAAAATAATTCTTAGCTATTCAGCTATCAATAACCGAAAATTCATAAATAAAATACCGATGCGAAATTATCAACAATCAAACTTCCGTCATTTTGGAACGGACAACCTAATATTAAAGGGATTGATTAATTCAACTGTTTACTTGCAGATTCTCCGCAATTATTTTACCGGTTAACATGAAGTGTTTACAATGAAACTTTTCGCGAGTTTTGCATATTTAATTGGAAATAACCTGAATATATTGCCATTTACAAGTTGCTTTATAACTTTTGCTGCAACTCAACTCTAGAATCTTTAAAGTATCGACTTTTTCTTAGTTCAGAATTATTCGTGCTTCTTTATTATTAATAGATTAATAGATAGATTTAGTTAGATTTTGAAACTAAAAGTTTCAAATCATGATAATGAATGAAACCTGAATGATTCTTTAATAATAGGTTTTATTTCTTCATGAAAGGAAATTGACTTTAAATGAACGTTAATTATTATCACAATCAATTGTTATGATTAATTAAAAGAGTAAATCATGAAATAAGATATTAATGAAGAAATGCAATACACGCAAGTAAATGTAATGGAAACTTAGTCTTAGATTTGCAATTGCATTTGCATAACTCAAAACTAACAGAATGAATAGAATGATGCAAAACTCATTGACCAATTACTTGAACAAATATTCATTGCTCAGACTTAATTATCTGCCTGTGCAATCAACCAAGTATTATGTATTCCTTCGAACATTAGTTCTTCTAACATTAATAGCTGTAACGATTAGATGCTTCTTTTTAAATGTCGTTAAACTTGATCATACAACTGCACTTCTCTTGGGAGACTATGCTATTAACTGGTCAAAACCTCATCTCTTTTTGTTATTCATCAACAATCTGTGGTTCCTTTGTGGATGGTGTGCCATCTTCTTGTTCCAACGAACCAATTCTTCACCCAAAAAACAGTTCTGGTTTCACTCCTTATCCATATTAGATACTAATATTCCTGACTGGCAGCACAGTACCGAATCAATTGTCATTTACCTTTTCTTTTGCATTTTAAAGTCCAATCTAATTCTCGGTCCGTTGTTCAGTTGGTGTCTGTATATTCCAGTGCTCATCGAAAGTGAATCGATCGGTCAATTTTTAATTATCAGTCTTTCAGCTTTCAATGCTGCTATTGGCGGTTACTGTTGCACCGCTTTCTGTGTCAACTCTTCCTTCATATTTGCTTTTTACTCTTTAAACAGTGGATTTAAGTATCTTAAACTTGCTTCGAGATTAAAGCGTCAAGTTGCGAGGCGCTCAAGTTCATCAATTATTGACACAATAAAGCATGATTTGTTGCAATTGTTGATTGAGAATCATAAAGCAAACTCTTTCTGGACGCAATTGAACTCAACTTGTTTTTTGTTTACTTTTTTTGCTCAAATTCCAATTTTGTACTTAATATTCTTCGTACCCTTGACTAACTTTGTCAAATATTCAATGGTCATTCTTGGTGCCCTCAACTTTCTTTGTGGTCAATCGATTACCTTTCTTAGTGGCAGTTTTGCTAAAGCAAAGGTATACATTTTGATATTTATCTAAATTCAAGCGATAATTCAAACTGCAAGCATATTCATGATTCGATAAGCCAATTAACAAGCTCGAAATTCTGCATAATTTTAACGCATGAGTTTCAATGATTGTGTTTTGTGTAAAACTGTCTAAACCTTTTATTATTATTTAATATTACAATTAGATATTTTATTTTTTAGTTTGATGAATGCCGGAAACAGTTTAATCTTATTGTGAGCAAACCCAATGATTTGAAGTTATATCACAGAATAAAGTTGCTTTGTTCGGCTGATCATTTGATTATTCGAAAACTGTTCTACATCTTCGGAGAGTTTGAATTTAATCGCATAAATTATTTACTGGTGAGTATTTAATGGAAGTTATTACTAGGAATATCTCATCAATGAAAATTATCTTTCTTCTCTTTCGTCAATTCTCAGGTGATTCTGGAAATCATATCACACCTTTTGTTGCTCATTGCTAATGCTGGCATTAACTGATCAATACTCAATGACCATTCACTGCAGCATTACTGTACAATTATCCATCTCGGAATATTACGAAAAAAGTGTGAAGAACTCGAAGGGACTCGAACTTGTATAATGCATTATCTTATACACACATATATACAAACTTATGACTTTTTGATTCATTATCATATTCGTCATCATTTAAGCTCAATATAATTTTATAGGAAAACCCATGATTGAGAATACCCACGATTACTCACCAACTGAGCGCTTTTTGTACTATTTAGAAACCTATGAAGCTTACGATCATAAATCTAATGATGAACTACCATTAAAGTCCATTCGGGTCCAATTTTCCTTGGGACTTCACGAATTACATGAAACGAATAAAAATTTTTCTCTAAATGATGATTACAATCTTTGATTCAATCTTTAATCAAACATCGGATAATAGATGGTTAGAAATCAATTTAATGTAATCATACGGCCATACAAATGATTATTTTGCAAAGTTATAAATATAAGAAGGGCAATCGTCTTTGAATGGGTATTTTCTGTTGGATACTTATTGACATGATGATACGACATCATGGTACAATTAATCATAGGTTTAGTGTTGCCTGAATCAATAAACAATCAATCAATCAGTACCGAAATAGGGAATTGAATCATTGAGTGGAAGAGTTCCAGTCGTAAAAGAAAACTCGAAATTGGGTTTGGTTGATGCCTCTAATCGAGCTTTTCTTGCATAGAACAGTGCGAACACAATCTTCTTATACATTAATACCGTTTTGGTATTTTTCGGTCAAAATTTCTCTTCACACAGAAAGTCTATAAATTTTCTGTTAATCGCAAATAAAAGGTCTTGTTTCTTGGTCTGAATGATAAAATGGAACCTCACCCTGATTTATTAGCACAACATAAATTGGCAAGCGAGTCATATGGCTGGATGGCTTCTACATCCATCCCTCGGTAGCCATGCTAAGCTTGGCGAGCATTACATCATGTTTTTTTACGTAAAATTAGTATAATTCCGTTAGTAAATTTTGAATGGGATAGTCGTCCCAGGTTTGATCAAAGCCAAGGCAAACATCCCCGTCATCATATTTTATTCCAATAAATTTTTGTCCACCACAAGGGTGTTCGTTATATCTTCACAACACGTGGAGAGCACATTGTATCTGGTACTTACCTTATTTAGCAATAAAACACAAATCAATGAAAATTGCTGATAACACTGGATTCACAAATATTAATAAATTAAAAAATAATTAGTAAATTATAACTAAAGTAATTAATAATTATCAATAAGAAAGAAAACATGGAGAGAAAATCAGGAAAAACTGATGAAAAAAGAGACTAAAATAGACAGTGAAAAGAAAGAAAAACAAGAGTTTTCACTTTGATTCTATTAGGAACCATTTTAAATCACCAAAAAATCAATGAAAAAATACAATAACACTAAAAATTGAAAATTTTAATTTTGTATCATGTTCAACTACTAGCAGCTGAGCTTTGTAAATAGCTTGTATAGCTCCGCTATTTACACGAATAAAAAGGTTTTTAGTTTTAATAAAAACTCAACATTATCTAAATAAGTTTTTTATTTAGATAAAATTTTCATTTAAATAATTTCTTTTTTCGGATTCACCTTAAATTGCAAATTATCCAACCTATCTTTTTTTCAAAAGACAATCTAATTTTCTCCTTTTCATTTGCAAAATTTGCACAATAAAAGAAAAATTATAATGTATTAAATAATATCCGTTATTAACATTTACTTTTCTTGCACTCGACTATCATGCAATTTCATTGTAATCAACTCAACCGAAAATAAAGATAAAAAAGTAACAATCTCTCATTAAATAATGTTTCTCTTGTAGAAACAGTTGCATCTTGAGAAGCGGAGTTTACTGTGCATGATGCTAGAAATTAGATTGTAAGAGAAAACTTATTGTGAAATTAAGTTCAGATGTATGAAATGACGCACAACTCAGTAGAATCAAATCATGAGCACCAAATAAAAGATTGCTTGACAGTTAAGGACACATTTCAATAAAAATTATAATAACAGACCTCAAGAAAAAAACCTCAAAATTTTTGTAATTTTCACAGCTGCATCTATTCTCGAAAAAAATTTAGATTTAAAAAGATGAAGAGGCAAACATTTACCAAGAGTGCTTGAAATCTATAGATAGGTTAGCCATAGTCTTGTTAGCTTAAGCCATCAACAAAGGGTGCAACTTTTATGCTAGTAACAAGTTATCAAAGCCTGAATTTGGACAGACTTTATTACGTCAAAAAGCTACAAACTTTATTAATCACTGATACAACCTTGAAGATTTTTCTTGCTTTCCTCAATCAATTCGCAAAATCGAAAGCATAATTTGAAGTATTGGTTGATCTGAATGAGCATCCTTAACAATGGATGCATTTTTCAAATTTGGACAGAAAACAATAGAAAAATTCTCAAGGAAACCTTGTTACTCAGACACTGTTAACTCCATTCAAATATCGACCATTTCTCGACTCTAAATTACAGTTTGCCTCGCTAACTTTATTGTAGCAAAGAGCCTCTTCAGCCACGATAATGACTTCAAAAGATTTCATTTTCGTGAATTAATACTCAATTTTATCACAATGAAGGTCATAATCAATCTTTATGATCAATTAAAAAAGTATAAGTTTTGATAAAAGCCAAAAAGTAACTCGATCATCCGAAATTAATGGAACCAGAACATTGAACATGGAATATTGCAGAGCCCAGCAATATAATTGTTCAATTGAATGCAATCACGTCGAGAATTGCAAATCAAATGAAGATGAAAATGAAAATTAAACACAATGCGTTGACCAATTACTTGAGAAAATTTTCATTGCTTAAGCTTGATTATTTAACTGTACAATCACCCAAGTACTACATATTCATTCGGAGTTTTGTCATTTTCAATTTGATAGTTCTAAACACTAAGTTCGTCATTTTCATTACAGTCAAACTTGACCACACAACTGCTCTCAACTTCGGAGATTATGCGATTAACTGGTCAAAACCTCATCACTTTTTGTTATTCATAAACATTCTTTGGATTTCCTGTGGTTTGTCTTCAATTTATTTGTTCCGACGAACGAATGTTTCACCGAAAAAACAGTTCTGGGTTCAGTACTTATCCATTCTAGATGTTGATATTTCTGACTGGAAGTACAACACCAAATCAACCATTATTTACCTTTTCTTTTGCATTTTGAAGTGCAATCTGTTTCTTGGTGCTGCGTTTAGTTGGTGTTTGTACATTCCAGTGCTCAGTGAAAGTCAATCAATTAAGCAATTATTTTTCATCAGTCTTGGCAGTTACAATGGTGCTATTGCAGGCTACTGTTGTACATCTATTTGTGTCAACTTTTCCTTCATATTTGCTTTCTACTCGTTAACCACTGGATTGAAGTACGACAAACTTGCTTCGAGGTTGAAGAAACAAGTTTTAACACTTTCAGACCCAATGCATGTTGACACAATAAAGCATGATTTGATTGAATTGTTGATTGAAAATCATAAGGCAAACTATTTCTGGACTCAATTAAATTCGATTGTTTTCCTTCTTACCTTTTTCGCTCTGATTCCCATTTTATACTTAATCTTCTTCGTACCTTTGACTAACTTTGTTAAATTTTCAATGGTCATTCTGGGCACTCTCAACTTTCTTTGTGGACAGTCAATTACCTTTCTAAGTGGCAGTTTTGCTAAAACAAAGGTAAGTATTTTGATATTCATTTACTGTAAACAAATTACTGTTTTACCGTTTATCGTTGCAGTTCGATAGATGCTTTAGACAACTAAATCGAGTTTTGATCAGTCGAGATGATTTCCAATTCAATCACAGAATAAAATTGATCTGTTCAGCTGATTACTTGATAAATCGCCATTTGTTTTACATCTTCGGAGGATTTGAATTCTCTCAAATTAATTATCTTCTCGTGAGTATTTGTTAAATCAAAATGAAAGTTTTATTCAAAAGTTTTTTCTGTCATCTGCAGGTTATACTTGAGATCGTATCACTCTTGTTGCTACTAATAGCAAATGCTGGTGTTAGCTGATCAGTATGAGCAGATCTTTCTTTGGACAAATTGCCAATATAAAAATCAATTCTGAATCCACCCAAAATCATCTTTCATTTACTTAAAGTGAAATTCAAAAAGTAGGAGAGGCTTCTGTTGATAATACAATTTTATTAACCTTACAAAGCAAACGAGCGGTGAGGACCCTACAAGGTAATTCAAAGGTATTTTTATTAGATCATGTTAAAAAAATAGATTAAAATTGAATTCAAAATATAGAATCATGTGAATGCCTCCAGCCGAACACCGCCAACCTCGTTTCCTATTGTTATCTATGTAAAGCTATCTCTTCACTACTCTTTAGTAAAATTCATGTTTTAAACTCTCGTTACAGTATTTTGCGTGTTCTTTCAGCGTTAACTATTTGGTGTCCACAAACAAGTGCAAGTAGTTTTGCTTTTTGAAATATACCAAAGTATTTCTGGTAAAGGATGCCGTCAAAATGTTTTTTACCAATTCTGTAATTGAGCTGAACTAAGTGCATACTCATTGAAGAGTTGAGTTTAGCAACTTGAGCCATTCTTTGATATGATTTGAACGTTCCAAAGATGCATATTCTATTTTCAGTTTCATCATCAGCAATTGAAATTTGCTGGCCGGTTGGCAATACTGCAAACTTATCAGGTATATTTACTTATTGTCAACGGAAGTTTTGGCAAAAGGGAAAGTTTTGTACTAAATGTTGTTGGTTGCATTGAGATATAAGGCTTTATTCAGGTAAAAGACTTACTAGCATGATCAATAGTCTATCCACTATAATTCATTAACTCTGTTATTTAAACCGAAGCTAAACAACTAAAGTTAACTTGAGAGCACTTTTTTCATTAGCAATGGAAGAAGATGATTTAACCCAACAACATGCTAAATTTTTGTAACTTGATTTTGTTCCAATTGAACCCATTGGCAAAAAACTTTCTAATTGACAATGTATCAGTATGTAAGCCGGAATGAATGCTTCATATATTTCATTACTGAATCAGAAATCATTTCACTATTGACTACACAACTAAAAGGACTAATTTTTCACAAAAATTATCAATTGAGCTTAGAACAAAACGCAAAATATAGTTGCTTACCCAATAATATAAAACGAATAATTTTAGCAAGTATTCGCGAGAGATTTTCATACGCTAACTCAAAGTGCATATTAAAGAAGTTTGATGATAATGAATGTGAAGACGCAAAGAGTAGAGAAGCTTCTCGCAATTCTTTATTGATGACGAAGAAACTTGATAATTTTAACAAACTTACAAGTATTGTTAGAAAGTTAGTCGCCAAGCTTTTAAGTCTAAATTAACTTTCTAAATTAGTCGTATTTTTTCAACGGATAAATGCAATGGGATTTTTGAAATAAATTTGAATATTGATCTTACTCTTGAATGTGGAATAAATTGTGATACATCGATCAAAATTTGTCTACCACATCGTGATAGATCAGTTGGTTATAATGGGAATTGTTCTTATGGCCAAGTTATTGTCACGCCAAATGAGTATTCGAAAGTTCACAAAATTAAGTTCAATTTCACTTGGATTCGTAATTTTACTTTTATCCTAGGCTCTCCAAATATCTAACTCAGGAGTTGATGTTCCAAACATCTTCTGCTACATTCATTCTAAGGATCTATCGAGGTATCTTCTGTTTGGAAAGAAGAAACTATTCGTACTAATCAGACTAACATAGTTGTCAAAACCCGTGTTCTTTGTGATCGCTGTAGCAAAAAATGTATTCGCATTATGGTGGTTATTATATTCTATGATCGTATCACTTTTGACCATATGTCTATTCTGAATCAACATGATTTAAAAAATAATCTTCAATGAAAGCTTGAAGTTCATTATCTTGTTTAAGTCTTGCAGCGCCAGTTCGTGTAGTGCCAGCGTTGAAATCTCCAACAATTACAACTGCCGTACATGACTGACGCTGATTTTGTATGGGACGCATGGGAGAATACACTTTTACGAAGTTTAGATATTCAATTATCCCTCATCAAAAACTTTAAAAGAGCCAAAGTGAAGTTCTTTGACAATAACCCGATTTGAACAAACCCTATTAGCATAAAAAATACGTTTTTGAATCGGCGAGGCGACAAAACCTCCATGGGAGTGATTTTTAATAAGCTGAGTCCGAAGAAGTACTTCGTACTTGGCATTCGTAAATCAAGTTTTCCTCGTCTTAGACGTTCAAATTACGCATCATTAGAACAATTTTGTATTCAACTTTGAATTAAATTATTTCTCTCTTATTATTATATGATAGAATGACTCATGAAATTGTAACTTTAAATCGTTAAAATATCAACTATTTATCTGCAAACCATTGCTCACCTCACTAAATTAACTTAATTTGAATTAAAAGTCTTCTATTATATATCATGATTCATGATGATGACTAAAGAAGTGTTCTATTTCTTCATAGACAAATACATGAATTGGCATTAAATTGAAGGTTAAATCAATATTTATGATCAATTTAGAGCCGAGTAAACTTCAAAGATGAAAATGCAAATAGAATGAAAAGTTTCCCAATTGGCATGTGACATTCAAAAGCCAAAAGTGATTTTTCTGAATTTCGTTGCAATTGATTGAGTAACTATTAATTGCCAAAAAACTGACAAGAAACTCATTTAATTATTACTTGAATAAATTTTGTTCACTCAAGTCGTACAATCCCCATGGCACTTTGTCTCATTTCGAGTTACTTTGATATTCTTACAAACTCTCATAATCATCAGATTCATCATTTTGTCACCGTCAAACTTGAGTACAACTGCACTTAACTCAGGAGGTTAACTGGCCCAAGCCTCACTTCTTAATAATCATCAACACTCTTTGGTTTTCACTTTTCTTATTCCAGCGAACGAGCGTTTACTCAAAGTCAATTTTTACCTCCCAACCTTTCAGGTTTCAATGGTTTTATTGCTGGTTACTGTTGCACTGCTTTATGTGTCAACTTTTATTCACTAACAACTGCTTTAAAATATGAATAATTTCGGCTCTTTCAGATTCAATGATTATTTACTCAATTGATCGTGATTTAATTCGTTTGTTGATTGAGAATCATAAGGCAAACTATATCCGGACTCAATCAAACTCGATCATTTTATTTTTACTTTTGTCACTCAAATTCGCATTCTTTACTTGATCTTTTTTATAACATTGACCATTCTTATCAGAATCTCTCAATGATATATATCGAAATGTTAGTTAATCTGAAAGAATAATCATATTCTGATAACTTTCCGTTAGCAGTTTGCAGAGACATTTTCATTGTATATCTTGTGAGTCTTCACTGTGCTTGGCAAGTACAATATCAACGCGAGGTTGAACTTTTTTAATCACTTTTACTTTTAAACAAACTGAAATCAATAAACGATTAATCAATCACATTCAAATGCCATTTCAAGCAAAAGTAAATCAAACTGCTTTTAAATGCAGTAGATGGCAGCTCACGAGAAGCCTAAGATTGGTCACAATTACAGTTGTATTAATAGCTATTATAATATCAATAAATTGAAAATAAATTATTGAATTTGTTCTAAAAAGCATTTTTAGCACTATTTGACATTTAAACTCAAGTATCTTCAATCTTAAACACTCAACATTGATGAACAAAAGCGATATTGATTCTTGTTGAAGTATAACTGAAAAACCTAAATGAATGGAACCTTGATTAATCAAGAAATTATTGCTACGAATATTCATAAGCTGACATTGATATTTAAACCACATGTTAAACACGTTTGAACAATGAAATATTACGATTAAAAAGTTAACCAATTATTGTTAAACTTTAAACCAATAAGTGAACATAAGAAACAGCAAAATGTCCCAAATATTTAACGATGTTAAGCAACGCAACAAGCTATGATAATTGAAGCGATAGTAACCCAAGCATAACCTGACATGTATTAAGATCAATTGTTTTTCAGTTTAACAACCAATACAGAAATAAATTTTGTTATCAATTGTAATAATTATAATTAACATGCTATTCAATATTTGAGCTGAAAAGAGGAGGGAAACTTGTTTACATCTTAATTTGAGAAAGTAAACGATTAAAGATTTGTTCATTTGTCGCAGTTTGAATTAGTTCAATTGTTTAATGTTGGTAAACCATTTTGGCTCAAAAATCGCTCTGCTTTTCCTGTCAAACTATGGTTTCCATTTGTAATTTTCAATTCAATTTCTAGTGTTATTCATAACCATTATGAAAGTAAATTGGATATTCAATGTAATCTGTGTTGTTTCGGTGTTAATTGCAAAAGCACTTGTTGAGTGTTCAATGAATTTTGCTGTTCAAGTTCCACCATTTTCATTCAACTTGCCTCGCTATCGAATGCCACCAATGAAGATGACAATGGTTATGAACCACAATCCAGACTCAGATCATGTTAAACTCGCATTTCCAGGAATGACAATAACAAACAGTCCAGATAATTCAATCATAATCAAGTTAGTATAAAGGTTCCTCTTATTTATTCTTAAATATATTCAATCATTTCAAAGTCTGACCAGTTTAACATAATGTTGAATTGAACCCAATCGATTGAATAAAAAAACTTAACTGGCTTTGGTGAGGTTATGGATGAATCAATGTTAATCCAACAGCTTATTTAAGTTTCGAGCCTAAGCTGGGCTCAAATGTACATTCCTTGTCTAGTTAGAAGGCCAATTACATTGGGTTAGCAACTTAGCGTGATAAGTAGACCTCAGTCATTTGAGTGCAAAGGGTCAGTTGAAACTGTTTCAAAGCAAACATTATCAAAGAGCCTCCATCTTTCCCCTTTCGTATAAACTCATTAACCAGGATTAGCATTGCTTTTGTTTACCAAATCATGCTCAAATGACTCGACTAATAGACGACACAAACGGTTTAATTTACTGCAAACAGGAAACTTTTTAATCGTCAAGTTAAGTGAAATGACAAGTCGAGAAACTCGAACCTGTTTATTGATCGACTTTAACCATTAGCGAAGTTTCTCAATTCAATCAGACAGAGTATTTTAATTTTTATCCAAAAAGCATTTACAAACCAAGAAAAGGCAGCCAATTGAACGCAAACAACCTGAGACCTTTGACCCGAAAAACCTCGAAGTTTCCAGAACTTGTTTTTGTTTACCTTTCACATTTTGTCCCCTTTCTTCAAAAGATAAAAATGGTCATTTTTGGACAAAAAAGTTATTCTAAATTGTTTTCAAGGTTGTCAGGTACAGCCTGAGGGTCACTTAGAGGAAAGGTTAAACACTGACCAGGGTTTTCCCAAGACATTAGCCTAAAGGCTTTAAAGGTAAACCATTGAAAAGGGCAAAAAAGAATGAACGAAAGAAGGAGAGAAAAGTTTGTTTTTTTTCTGTTGGTCAAGCAAGGTAATTATGCAAAGTAATGTTGGTAAAACCAAGTTAAGGCCATTCAAGTTGTACTTTGATTTAAATGATCAACAATCTGATTAAAGAGTGAATGAATGAAAATCCCAAAAGCAAATTATCTGAACAGAAATTGAACGCTCAATTTGTTTTCCTTTTTCTTCAGTGAAAACAGTTCAACAGATTTATCTGGTTACAGTAGACCTTATCATAAATTGCGTCCTTCACCTTCAAGTCCAATGGCTTATCGTCGTAAATTGTACCGAATGCGTGGAATCAAATATGATCGGAATTATTTTGCGAAAGTCGCCCAAACTGTTTCGATTCCTTACCTTTTGGTTAAACCTCAATTCACTCCAGTCAAACCAACAATCAATTGTCCAAACTGTTACTCAAATTCACAGAAAATTGCTCACCATCATCACCATATTTTTCATGATAAAAACAGAAACTTGAATAAATCGAAATCTGGTCAAACCTTTTCACCGCACATGAATCTTTTTGCGACTCAATCCAAATCTTTCAATGGAATGTCAACAATTCAAATTAATCACAGTTAACTTGTTAACTTTTCATCCGATTATCAGTTGGAAAGATGAACAAGAAACTTTCAAATTTTTCATTTGATCAACATTTAACTTTTCATTATAAATGATTAAATGCTCACAGAGTCATGAATAAACACAGATAAGAAGCTTAAATTGATCTAAATTGACATAACTATTTAATTTATTCATCTAGTTTCGAGGCTTACCTTTAATTACTCAAGATTACGCTCAACTTGACTTCACCTAATGCATTTGATCATTAATTTTAATCTGGTTAAAATGCTCTTCATTAATATATATTCATCTAGAGAATGATAAATTTAATTTAAATTATGATCAGCAAATTTAGTTGATAAGGTCAAGGTTAATCTTGAAAATATTGAAATAAAATATTGTATAAAGCTATTTTCATCATTAAGAGCGTAATTAAATTTTGTATAAAATAACTTTTTTAATAATAAATAACCTTTAATTTGTTTTATTTCAAGTTCAGTTTTAAACCAATTATAATTAACTGTAAATTTAAGTTAAATAAATTCGTTTATTAACACCTTGGGCTTCAATTTTATATTATTAATAAATAAGTCAAATGTTTGTTTTGGAAGAAAGCTCAATGAATCATGATTTGATTTCTAATTTCTTTATTTCTCAATTTGGATTGATTGTAAAACCAATCAATGCGTTTGTATAAAAAGGCAATATGAAAAAACAATGGAAATGCCTTCCATTATGACAATAAATAGCGTGACATTGATATGAATAAACATAAGAAATGAAAAATATAAATTAAACAGATATTTTACAGGTGAATTGGGTTACTTAAAAAGGTGTGATAATCAAGGATGAAAGCTTAATTTACAATTGGTTGTGTTCATGGTTTCCATCTGAATTGAAAATTTCAGTTCAACCCGTAATTTTGACTTGCAATTTTATCAGGATTATTTGCTCAATATGAAAAGGCTGAAAATGAGATTAATGAAGTGATGATGAAGTAGATGAACGGAGCAACCAAGTTTAGATAGACTGTGGGATGAGTAAAGGAAAGTCCTTTTACCATTACTCCAATAAAGGCTTCAGGCGAAGTTGAAAAGGGAGTGAAATAACGGAAAGATCTCATGTAATAAGGCAAAGCTTCATAAGGCCAAAGGACGCCCCCAACGAACATGCAGGCCAACATGAAACCAGTGGTAAATATGAACATGTTGCCAATGCCGGACGAGAAAAGGGCGCAGATGAAAGTCGATGTGATTCCAGAAGCTACTTGAAGCAACAGAATAGAACAGGCAAGTACAATTGAACCTTGGCAGGGAACTTTGAGTATGTATAGAAGAAAGAGAAAAAGAGTAACAACATGGACACCTGTGGTTACAAAGTAGACCACGAAATGTCCAATAAGTAGTTGGTTGGTTGTTATACCAGCAGCATAATTGCGTTCAAACATATTGTCCATTTTTTCTCTCAACAAACTGAATAATGAAAAATTAACTGAATGCACAAAAACAAGGTAAACGGTAAAAACGGGTAAAATGAATTGATATACACCAAATATATCGTCATTATTATTCATCAATTGTTCAATACGATCGGCATCAGAATGGACAAGGTTTGGTGGACCATAGATTATATCTCCTAATTGAATAGGCAAATCAGTCAGTTTAGGGTTCAAAGCAAGTTGATGAGCCGCTTTTAAAGTAAATTCACGATAAGCAGATAGTAAATATCGGAATATTGTTATTACTAAGACAATGTTGGTATGGTCACCATGAAATGTGATTAGAGATGAATTTAATTGTTGACTCAGTTTATTAACAATGCTTCCGTTAGCATAATAATAGCTATTATTATCGTCAAAAGGAACAAGTTTGGATCGTATTGTGGACGAAAAATTTGCCCCAATATGAATAAACCCGTGAATTATGCCTTTCTTCGTTGAGTTTATAGCGAGATCAAGACTTTGATAATGACGTATATTTAAATGAACAGGGTTAATTGATTGCAAGAAAAGTAAACTGTGATTAGCTGGTTTCTCATCGTTGATTAAACCTAATCTTAATCCTCGAGGAGTTCGTCCATAGAATAGTCCATAAATTGTTATGATGAAAAATAAAATTAATCCTGATCCATAAAAAGCAGGTTTCATTTTGTAAAATCGTAAAAAAATTCTGTTCATAACAGCTTTCTGAATTCTCCAATAATCGGAATTGGTAAACATTGATGATAATGACCAGGTTGATGAAGAGGGTGAAGAAGAAGAGTGATTGAAAGATTCACAGGATTCAACTGAATTGGATTCAGTAACATTTAAATTGTTGTTATTATGCACCGATCGAATAGATAATTGTTTTCGCATTTTGTCTTCTCTGCAAAGACAAGCAAAAGTTTCTTCTAAAGAAGATGTATTGTATTTTATAATAATACGAGAAGGATTATCTTCTTCCAATATTCGACCTTTTCTCATAAAACCGACCACATCGGCTCGTCGAGTTTCTTCAATGTAGTGAGTAGTAATAATTACAGTGGCACCAAAAGTCGATGTTAAATAGTTGATGTAACTCCACATTTTTTCTCGCAAAAGAGGATCAACACCAACTGTTGGTTCATCGAGGATCAATAATTTAGGTCTATGAAGAACTGTACATGCAAACGATACACGACGTTGTTGTCCACCACTAAGATCACCAATTAACCGGTCACCAGAAGGAAGTTCAAGTAATGATAGTAGAGATTTAATTCGTTTAATCATTTCACCATTGGATAAACCATGAATATGCCCAAAGTAAACGAGCATTTCAATGATAGTTAAATCACTATTAAGAGCTACATCTTGAGGCATATAACCAATATTGGGTCCAGGTATACCTAGACCAGGCGAACCTGGTTCTAATCCAAACACTTGGATGCATCCCGAAGTTGGCTTTTTATATCCCACAAGAACACGAAGGAAACTAGTTTTACCACAACCAGAGGGTCCAATAAGACCGTAAACACTTCCACTTGGTACTAACAAGTTTAGATCATTCAAAATCGTTTGATGAGCAGAACGAATGTACACAACATTTCGAGCTTTAACGGCGGCAATTGATTTACTTTCAACAATCCCACCAGTTCCTTGCGGAATCATTGTTGAATAACTGGCGGTAAAAAGAGATGACCCAATAAAAAAGAGAAAGTCAGTTTTGAGCAAGTAAAAGTGGTTCTATGTCAAACGATGAGTACCCGGTTAAAGGCCCGAATGACATGTTTTCAAGCAATACACTTACTTTTATTTTTAGACACTTTCCAGGTTTGGAGGAAGTCAATGTTTGGCCAGATTGGCTCCTTTAACCAACTAACTGGTTATTAGTTGGGGAGGGAAAACCAAACACAGTATAGAGTCCAAAGAGTAGAGAAAGAGAAAGAGAGAGGGAGAGGAGAAAGAGAATAAACTTATTGGGTTTGAGTTAAGAGGACGCCACTTGAGAGGGATGAAAAGAGTTCAATGTCACTGAATAAAAAACCAAAATTGGCTTTTGCCTCAACATTTGAATCCTTGACAATTATAAAATGAATACTCGAAGCAATTTATCGATAATCAGTTAATCGTCTGATAAAACCTGAAATAAATGATTCAGGAAAGTGTAATTGGATCAAAAACTTGTTCATTGATCATGAACTCTTTTCTGGTCGTACGCTTGATCAACATTCATCACTAATATTGGTTGTTCAATCATGGTCGCGAGAAGCGAGGATTTAATTACAATTTAAGTGATAAAATAGTCAAAATTTCCAATTTCAAGATTAAAAGTCAACGCAAATGATTCCGTTAAATGACAACCAATATGATTTGTAGATGAGAAACGCCAAATATTGTAATCAATCACCTTGAAGTTGAAAAACAAACGTTTCAACAACAAGGGTTATTGCATGGTAACTTGATCATCAACATGGCTAAGCAAGTTCAACATCGTTAACCAAATGAAAATTGCAAACTCAAATGTTTTCCAAAAAAATGTTGATCCAACAAAGCACTTCTTTTCTTGTATTTCTTTGTATTAATTTTCAAGGTAAGAATAAAAATGTTCCAGGTTCATTGTTCCTTGAGGCGAAATAGACTACAAAAAGAGATTGTTTATTGATTCAGTAGACAGCAACCGTAGTAAATTGTAACCGGTTACTTATCAGGTAATTATTTGCTGGAAAGATCAACTTTTCATTTGAACAGCAAGAAACAAACATTTTTCCTTTGCATTGAATTGGCGAAAAAAACCAAAAATAAAGTTTTTCCATTTTTTAGGAAATTAATGCTTTTCGCTTTCAATTGACCAGCCAATTAGAAATCATTCCAGAAATGAATATAAACATCGAATTTTCTATTCATCATTCCTCAAAATTTCCCCCTCAGCATTCATACAGAATTGAGCTTCACGTGAGTCAAGTTAATCTTACATTTACATTCCTATTAACAGCTACATTCAATGATGGGATTATTGCGTTTGAAGTCAATGTAAAGTTTGAATTTTTACGCTTTTTAATATCAAGAGTCTGATTCTTAAATCTTCGAAGGTTAAAATTGTTCAGTTTAAGATGCAAAATACTCGGCACGTCAAGCTAATCAACTGGCGATGCATTTTGATGATTCAGTTTAATTGAAATCAAACCATTGAGCTACAAATTATTTTATTAATTTCTTTTACTACAAGTTTTGATTGATTTGTTGAGAAACAAATCGATGCACACATTTGCTCTAGAGCATTAACCACAAGCATTAACAATTTGAGCAACTAAAACAATCAACAATCAGCTTTGCCATTGACAATTATTACTCAACATTACCAGCACCAGCATTGGCAATGAGTAATAGTAAGTGTGTTATGATTTCCATGATAACCTGGGAATCAGAAGAAAGGAAAAAAAGTTAATTTCCAAAGGCCTTCATTAAACACTCACCAGAAGATAATTGATGTGAGTAAATTCAAACTCTCCGAAGATGTAAAACAAATGACGATTAATCAAGTAATCAGCTGAACAAATCAATTGTATTCTATGATAAAATGTTAAATCATCGCGACTGATTAAAACACGATCAAGCTGTTTATGGCATTTGTCAAACTGAAGAAATGAAAGACGAAACACAATTTTTATTTCATTCAATAGATTCGTAAAAAAGCGATTAAAATTCATACCTTTGTTTTAGCAAAGCTGCCACTAAGAAAGGTAATCGATTGGCCACAAAGAAAGTTGAGCGCGCCCAGAATGATCATTGAAAACTTGGTAAAGGTGGTCAAGGGAACAAAAAAGATCAAGTAAAGAATGGGAATTTGAGCGATAAAAGTAAGAAGGAAAATAGTCGAGTTTAATTGAATCCAAAAATAGTTTGCTTTATGATTCTCAATCAACAACTGAATCAAATCACGATTAATTGAGTCAATAATTGTTGGATCTGAAAGAGGTGAGATTTGCTTGCTCAACCTCGATGCGAGTTTATCGTATTTCAAAGCAGTGGTTAATGAATAGAAAGCAAATATGAAGGAAAAGTTGACACAGAAAGCAGTGCAACAGTAACCAGCAATTGCACCGTTGAAACCTGAAAGGTTAAGAAGAAAAAATTGTTCTCTTGAATTGCTTTCGATGAGCACTGGAATATATAAACACCAACTGAATGCACCGCCAAGAATAAGGTTAGACTTTAAATTGTGAAAGAAAAGGTAAATGACGAGTGCTTTGGTTCCTCTTGTCCAATCAGGAGCATGGCCATCCAGAATGGAAAGCGAATGGAACCAGAATTGTTTCTTGGGCGAAACGTTCGTCGATTGAATCAAGTTGAAACAAATGAAGCCGCACAAAAGCCAAAGAAGATTAATTGAGTGCAAAAAGTGATGAGGTGCGCCGAGGTTAATAGCGTAATCGCCAAGCAAAAGAGCAGTCGAAGGACTGAATGGTTCTAATATGAATATGAATCCTTTGAACAATGCAGTTACCAGAAAGAAAAGGCTGAATATTTGAAACAGTAAACAGTGCCATGAAGTCTGTGTTGGCAGATAATGTAGATTGAGCAGTGAAAATTTGTTCAGGTAATCGGTCAATGATTGGCCTGAAACTTCATGATCGATCTTTAACTTCATCGTTTGCTGCCTGTTGATCGAGAATTAAAATGTGAAAATTTTCTCACTTTTGTTTCTTTGAAAAGTTTTCTTAAACTTATTTTTCTACTTTTCATTTTTACTCTTCTTTTTAATTGATCATGCCTTTTCATGATAACCTTCATGGCAGTTGCTTAATTTCTTGTTTAATTTCTCGGTAATGATCTAAGTTTTGAGAATAGTTCTTATTATTGTATTATTGAGCAAAATAATGAAGAGGCAGACAAGAGCATTGCATGTGAAAGTCAAGAATACGAAGAGCAAACGAATTTAATCTTTTTTGAATTTAAAAACAATATGAACGACCATCATTAGAGTGAGAAACTTGTTTGATGGACTTTATTGATCCATTCAGATACAATGTATTAGATAGTATATTGTTGCAGTTGATTGGTTAAGCAGTTTTAAAGTCAGTTAATGAACACAGTTTATACCAATCATACTCTTACAGTTGCATATTAAAAAATCAGTGAGTTTTGTCATGAAATTCATTAAAGATTTTATAAGTTCTGCATTTCATGACTTTATCAAGTTTAAGTGTTTATTGAGTTTATTGATAAACTTCACTTGAAACTAACTTTTATGCTTTGCTGGTTAAACAAGAAATGAATGAAATGTTTAAATTTTCGATCCATTTTATTCCGAACATTTCGTTCCATAACAATTTCAGTGGATTGGGCGATGATGTTTCTTTAAATTGTAATTTGATTCAGTTTTAATATTTTTGTCAATAAATTGTTAAGTTCCATGAATTGATTGCTAGAATGATTCACAAATGATTTAGCCAAATATGATTGGAAACTTGAAAAAGATGCTCGCGATTGAAATTGAGTATCGAAGTTTTTGTCTCTAGTGTTCCAACAAACTCGTCACTTGAATGCTATCTCACATTGATTTACACAATTACATTTACTCTCGAGATGTTTTTCAATGCGATTGAAGAAAAAAGTGGAAAATTTCAGGAAACCTTGTGTTCAACGATAAGATAAATAATAAGGTAATCAGTAAATCCTTTTATCACATTTTCAATTTTATTGGATCAGTTGTTACCCTTTTGTGCCTTCAATCTCTAAAAATGAATATCTATCATTTCTAGACGAATGGGTGAGTCAAACCAGAGAAATGGCGATTGATATTGAACCCAAAATTATTGGAATTCAATTTAAAACAAAGTTTTTATCTTTACGTTTCCTTCATCTATAATACATACAATATACTAAGTCAAAACGCAATTTTTGCGGGCAGATTGTGCCCAAACTGAGCGGGTTCTAAATAAAATTTTTACATAGCATGAAAGCCATGATTAAACTACAATTACGAAAAATAGTCAGGACTTCCTCGGTATTCAGGTTCCTGAGAAATTCACGTTTGAACTGTGAAAAACTTTTTTGATTATTCAGCTTTATTGGATTAGGATTTTGTTTAAAGCTGCCTTTCAAATAAAAAGTTAAGAGTTTGTGAAATAACCTGGTGCTTCAACTTTAAAAGGAGATCGAAGTCTCAACTTGGACTCAATTTTATGATCAGACAATCAACAAAATATCTAACCAATTCAATGTACAGGTACTTAAAGAAAGGCTTTTCTCATCCCAAAATGAATATCAACAGAGAAAAGATGAAGATTTCCGCTTTTGGACTTATCCTGACGAGTTTTTTCATTAAGAATTTAATTTAAGTCTTTTAAATTTGGATACCATTGAATGTGTTCAGAATTAAAAAGAATTTTCGATCAGTCATGATCGCAGGTCCGCTTGTTAAATTAAAGGTTAAACCAGAAAAGCAAGACTGAACGGATCGACATGAAGATGGCAGCATGAAAGTGAAAAGATACAAAATGAAGTGAGTTTGTTCAATTGAAGGTTCAATTAAAGAGGAAAGAAAGTATTTATTTTAGTTTTAATACCCAATAACAGATGTCTCTCTGATTACCTTGATTGATTACTTGTAAAATGCGGAAGTAAAGTTCGAGAAATAACCTTGAATAAATGCAATGGTAACAGATGCATGGTAACGAACCCTTTCTTTCCTTTGCTTTCTTTCCAGTTTCTCTTTCTCCATTCTTCCATCATCATCATTCTCATCTTGTCTTCGAGTTTCGATTGAGTCTTGCGCTATTTTCAAGCCATTCGATTCACTATGGTTACCATGAACAGTGAATACGGAACAGTCTCAAGTCTGTCTTCACCATTGGATCCCAAATAAACTTTGGGGTTTACATACAAAATACCAGTTATCAGGAACCATTTTATTTTCATCTAATCACAGTTACAGAATAGTATTACAAATTGTCGCTCAACCAAGATCAACTTTAAAGCCACAAAGTGAACGATAAGAAAGCAAAAGTGTATCACTGGAACGTGTGGAGGTGGGAGGTTGGAGACAATATCAACAACAACAGCAACAGCAACAACAGTAACAACCACCAAACCATGAAGTACAAAGTGAAGATACAAAATTATCTGAAAGAATCTGGTTCCAAAAGTGGGACTCAAAGTGAATTAAATGAAAACTCAAAGGTCCAACATCTATTCAATGTCGAATCGATGGTTGATAAAAGTGCCAGACTTTCCAGTTTGTCTGTTGAAGGTAATTCAGGACATGATTCAATGAAAGACTGTGGTAGCTGTGCAAGCGGTGAAAGCTCACCAGTTTCAATAACTGATAAAGTTGATGTTGACTCTTCAACCTTAAACAATGTTGATCAAAGAACTCGAAAGCCTCAATGTGCTCGTTGTCGAAACCATCAAGTTCAATCTGATCTTAAAGGTGAGTTTGCCTTTGAATGCCTTAAGAGGAATCACAATTTATCTCTTTTTGTTCTTTCTTTTTTTTCTCTTGCTTCATTTTTCTCTTTCGATTTCCTCGTTTCTTCATTTTAATCAATCAACTCGACAATCTTGAAAAGTCTATTCATTCAATACAAGAGATGATATTTTATGTTTGTTGATGAGGAAGAAGCAAACTTGATGTGCTTCACTACAGCTTATCAGATGACACAATGTCTCTTCTGTTCGCCATCACCATGATCATGAATCTCTGATTCAATCCATCAGATAATTAGTCTATCTAGAAATAGCTTATCAACAGCCATTTCCACAGCAATAAAGAGTTAAACATTCATTCGCAATTACAACAAATGCATTAAATCAATTTAACTTGCAACTGACAACCAAATGTCTTTCATTTTTAGCGCCAATTAATTGTTCATTTAAAAGTGAACAAATTTTCTCATCGATTTGCACTTTGATTAAGATTTAATCAAAATCGAATCTGAACGAAATAAAATATCTAAGAAAATTAGATTTTCTTGTTTTGACCCTTCACTTTAACTTATAATAATTCAATGAATTTTGGGCAATTTTTTCATAGTCAATTGAGTTGAGATTAGGATTCAATTTAAATTAACCTTAAGTTGATATGAAATTGGAAGCTGAGAAATTTTAATGGAAGAATTATTATGAATTTTTAAAAGTCAACTAATTCACTCGCTTGATTGCATTGTTAATTGTACAGTTTAACAAATGGTTAACTGATAGTTTATGTTTTAATTTTACTGGCAGATAGTTTCATCTTGTTGCTAAACTAAACCTGATGAAACTTTACGTTTAACGTTTTACGTCTAATCATTAAGCAAATCTTTTGTTCCCATGTTGCTTGTAAATCTTGACTGAAGAAGCTTCTGTTGAACTTGAGTAAATTTTGAAGGCATTAATTAACATTTCATTTGATAACGATGATTATTTAAAGTCAAACTCGATATAATCAAGTGGATTAAACGATAGCATTTGAAGCGATCTGCTTGCGAATGGCAAACTGTTTCCAGCCTCTAATTAATTGCTTTGAATTGGAAATCTGAATCGACCTTCAATTCCGAGCAGCTACGCCATTCAACTATTTATCATTACATTTTATCGGTTATCTTCAACTTCCAATGTCTTTTGGTTATGATTATAGTTTCTGATTAAAGTTATTAGTTTCTAATCAGATTACTGTTGCTAATAATAGCATGCAAACGTAGTTGACCCATTTCGTTTGGCAACATCTAACAATTATCAGATTTGTTTAAATCAATTTTTCGTTTAATCTAGAAATTCCAACGTTTCATCTTTTCCATCGCAACATAATTATTCATGAACTAGTAACTAATAGCTTCCTCTAACGATAAGGTTAACGAAGACTCACAAGTGGACATGATGATGCCTTGAATTATTTCTCTGAATAAGAATTAGGGTTTTCGATTTCGACGAATTGACATTCCAATGAAGAACTTTTTATAGCGCGTTTGTTTGATATTGAAGCGTCTCGATGGAGTTCAGAAATGATATTTTTTCAGAAGTTGACTTGCAAATTGACTTTGGAACTCGGACATTCCAATGTCTTATAGTTAATAACTGTTCTTTGTAATAAGTAACTGCGATAAGTTTCACTCGAATTTCCATCAGATTAAATCAGTTCATTATCAGCTCTTTCGAACCAAAACTGATTTTAAAAAACTGATTATTAATTTCGAAATCATTAGCATGAAGGGGATTAAAAGTTCTATATTCAGTAGATTTAAGATGATTTTAGAAACGTTGATAGGATAGAATATCTTCGATTCAATGCCTTCCTTTTGAATCTGCCCTTGAATCGGACATTCAATGAATTGGGATGAATATGCGAAATCAGAATTTGTCTTCTCTATTTCATTGCGATTTGCTTAGTCTGTGAATCAACCAGTGAAACCACCAAATGGTTCATGAAACAAATTTAGTTACATTTGATTATTCGTTTATCATTTGTCTCGACGAAAGAAAACATTTTCGCAACATTTTCTAGTGTTAATCTCATTCTTTGAATAAACTGTGTGATGAAACTTTTCATGTAATCATACAAATCTTATTTCATGCCATTTGCTGTTCAAATATTTTACTTGTTTTTTGACAAATTTTCTGATGAACTGTAAATAGAAGGAAATATTTAAAAAGAAAATGATTTTACATTCGAAGACGAAAAAACTGTTTTCATGTGAAGTATTACTCTAGAAGAAGGCATGAGTCAAGCGAAACGATTTGATGTAATTGACATTTAACTCGATTTCGAGTGAACAAAACATTGCCAATCAAATTGATTCCAATAGTGAAAGATTCAAATTGAAGAAACTTTTTTCTCTTTTTTCGATTCTCGATTAGATTCTTGAAGACAAGAAAAAGTTTGAATTTTGCAAAATCCTTTCGATACTTTTAAGAATATCATTTCTCTATTCTCTCAGTTTCCTGTAAATTATCGCCCTGACAACATCCATTGATTGTTTTCTTCAAGGAAAAGTTCTTCTTCTTTCGATATTCTTATTCAGTTATACAGTTGATTCATGGTGTGTTTATAAGAGGATCAATGGCACTGAATAGTTTTGATGAAAAAAGTAAGAAGAGAAAGAGAAAAAGCAACACAAAATATCATGCAGTTTCCATGGAATTGGCTGTTCTTTTATTCAAACTTGTTTAGCCTTTAAGTTGAATAAGAAATGTTATAAGTGATAATGATGATGATTAAAGTAGGAAGAAAACTGGGCGACATTCGAGCATCAAAGTTACTAATTATCTTGTCTAATTCATTTTCTGTTTCTTTTTTATTCGATCATCATCAATATGCTCATGAGTTTTGATCATTAAAAGTAAATCTTTCTTATTCTCCATTCTGTTTAACCTGAAAGAACATTTATTGTTTCCTAAAATATCGACTTCACTTTGATTGATCAATAATTCTTAATGAACACAACTATCATTATGTTGACCCCAAAAGAAGCGAAACATTTCATTGTTAATAATCTGAAGAAAGAGTAATTGTCTGATTAACTGTCAATAAAGAAACAAGTTTAACTCGGAGTTTTTTAAACATTGTTTTAACGAGAAGAACATCGAAATGTACATTAGCCTAATCTGTTCCATTGGTATTTGACTTTTGCTCGACTAACTTTGTAAAGACAGTTAACGATTTGTGATCCAAGTTTGGACAGTTGATTACGTTCCTTGTGAAATGTCATGTTTAATTTGGACTAAACCAGACAAAAGGTAATTGCAAAGCAGCCATCAGTCTTTGAACAGTTTAAGAATTAAAGTTTTGGAGTTTCGCAAGTTCTCATTGGACAGTCGATTCAAAGACGAATGATATCATTTGAAATGGCCCGTTCATGGTATTAGTCTATACATCCATGCATTCAATATAAAATTCGTATCAAATTTTCGGGATTCACAGAATTCGTATTCTAAAGCATTGTATATTTGGTTCAATTTGATGTTTTGTTTATTGTTAGAGATATTTATTAAGCGGAAAATCTTTGACTGCCGAACCTTGCTGGACTTCAGGACATAAGAACGGGCACTGTTTGTGCAATTAAAAAATTTCTTTGATCGAGAGTTTTAATGGAATCGCTTTCAGAGTTCGATTGTATTTTTTCTGTTGCATCACGTAGATCAAGTTTAAATTTTATGTTTTCTCATTTAACGAGGCTTTTTCATCGATAGTTCGAGTCTATCGGATGTTTATTGAACGTATTGTTGAAACGAAATGTGCTTAATTCGCTCGATTATTTTGGATTTGGAGGTTTGATTAGCAGCGTAAATATGTACTTTTGGAAAGTTTAATTTACTAGATTTGATATTTCGAAATATTTTCTGTATTCTTCAGTGTTCTTTTCATTTATTTATTCATGTATTAACATGATGCAATCTGGTGAGTTTAAACTCATCTGTTTCTGTTGAACATTTGTTCATCTTTTTTGGATTAATTTGTTTCAAATTGAGTGCGATGCACTTTATCATAGGACAAACTGTTACTTGACATTTGAAATTGCAGTTGAAGATGGAATCGTCAACTTGCATTATGAAGTTGTTCAACAGAGAGAATTAGAAAGAGAATAGGAAAGTTCAAAGTGAACCAGACTGAATCTGTCTGAATTTCCTCTCCTGGCTGCATGTTTCTCTTCATTTTCTTCATCAAATAATCTTCCCTGATTGAGCATGAACATTTAACTCACCATTTTTTCATGTTTAAATCAATGAAAAGTGTTATTTATTTGAAGATTACAAATTTGCTGCAAACCTGAAGTAAACAAAGTATGGAAATAAAGTTAACCAGTTTTTGTTGCATTTTTTGCTACTTCCTTCACTCTTCACTCTTCACCTTTTACCTGCTTATATTTATCATTCATTTTCAAATCAGTTGAATGAAAGGTAAAAAATGTAAAGATTATACTTTTTTCATTCACTTTTACCTCAGCCCTCACCTTGCTCTTTACATTTACCTTGTTATTTATTGAGCTTTGAATGGGGAACAAATCTTTACTTTTTGTTTCTTCTCATTTGATTTTGCTTTTTTTCTGTATTTTGTTATCGCTTTTTGCCTCTGTTGCCAACATTATTGCTCGAGTTTTGACGTTCAGTTTGTTGAAAAGTTAATGTGAAACAGTTTAAGTGTTTATCCTTCAATCAACCTGCAAGTTGATTTAAGAAGAATCTCTTTTCGCCATTCAAACTGCAAAATTGTAAATACTTTTTCTTCCTCCAAATTCATGTTTGGTATGCAAAATGAAAGGGTAAACTAACCTTTCTAATGGTCTTCACTTTATTCAAATTGCTCTTTCATACTTTTCAACAAGTTAACACAAATATTTGATCAAATATTTGCTCGAGTAAAAGATAAACTCTAAACCTTAGACTTGATAGTGTTCATCATGATATTGATTTTTCAATTTAAATTAATCTGATCATTATCTTGAGTTCTCAATTTTCCTTCAGTTTTTTGTTGCTTTGGTCAGGTGCAGCTTGGCAAATTAGATGAACTCATTCAGAAACTCACAGTGGAAAAGCATTGACATTATAAATAATGGCGCTATTCAAAGGGTTCAATTTCAGGGAATCCAGTAATTTCTCGACTTTAGTCAACTAATTAATCAAATCTTACAAAAAATTCAGTCTAATTTGTATTCATCCAACATGATTCATCTGCATAATGTTAGGTTTCTGAAGTGGATTCTTAGAATTACTTTGAGTACAAAATTTGAACTAAAAACCACCAACATTCTGTGTCTTCGAAGTATTTCTTTTCCTCTTTTTGTAATCTTAGTGATTTTAGTCTCAAAAAGGTCACTTCATTTTAAAAAGCATACATTATTTGCTAAACACGCTATTCTTGCATCAATCCTGAAACTAAACATCGAGGTGTTTCCTTAACAAAATTCATAGCCACGGAGCATGTGATTGAGACTTCAGAAACTTCTGTAATGAGAAAGTTCCTTTGATGAAGACATACCGTAGAGACTTTCTTTTAGCGTGTAAACTTGTGGGTTAATGAACACATGAAACTAGTTACTTAACTCAACAACCCACCTTAGCTTAGACAATCGCAGTTCATTTGGAACTGTTGATTTATCAAAAACATTTGTGATTGATGTACTCAAAACACTTAGAGACAGACACAAAGTCAAAAGACTGAAACAACACAAGTGAGTTTTGCTCGTCTTCTGTTGATGTTTATCGTAGAGTCGAACTGGCCTCGGCGACGATTACTGCTGGTTATTGCCGAAAATAGAAGACACTGAAACTCACTTGGTTGATTGGTTCTAACTATTCTTAAGTCGTGTTGCTCTCATTGTTTCTGTTTCTTTGAAGGTGAATTGTTTCATTCTAAGTTCGAATGGATTAAAGAAGCTTTAAGTGATTTAGTTTCACCCAAAGTCATAAAATGTTTCAATCTTCATGTTCGTCTCCAAGTGTTTTAGGTGTAATAGAAAATAGAACGAATTAACTACAAAAATCCTATCTGAGTTGAAGAATCAATTGATTCATGGGAAAATAAGTGATAAAGACGATAAACCGTTTGAATATACAGTTTAAGAAGACTTGGAAGCATGACTGTCTTCAACGACCAACTTCAATATAAAAAAATAAGCTTTTCAATTGACTCAGCTTAGCTTAAATGTCTCTGTTGTTCCGACTCAAACCGAAAGAAAATCTTAGTTGCCTCGAAAACACTGCATGAATGAACTCATTTCCAACCTCTAACCTGATCCAAATCGTCTAACTGTTTCAGGGTCACATGCAATCCCTCAACTTTAAGATGCGAATCTCTTTTAAACTCTGAAGATTGGCCACCTCATTGCGTCTCAATTCACAACCTTAAAGAGTCAATGTTATTCCCATCTGAACAGACTGTCTTGAACTTCGCCAGTTTCACTTGAGTAATTTATATTAATTTCTAGACTGAACACAATTCGTTTAATTATAGATGAAATGGTGCATAGTTTGCTATCAATTATCTTTCATGATTAATAACAGTCAACTTCTATGGAATCTAAATTTTGACTTTAACAAATGTTCATATTTCTTTACCTTTAATCAAATTAATTTTTATTCAGTTAATCTTAAAGTTGATGTGATTAATCGTCAATTATCATCATGATTGTACGTCAAAGAGCTTCAACAGTCAATCGAGCTTGAAACATTGTTTCAAAGGTGATTATTTCTCAACTTGATTTCGTTTCCTTTTAATTTAGATGATTAATAATCGCACAAACAATCAATGGTTAACTTTTTTCAACGTAAAGTTTCATTAACAACTTGGAGTTGGTTTCTCATCTTCTTAATCGCTCATGTTTCATCCTTGAAACACTGTAACCAATTAACATTTTGTTGATTTTTTGTCTTCCATCTTCCCTTCAACTCTGAACTTTATCTCCTCCATTCCTCATCTTCTCAGCAGATCCTCATTTAGCCATAAAGTCAATTAACTAGTTGATGATTTTCAATTTAACTTGCGATGAAACTTGACTCAGAACTTTTCCTTTTTCCTTGTTTTTCTATCCAAAGCAACAAATTATAATTTGTTGCGCTGATTTCTTCCCTTCTATCAGTCTCATTAGCATCACATGCAAGCCAATTAATACATTAGGTTTGTCATCAAAACCGAGACTCTTTTCATTAGAAGGGTTAATACGTTTACGAAGGTAATTTATCTTCGAGAGTAAAGAGGGAAGAGAAAATGATTAATAAATATTGAATGAGTTGAATTGTCCCATGTAAAGGCAAATAGTAAAGGGGAAAAGGTGAAACAAAATGATAATATTGACTTTTCTTGAGTCGACGAGTTGATCGAAAATCGATTAAAATATGAATTCATTTTTGCGTTTTTACTCTTTTCAGGTCATAAAAGGTTTTGTAAGTTTAAAGATTGTGTTTGTGCAGATTGTCTAATAACGGAGGAAAGACAGAAGGTTATGGCCAAACAAGTTGCTCGAAGAAGACAGCAGGAAGACGACATGAAACATGGACGACTATCAACAGTTCCAACTGCTCCGATAAAGCGGCCTTTCTTTAAAGGTAAGTTCGATTTCCGTGTTCTCAAGTTTCGAAGTATTCACACAATAATTGATAATTTTTCAAACCAATTTTATGTTTACAAACAATGAAAATCGAACCACTATTTAACACTAAAACTCGAGAATCTGTGAGTTTGACTAAAAAACTAAGATTTATAAATTCCAACTTCTTGAGTTCATTATGAAAATATTTCAGAAACTTGAGCGTTGAAGTGAATCCTGTCGAACTTCAAGCCATGCCAATGCACATAACGAGTTAGTAAGATAAACAAAGATTTTCAATAAACTAAACAAAAATTGTTAACTTGATTGTTTTAGGTTGGATTTTGTTACAATATAATAAGTAAATTATGATGTTTGAGTTAGTCGAGTGTTTATCCGAGTGTCTTGACTTATCGCTTAACACTGAACTGATGCTTATGAAAGCAAGAAATTGTTACTAAGGTTATTTCATGGGGAAAAAGAGTTAATCTGAGAATGTATTTTGGCAAAAAAATTAAAAAAAGTAAAGCAATTAAAGTTGCCAATCAATTAGGCAAACTTATGTCCAACCGTAAGGTTAACATCAAGAGTAGATTTAACTTCCTCTTGACTCGATAGTTAATCTATAATTCTTGTAAATGTGAGATGAAATCAGTGAATGGCGAGAAGCACCTTTGGTCTTTGAAAGTATCAGTTAAACGATGAATAACTTTGCCTTTTTCAAAATTCATATAAATATATATTCGAATGAATGTTGATTCGTAAAAGCATCAAATATGATGAGCTCATTTTAAAGGTTGATTGTTTCCAAATATTCCTCGTCTATTAATCTTCATTCATTTACTCAAGAGGATCCGAGTTTGTTATCATTTCCATTTCATTCGTTGACATAACTCATTGCCTATCGAGAAATAAATATATAAATATATATACTAATAAACAGTCAATCAAAATGAGAAAACCTCAAATTGACTTGAAAATGAAACTCAAAGTTGACTGTAAATTTGGAAATGAATTTGCCAACAAATCTGTTTCAAATTTTACTTTCAGTTGAGATTAAAGTTGAACGATAAATCATTTATCAAAACCAATGAACACTTTCCTGTGAATGCAAAACATTTATATTGAATTAAATGAAACGCATCACAATGAGAAAAGTAAAGAGCAAAATTTCAATTTCATTCTTGCCATTTGAGAAAAGAGTTTCACTTTTTTTCTTCTTTTGTCCGTAATTTGAAGCTTTTCACCAATTTTCACCTAAAATTGAAACAAAATCTGTAATAAATATGAAAAGAATCTGTCAAATTAAAAGTAAACGAAAAGAGTTTTTTGCTCAAGAACAAGTTCACCAAAGAAAGATTAATCGTTGCACGATACAGAATTCAACTTCTCTCAGGAATCACAGCATTTGCCAAATATAACTTCTATCTTTTCCATCTCATCTGATCGACTGAGAATCACTAAGAATAACGTTATTAAAGACTTAACCCTTTACTTTTGCCTTTTCCAGTTCGAATTTATTCTCAAATAATTCGTCTTGTTTGTCATGAGCCACGATTAACTGAATGTTTTCTTACATTCAAAGGATAACAGTTTATTCTCACTTTACCAGACTTATGATTGTTCATCACTCTTCCTTTGGTACCTTAAACTCGTACAAATGCAATACATTATATCATCTATCCATCCATCTTCAGCCTGACGAGGTGATGTTGTGCCAAGAAAAATTTAATTCATTTTCATTCTTTTCTTTTTTTCTTCACTTTACCTCCAACCATTCAACAAACACTTTTTTTGGTTACTTCAACTTTAATAGTTTGGTTTTGTAAATTCATTCAATCCACTTTGTCATTTCGCTCTCAACTTCATCTCCATTCCATCTTCACCAGCCTTTTGCTCATCATTTTTCCTCTTTTTAATTGATTATTTGAGAAATTTTTTTCACAAAACTGGCTTCTTTCTTCCCCGTTTCCACATTTATATTAACGATTCTCAGGAGAAAATTTGAGGGCAACATTTTCTCTCTGCAAAAATGAATTCAGTCTCAACTTGGAATCACTTTTTTCCCTTCTCATGACGATAATAGTAGCCATAAGAGCAAAAATCCATTGAAAAGCATCATCAGTCAACTAATGATGAAATTTGATTTCATTTTAAAACATTTTCTTTGACTAAAAGTATCTCAACTGATATCAAATGCTTTGCCACTTAATTTTCATTGTAAAGATACATTTCAACATTGTGCGATGTTCAATAAGAAATGACAAAAAGTCTAAGAGTTTCCTTGAAAAAAACGAACAGTTTGGTCAAGAATTTGATACAATTTTAAAAGAAACATCTTTTCATGGTTCGATGAACCAAAGCAGTCACTTGCAATGCTAACATCAACTCGACTAATCTGAATGAATCTGAAGAAAACACAAAATGAAACAGAAATCTCGATTGAATTTGTGTGAAGAAAAATAAATTTTGAATTTTCTAAGTTATAAACATATTCTATGAACTCATCGAGGATTAACCAAGCATTGCCATCGACTGATTAATCTTTCAGCAGCAGAGCTTTCCATCATTGAATTGATAATTGAAACATATTTCAACTTGCAACTCTGTAACAATTGATATAAACTCTTGATGCAACTTAACCTGAAGATGATGATAAATTTCATTTAACTTGAGTTATTAATATCACCAGTTAATCTCAAAGGACTATGAATTTCATTTTCCTTTGTTTTCAGTGAAAAAAGACAAAAATTATTGCCAAAAGTGAAGTTGCTCTAATTGCTGCAAGTTTTTTTGTGTAACATTTAAACTTTGCTTTCTTCAACAATTGTTCAACTTTCAACATTTTGTTCAATATTTCAATTTTCATTGATAACTCAGTTGACTGCTAATTAGTTTTATCAAATAAAACACTTTCTGTTAATAAATGATAAAAAATTATGCAAAATTGATCAACTAAGTTTATCCTTTTCTCACCAGAATAATATTAATATTTCATGTTGCCACTTTCAAGTGTTAATATTATCAATGAAAACTGTTAATTTGCTTTAGGCTTTTCACTGTCAACCTTTTTCATAACTTATTTTTCCAGGCAAAAGAGTCTTTTCCTTGTTACTCTTCAGGAAGAACAACAAAAACTGCGGAAAAGTCTCATTGTGTTTAAACCCTTTTTTATTGATTGAATTATTGGAATGAAAAATTATACATTTTATTTCATTTCTCAGTCAAATAATCAATACAAGCAAACAGCTATTCTTGTCTGCAAACTTTCATTTCCATTATTATTTATGTCGACTTATTTCAGTCTCAGATATAAGTTTATTTTGTAGTCGTTTTCAAGGGAAAGAACAGAGTTACATGAGAATAATGTTTCTCTTTATCATTTGAGCAATTCTTAAAATGAATTTACTCTCATTTTACATCTCAATGAAGATTATTTTCACCCAACTTTAAATGTTCCTTTGTTATCTTCATTTCTCTTTCGAGTCTGTCATGCAACTCATTTCTCAGTCTCGTAACTTTAAGATAAACTGTTTTCCAAAGGAACTTATGTTGTGAGGTTAAACGACTTTTAAATTAGACTCTTTCAATTGGATTCAATTTCAAACTTTACTGGTTGTAACCATTGACATGGTTAGCTTTGCTATCATTTGGAACAATGTTTTTCATTTTATACATTCATCAACATTTCAACCTTCGAAATGCTAATTAAAAGAACAATTTCTCTTTGAAAATGCCTTTCAAGTGCCAGACAATTGCTATCAGCTAATCGAGCTTTAAATTTTAAAAGTTTCTCAATTTCATCCTTTATTCGCTCTCTAATTCATTCTAAGTGAAATTATGCAAGATAATCCAATGAGCTTTTCATTATCAAAACTTGAGTTTCATGATGAGCTTTGAAACTTTATCAAGTTTATTTAGTCATTTTTTTCTCTTTTTTGTACAAACTTCGACTTTATTCATTCGTTGGAATATAAACTTTCCACTTTTGTCGAAGTAAGAGGATTGTTTAGTGTTGAAAGTAACAAGTTTTTAGATGTAAACTTGTCATTACAGCGATAATTGTGAATAGCCTGATGACATTCATTAAGCTTGAATTTGAATAAATTATTATTCGACTTGAATTGATATAACTTTGCTTTAAGCGACTGTTTCACTTGATTCTTTTGAATTAAATACTTGAATTTAGATTAATGTTTAGCAAATGAAGAGACAGATTTTTAAAAAGTATCGCCTTATTTGCTTCCCTAATCATGTTTTATTGATGGACAACAAGACAATTGGATGGAACAACTGCCCAATCACTGGAATAAACTCGAGTGCCAGTCTATCAGTTCAGAACATTAGTTGATAAAATGTTCTGATCCAATAAACAATGACATTAATCTACATGATTACCTGTTTTGTATGGTTATCCTGTTCCAATCCCAAGTGTCTAACTATCATTTACTTTAATTTGCTTCACCAGTAAACAACAAACCAACATGTTTACATTATTAAACATTGAACCCTTTGCTCTCCATGAAGAGTGCCTAAAGAACAGGTAAAAAGCAGAGTTTACCATGTTTTTGTTTCTCACCAATCAGTCTAATGGTTAATTGAAGTGAAATTGTTTCAATAATATTGATAATTCAGCGGAAAGCCATTCAGCATTTCATTGCAAATTGTTATCAGTTACATTTATCGATGTTTGGCCACCGAATAGACAAAAGCAAGATTCTTGTTAATCATTCCTTTAATAAAGATAAATGGATAATTCTCTTCATTTTCATTCTTTCATTACTTCAAGTGTATACATTTAGAAGCAAACTCACTGAGCATTTAACTTAATTTACATGAAACAACAGAAAACCATGTTGAACCACAAAGCGACTCACGAATTGAATGGCAAAATCGAAAAATATTGTTTTCTTTTTTATTCTCATCTCAATCATTTCCATTACTAGACCATCCATTATGAAAGACCAGACAGTCTAAACCCTGAACAGAACTTGGATTGACCCAACCCAAGAAGAGTACATTAGTAACTGAAAAAGTCTTGAACTGCTCATTGGAATTCAACGAGTTTTCCTTTTCTTGACAAAAGGTTCAGAACGAGTTGGAAACGTCGAAACAATTGCGAAGCAGTAAAAACAAAGTCGAGTGAAAACCTTGAAAATGTAACAGAAAAAAGAAGAAACTCGGAAATGAATGACCCAAACAATAAATGTTTTTATACTTTCTCTTGCCTCTCCTTCCCTGTCTCAGCATTCCCTGACTTCCCATGGGAATGATAAATTGAATTTGTAAAAAAGTTACTTTATGAATGTTGCAGTGTTTTTTGTTCCTTTCCATCCCTGACTATTCCATTGCTTCCATTGTGTTATCCTTTTTTTCTGGTGAAAATTTTCTCTTTATCCTTTTCATTTCATGATGTCCTGACTCGCAGACTTTTGTAATAGTTTGAAGGATAGAGTTTTGCTTCTCTCTAAATTGATCATCTTACCATCTCAATTAACGTTTGATAAATGTTTTTTAAATGTATTTCGCCTTTTATTTTCTGTTATTTTTTTCAAATCATTTTATTCATTTCTGATTCCAGAATAATACTTTCATTCAATATGATATAATAAACAAAGAGAGAGAAAAATGTGATCTTTTATTTAACTCTTTTATGGCTTTTGCCTTTAAAATCATTTTCAACTTTCCATTCATTCTCTCAGGTATTTTATGAATTTTACAACAAACAGATGATATTTTGATATCATTAACAAGACTTACGATAATCCATCAAATTCAAACTCAATCGTAACTTTTATTTATTATTTTTATCATTATTTTTCTTTTCAAGCTCATAATTTCATTTTGTAAACTACATTGAATTACAATTTGATAACTTTTCACCTTTTCTTTCCCATTAAATTGATAAACATTTTAAATTAAATTTTGATTCAATTTTGTTTTCGGTCAAAAGTTTCAAAACAATTGTTGTCCAATCAAAGTGAATTTGAATGGATGATAATTGTTGATTCGAGTTAACAATTTAACAGAAATCTGGTGAAATCTGTTGATGCTTACAAGATAATCTGGTTTCTACTATTGCCATCAAGATTATAACAAGAAAATGTTTTTTTTTCTTCAAAAGCTTTTTCTCATTTCAGTTATAATCTGCTTAAATTATTTCAAATTGCTAATCAAATCTGTTGAACTTCATTTTTGAAGTGAAAAAAGATATTTCAATGAAAATATTAATGCACAAGTGAGCTAATGAAACGGATAATTTCCAAGATAATCAAAGGCTTAAAGTTAAAACTTCAACTCCAAATGAGAAACTTCATGATAGAAAAGATTAATTTTATTTCTAAAAAGTACTCAAAATGGTTGAGTTTTACTTTCAGCAAATAAAGTTGATTAAATTGTGATATTAAAGCCCAATAAAGCGACACCATTTTATTTAATGTCCCAAAAGAACTCAGTATTTTCATTTCGTAAATTTCTTAAGAATTTTAGTTTCAATAATCTTCATATTAGTGTCGATTAGTTGTCCAACATCTAATAGTTGAAGATCAAGTCTTACTTTATTCGAATTCACATGAAACTTGTGTTTTCGATTGTGACATTAGATGTTTCCATTAAGCCATCAGCATCGAAGTAGTCTCGATGGTGAAAAATTGCCATAAAACTTCATTGTACACATCTTAGTGACTCGATTTGCACAATTATTTGGCACAGTTCGAATTAAACTCTTAAAACTTGATGATGTTTCTATTACAACAAAAAGTCCTTAAAATCGAAATTCGTAACAAATACTGATTCCATACTTGAACTAGTAGGTTGAGTCAAGCAGAACTATGGAACTTTGATAACCTTCGGCTCAAACTTTACCACAAAATAAACAAAAAATTTCCTATTTCTTAATTTTCCTCAGACAATCTCAATCTCAATATAATTCGGGTCTGTATTTCAGACTTAATTCGTTGAAAAAGCACCGAATCGAAAGTATCTTAGATCAAGTTTTCGTACTTCTGCTCGACTCAACGTGATACATTTTGCATATTTTGTGTTAAAACAACATTTAAATCATGAAATTCATTCAAGTGTAATTGGATTAACTGAACAATCCAACAATTCATTAAATAAAGTACAATTTGTTCGCTGAGTTGCTTCAAAACAGGGAAACTCAAAGAGTTACGTGCATTAAATTATCACATCATTAACATATACATTTGAAACTCCCTTTCAAATGCTATACTTAGAAATTTGATAATTAGGTAAAACAATAATTATTGAAATATTGAACTGAAATACTGAACATTTAAAGTTAGTTTCATCTTCACATTGTTTCTTTTCAATGAAAATACAATGTTGTTGGTCTGTTCAAAGTTAATATTCAATAATGAACCTTGAATTGTGTTACATTTATGTTATTACAGACCTTTCCACAGATCATTATCATAATCATAAAATTGACTAAATGTTTCAATATGATAATCAGAAGAAAGAAAAGCCTCGAAAAGTAATCATTACTATTTGCCTTATTCATTTTTTCTGGTTACTTGAGTTTGATGCCTCGCAGATTAGGTTAACTTATGTTAACAAAAGGATGCACATTGAATGATACCTTTACCTTTGACAAGACTAGTCAAGTTGCCATTTTCAACGATAAAAATCATGTCAACAACAATGAATACAGAATAACTTTCAACTTGAGCTTGATAAAGTTTACTTTTTCCAACTTGATGTTCACTTGTTTAAGAAAAGTTTATTATTTTCCTTCATCATCATCTTTATATCTTACTTGAGACTTGCCTTTCAACACTAATGTACCAATTTATTCAATTATCTTGCTGACTTGACTCAACATTTTCATTCAAAGCCTTTACTTATTCAATTCCCATTCTTGGCACATTATTTTCTTTCCACCTTTTTCATTCCAAGAAGATTCATTAATTATTCTTTTGATACTTTTTTCATCCAACTTCGTCAATTTTGTTTTTTTCAACGAATGCTTCATCTCACCTTGATGTTCAAAATGGTTGACTTGTGTGCAGCCAAGATGCACAATTATATTCATCATGATTAACCTTTGCAATTATTTTATTAATTTTTTACTCTTCGCTCAATTCAATCAATCATGTTCATTTTTGGTTCACTTGTTCAAATTTCAAGGCTTCACGTTGAAAACAAAGGAAAGGTTCAAAATAATCTAATTGAATACAGAAGATTCGACGAGAATTTGATGGAAGAAACAGAAAGAGTCGCAAAAACTCGGGTCAAAGTTGATCGGAAAGGTTTATGAACTCAGCTTCAGGAAAGTATACAGACTCAGTGATGCGAATCTGAAAGTTGATGAAATGAGTGAGTTTCTTGGTTTCACTTACGAATCGACGAATGGCTGAGTGAAAGGTTCTGATCAAAAAGAGTTACAATAATTTCGAAATCAATGCTATTACAGAATTTCAATAAAAAGCTAATGAAACTGGAGATTTGAATTCAATTTGAATCGAGTTTGGAACATTATTCTTTATTTTTTAATTCAGTTCCAGCATTATGAGCTATTTGTTAAACGATAAGAAAGCTGTCGAAACATAATTTTCTTGGTTTGAAGAAAGAAAGACTGAAGACTTTATCCAAGATATTTTGATAAGTCGTCTTTGAAAAATTGTCCTAAATCATGGAGAATTTCTTCAATATTTCAATTCAAAATTGAACTTTGCGCATCTAGTGAAGCAACTTTTAACTTTTCGGATTCACAGTTATTTTATGATCGCTTTTCATCTTTAGTCTCATTAGTCGAGACACTTTACATGGAGTAAAACGTCGTCTTTTTGAAGTTGCAAAAACTCAGCTTTAACTCTTTCTACTCTTAATCTCTATCACAAGTGGATCAATGTGATTTAAAAATCAATAAACTATATAACTGTTAATATTTATTTTTAACTTTACTGTTCCTCTACTTTCCTGCCTTTTCTCGGGTAAACATTTATTGGTTGATGCTTTTAACTAAGGTTAACGTTGGTTTTGGGTAACCCTTGGCTTAAGTAAACTTTAAGGTGAAAAGGAAAACAGAAAAAAGAAAAAATTCAAGATTATTTTTGCCCAAAAATACCGAGATATATTATGTTACACCAAAAGGACAATGTCCATTTTCCCACAGAAAGACTTGAAGATTTAAAATGATATAAATACCTTGACTGGTTAATGCTTTTTTGTGTAAAATAAAGTAGCTCATTACATGGTCTCATAGCGTTTAAGTCTTTACTGATATTTGGTTGGTAAAGTTGCAAAAATGAAGCTCTGCCTTTAACTTGGACAGCTATTAACTTTTATTATTACCTTAACAATCTTACAACTTTGTATGACATTCAGACGAAAAAGTTTCATTCAATTCCCGCAAGGCATTGATTATTATCTTTTTGTGCAGCTTTAAGTGCGACATTTGTAACCTTTTCAATATAAAAATATTAACAACTGCTAATAGTTAGTCTTCAATATTATCGTCCAACTTGAACTGGGAATGTTTCGATTTCTCGGTGAAGTCGGTAAATAAAGGCTGGCATAGAAGTAAGGAGACAATTTTTACTAATGTATAACTTTATTGTTACTACCAATAATTTATCAAAATTTAGTCCAGTAAAAGAAGAGATGCTGAACTACATGAAAATCAGGGAATCACTGAGTTTGGGCCTTCACGAGAAATTTTACGTAATTTTTGTCTGAGGCCAGCCATAAGAGCTTTGCCAGAGCTTTCTGCTATTTTATTAGAAATATTTCTCCAGATTTTAGCAAAATCACAGAGTCTTTTAGGTATTTTATTTCTTTTTGAATACTCGGCTTTACATAAAGCCCAAAACTTTTCGATTGGGCGACATTGAGGAAGATTAGGAGGGTTCGTTTTTTTGTCGACGAAATTGATTTTTTTAGCTTCAAGAAACTTTAGTACGTCTTTTTGATAATGTGATGTAGCCAAATCAGGCCAAAACAAAACAGAATTAATATCATGATATTTTTCGATAAAGGGCAAAAGGTGATTCTGTAAAATTTTTAAATAAGTTTCTCCTCTGATAGTTCCGGTAGTTACATAAGGCTCAGATACATTACCAAAGCAATCGATCGCTTGCCAAACTAAATATTTTTTTGTGTACTTCTCTTTGCCTATCAATCTGACCTCATCTGAAACTGAATTTTTTGATTTTATATAATATTTTTTTCCTGGTAACTGTTTTGGGTCAAGTGGGACGTACGTCTCATCGTCCATAATGATAACTTTATCTTTCAAAATTTGTTCATAAATTTTTCTGGACCCTTTTTTGCAACGATTGAATTGATCTTTTATGTAAGCAGGTGATTTAGTTTGAACAAACGATCGATAACCGAGCTTTTTCTTACCTCTTCGAAATGAATCATGCGAAATGTTGAGTTTTCTTCCTCCGACACGTTGAGATATTCTTGGGTCATTTTCGACGATTTTTCGATTTTTTTAAGATTTTTTTCATTCAAAGCTGTTCTTGGCCTTCCCGAGAGTTGATTATATTTAGTACACCCTGTTGATTCAAAACGTTGTAACATACGATAAATTGATTGCCTTTTAAGGCCTTGATTAAGGAAATGTTTCACTGTAAAAATTCGATTTTTTTCATTTTTAGTGTAAAATTGGCAAACTGACTCATATAAGAACTCATTTTTTTACGTTGATTAGCCATTGTGTTGACTTAAACTAACAAAAATTGGTACCAACAGAAAGCTTAAGATCTAAGGAGTTTAGTTTTACCATTTAAATAGCTTTAATTATTTCAAAAATTCAAATAAAACGCTTATAAAGATTGTCTCCTTACTTCTCTGCCAGTCTTTAAGCTGTAAAAAAGTGAGTTTCTTGATGCTTAAACTGAAAAACTTATTCACTGCGTTAGCAAAGAGACTTGAAAAGATTAGTAATTTGAACAGTTAGAATTTCTTCTGAGAAACTTCAACCTTCTTCTCAGATCGTTCAGATTCAACTGATATTGTTTTCACCAAAAGCTACTTTTGCCTTTGCTCTTGTTCATTCCATGCTTTGCTTGAATGCTTGATTTACAGAAAATTTTAATTCTCTTTAAGAACTTTAAGTTTAAAAATTTTAAATTTAAATTTAAAAGTTTAAAAATTTTAAGAACTTTCATGCTATTAATGAAGTAAGTTGAAGCGCTTTTTTGTCCTGCTTGAGAGCCAATAGCGTAGGCCATTCGAGATGTTTTTCAAGTGAACATTTGAATAGAGTTTTGATGCAAATTAAATGCACATGAAATGCTTCCTCGTATGATATAACTTTTATAATGAACTCTATTGAAAGCAGTTTAATGTTATCTGTTTTACCTGTTTATCCCGAGTCAAATCATGAGTTTATCAACAAGTTCTTTAAGTTTAACTTCCAACACTTGAGCGTGACATAAGCAGGGAATGAAAACAAAATCAAATGAAGTAACATTGATTAGAAGCAGTTGAAGTCGATGAACACGAGGTGAGTAGGAGTATGACTTAATATCTTTGAATCAACTAACTTTGCTCTTTAATCGTTACATGAAGATGCAACTGAAGCATTTATGTGATAATGATGATAAGATGTGTTTACATGATTTTAAATGGCTCACCAAGCCTCGAGATTTCACCCTGTAATACTGTTCCATGTTGTAATAATTTCCATGTTCATAAATATTGAATCATGAGGTGCATTATTAAACTTTGATGGACAATTTGAAAATGATCAGAAAATGAAAATTTGAAAGAAAAGAAAGAAAATGGGAAAGTTCATTTTCATTGATTTCACCAACAGCCAAAGACTCATAAATAACCTGATATTATTATTAGTCTGCAACGAATATTGTTTCAAGTGGAACGAGCCAGTTTAACCGTGCCTGGAATTCAGATGATGCCGATAATAAAACAAATGATTATCACATCATTTTTCCATTGTTAATGTTTTCTTCTATCAACCATCAATATTTCAAGAATCAACATGCAAATTGAATGGAAAACAAGTTTAATAAAGAGTTTTATCTGATCAATGTTTGGACTAAAGCAACATTCGCAGCAATTTTGTACTTCTTTAGGTAAATAGATATCTACTGCAATATGACTAAATAATAAAAAGTATCGTTAATTTGTGAAAAATGAGTGCTGAGAAGAAAAAAATATCACATTAAAGAATAATTCTCCCTGGTTGATAATCAAAAGGTGTTTATGCTATTAAAAAGGTCGCAATTGAAGTTTATTGGCTTTTTTCAGTTGAAATATGTCAGCAACTATATATTTAATTACTCGTGTAATTTAATAACAAGATAATCAATATTGGTTAAACAAGTAAAACTGAATAATTTAAATTTCTTAATCAAATTTCACAAAATAAAGCATAAGTTATTCATTTCGCTACTCCAGACAGACTACGTTTCGCAAGATGAATAACTTTAAATTCAATTATCATTTTCATAAATTCCTCTTTCCTTTACTCTGCGTTCCCATCAGACTTTCTGATCAGCTTTTCTTGCTGTAAACGATCAAATCGTTGCTTTCAAGTCAAACAAGCAAGTTTACCAAACAGATTTTGCATCGAAATCCACAAAACTTGAGCTTTTCAAAGCATCTAAAACTAATCATTAATTAAAGTTTACACGATGTCAATCATTAGTTGAGTTATTTTGTTACATTTCTATCTATACCTTGAAGGAAATATTTCAGTTAAATGTTAATTCGATTGTCATGCAAACGTAGAAAAAGTTTAAGAAGCAAAGTTGTAGCTTGTTTACTCATGTTCAGTGTAAAAATAATTATAAAGTGCAAGAAAATTGAAATTGACTTATTCCTCATTCTCATTGTTTCTCACAATGCAATATCAAAACTGTTATCAACTGGGAATCAAGTTTATGTTTACAAATTGTTTAAAAATTTTATTCAATTTTTCCTTGTTGATCTTATAATCTTTCATGCAACTCTCGAGGCTGTAACTTGTATAACAAGTGAACTTGTAAAGGTAAAAGAAAGAATGAAAATGAATAAGAAGAGAGAAAAAACTGAGAAACAAAGTTTACACTCAACTGGGAGTGAGAAGGTTAAAATTAATATTCGGCAAGAGTTTGAAACTCCCTTTGGATTCATTGATTAACACCAACGAAATTGTTGAATCCAGTTTTGAACAATTAACCAAATGTTGAAGAGAAACAACGGAATAATGTTAAAAGTGTTAACTTTATCTGCATTCGTTTAATCAATTAATATCATTGTATAATCATGACGACGATCATTATAAAGATTATCTTTATTGGAGTAACAATTGGTCTCAATTAGCATTATTGATCAGAGCAAACATTTATATCATCAAATGATTTGTTTACTCAGTTACAATTTTAGTTTATCATTTCAATTGCCTTGAGAATTTTATATCATTTGAAAACTTCTCATGTTGATGTTTATAATCTGCTCAAAATTTTCCTATTCTTTGAATATTCATTGTCTTTCTACTTTTTTCCTTCTCATTTATGTTAACATTGGCAGGTCACCAGGGAATCGACTGTAAACTTTATCATCAACTCGGCTTTTTCACTCTTTTTCACAATTCTCAACCTTAATTAACAATGAATCCACCAAACTAGCAAAATTTATCATAAAGTTAATTAAGAAAAAAACAACCCAAAATTGACATACCTATAACCATTTAATTTCTTAGTCTCATTTACCAGTTTTGCCAGTTAAATAGTTTATCTTCTGAATATCTTACCTTTCATTTGATTTAATAACGTCTTTTGTACAATATTAAAAGGTAATCTGTTTGCAGCTTTTGATTGTACATGATTAAATGGTTTTAGTTAATAGAAAGTGTAAAGTGTTGAGAAACCCGAAAGTATCTAGATGGTTTGCCCTGAATTATTTCAATCAGAGAGTTTCATGTAATTGTCTGAACATTTAACTAATCAATTTGCACCTTATCATTCCAAACCTCTGGGAGTTTTGAGAAATTTCGCGGTGGAATTTCACTTCTTTCCAATTGTTTAACCTTTAGGGCTGAAATTTTTCCACCTTTTTGTGTGTTCGCTCGATGTATTTTGGGCGATAAAAAATTTGCCTTTGAATCTAATGATGATTTGTTTGCCTTAAGGTTATGATTAAATCAAAGTAACAGTAAACATTGTTTATCTTTTACTATTGAGATTTACTTTTAACTAAAAGTGATGCAATTTAATTCCTTCTCATGAGGTATTACATGAGTCTCAATGAATTGATTAATTTTGTGCGCTTTTAAATGATTGTCTGGTTCACTGTAATTTAACTTTGAACTATCTTTCAATTGAGATTAATCAAACAATCAAGTTAACCTTGATTAATCTCACTTCATGAGTAACAATGATCGATTCAACGGTAAGTTATTCAATGCATTGTCTCAATGATTTCGATTGTCTTCGGGTGAAAATGATTCTAAATGATAAACTTTTTCCATTTTGATTTTTATTCTTCTCATTATCATTGATATCATCTTTGATTATGACCATGATTCACCTATTGAATCTCAAGAGTATCATATTAATTCACTTGGTGAAGGAAGAAAATGGTGAAGAAAAGGAATAAGAAGAAGATCGAAAGAAGCTTGATAGAAGATAATGTTGAACCGAATAATGCTGATCAACTTGTCTCATGTAATATAAACATTATCATATTATTATACAGCAGACAGTAAAACTCAATCATCTTAGTGAATCTTTAATCAGAATCGTGATACAGAATGGAAAATGTTTGACTTTTCGGTTTGTTTCGTGTTTCCTTCTTCACCCAAGTCCAGGTTGAACATTTTCATGTTTAGACAAGTGTTTATATTGGTGATCAGTAAACTTTGTAATACTTGTGATCAAAGGGTTCAACTTGTTCATGTCGCACATTTGAGTAGTTACAAGGCAATTCAAGTTGAAGTTTAATCTTTATCAATCGTTGTGACAACACATTTATCAAAACATGATTGTTCCAGGGTCGCAGTTATGAGTAGACAGGGAAGTAACAACCAGCAAAATGGGTTTACCAAACATGTCAAAAGGTGTGAAAAGATTTATCATGTTTAGATTAATTGACAAAAAAGGTAAGAAGCAAGAAAATATTGCAAACTTATTCAATCATTAGAGTGTTTAGTTGAGATATTTATCACTTTCAACACTTTATCTGAAGAAAGTGCAACTTGTGAAACAGTTTGCTCAGAGGTATTCATGTTTACCAAAATAGAAGAGAAAAAAGGGAAAATTGTAGTTTCTTTTCTTGAGACTGGACTTTTTAATTGGTCTGCTCATTAATCAGCAAAATGTTTACAATATTTCATTGGAATTTTCAAATCTCTGTTTAATGAAAAGATTATCTTGTCTGCTAATTTTGGACGCTAAACTTTGAATGAAATTAGAAAAGTTGACGAAGTTTGAAGTTTGATATTGTCCAGCCAAGAATAGGTTAAGACTTTTTCTTTAATTAGCATTCCGAGCGATTTTCGAAGGAAAGGAATTTCTTAGAGGTTTTAGTTCGAGATACCTTTTGTTAGCTGTCTGGTTCCTTCCTTATTGCACGATACTTGTTATTTCGGGTTCAAGGTGACTCAGTGTTATTTAGACTCGATGACATTAGAGTCACACTGAGGTGAAGTTGTGCTGCAATTAGATTGCTGCAAGTATTGAGTTTATAACAGTGCAACCGCATTCATGTTTCACAACATACATGTAGTTGCTCAAAGTCTTTTACCCCTGAGCTTGCTACTAATATTTCAAGACTTACAGACAGAATGCTTCAAAGTTATGCATCAAAACATCAGACTTTAAACAGCAGTCGCAATCTTGAATGCCTTTAAAAAACGAAGACGAATGTCATCCAAACGTCTTGTGCTCAACATCCATCCTTGTTGAAGTTTTTTGCGTTAACATGTTATGAATGGCCCTGGTGATTAAGATACAAAATCTAATTGCGAAAGAAACCAGATTAAACTTACTGTTCATGATGCGTCGCCTACACTTTAAAATAACCTAAAATTGCTTAAACGGATTAAATTCTGGTCAACTTTAGGTCGAGCTTAATCTTTCTTCTGGTTTTTATTTACAAAATCTCACAAATCCATCATGATTTAAGTCTATTTACTCAATCGGTCAAGATGACACTTTCGATGAAAACGAAGAAAAATCATTGAAAAAGCTCGAATTGTTGAACAGTGAATCGTGAATGGATGAAGATGAACACACATTGCGGTTGATGTTGACCTGTTCTGGTTGTACGAGCAATTAATTTATTGCCATCAGAAGTAGATTAATATCAGCTTTCACTTTGATCACTTAACACTTAAATATTAATTAGAAATGATAAAGTTGAAAAAGCACTAATTACTTTCCATTTGTAAATTGCACCTTTACATTCTCAATCAAATTGAATGAATTAATTTATTATTAATTAGTCTACAAGGGAACTGTCTCTTGTAACGAATTTCACTTTTTAATATCATATCCATTCTATCAATATCATTATTACCATAACTAGTGATTGTTATTAAATGAAACAAAATCTGAATGTTGAGTAGTTTAGTTACAGTGAAAAATGTGATAAAACGATTTGAATACAACTATTATGCAGATTAATTGTCTTCCCATAGCAACAAATTGGCTCTACAACTTTCCTATCAAAGTTATCAATTCAGTTATTATTATCAAGTTTATGAGCATTTGAAAGCTGCAGAAATATCCAAACAAAGTAACCATATAAAGTTAAAGTTAACATTTGCATAAATTCAATGTAAGGCTTGAAGGTGAACGAAAAAAGGTTCAATCTGTTTCAATGAAACTGAACACTAAATTGATTCAAGTTTTCGCATTCATTTAACACGTAATTTTCTCAACTGATACTCGAAGGAAATTTATACAATTAATTGCAATTAACCGTTTGATATTTAAAGGGTTTCGAGCAACTTTGAAAAGTAAACTTTTGTGCAATAAAATTCAATATTTAACGTTTAGATTCAGTCTATTTGAGAATATCCTTGAGGAATCAATTTGTCTTCAGAATTTGAGATTTTCTGCCAAATATTTACTTTCAATATTTATCACCATTTCGAGGCAATATTACTGAGCATTTTATCACTTTGTTCATTTCATGATGAAAGCAACGTTTCAGTCAATATAATACAAAAAATGAATAAAAAGAATGAAAAATTTTTGAATTTCTTCGTTTTTCATCTCTAATCAGATTGTTGTGGGCCATGATTTCGTTGAATAATGAAAGGGAAATTAAATCTAAACTTAACACTGAAATTAGAATCTAAAATTCGCTTTTATTTATTTCCATCGCTTGCAACTGGGAGTTTGAAACTGGCTTCAACTTGCGATCCCAAGTCATTAAGGTTAATCAAAATGTTTATCTTTTGTCAATTTTGACCAAATGTAATCTCAAGCCAAGTCACTCTGAATGTTGATTTGAATCATGAACTTTGCTTTGCTTCCCATGTAATGATAATAATGACAACAATGATATAAACCAATTTATCTGTACATGTTAATCCATGAATTGAGCAAACTAAAAAGATAAACTAACCAGTCAACAATGAATATTCCCATGAGCTTCTCTCTCATGATAAAACACGAAATGAATTAGTTACGTGGTTTCCATGTTTCCCTTCGTTCCTCGGTACACATCATGTGATCATGGCCATGATAAAAGGTAAGTTGAGTTATCCTTTTTTATTGAACCCTCATTAGTTGGAAGCTGTTCATTTGAAAGCAAATTAACATTCACACTGTTGCTGAATCGAGTAATGCATCACCAGTTTGGCAATAAAATTTGATATCAATTATTGCTGTTAAACGTCTCTTCATGTGGGCATTCAGTGTTGATGTATAAACCTTTCATGTTAATCAATCTCGTCAAGTTTGCATGGAAATTTAAAAGCAAACCTTAATTGAAACATGAACAACTTGAAATGGGTTTCAAGTTGATCAACAAAATGAACTTTTTTCCATTGAAAACATTTTCCATTTTAATTGACTAAAAACCTCAATTCTCATGTTAAGTAATTATCTATTGGCCAATGTGAGAACAGGAAATTCAGATTTGTTCAGGAAAAAAGAAAAGATTTTCTTCTCTCGAATCTTGGACTTTTTCCGTTCCAATTGTTAAAGAGATTGAAACAATTTCCGTTAATCACAACAATTATCACATTTTTGTTCATTTTAAGGTTCATCAAAATGTTCATATTCATGATGAGTTTGAATCTTGCAGCTTCAGAAGCCTTTGTTGAAGTAATAATTTTCATGTAAAGTAAGACGAAAGAACATGTTTTGTCGAAAACATTGTTGATTCATTTCAATAAAGTCAAATTGCATACAATTTCATTATCATTTTTTTCGTCAAATTGAAAATTCTTTTTATAGGCTCAACCTGTACATGCTACCTATAACCAAATGAACGTTTATTGATAAGATAACTTTAATATTAATAAAATTGTTTCGGAGGAAAACATTTCTGCTTTTTTAACACAAATTTTCTGTTCTCATGTTTGAATATTTTTACTTGGTTTCTCTTCTGCTTACATTATTCGCTGTTCCATGAACAATGAACTAATGTTTTCCCTGTTTTACTTTTTCATTCAACAACATTTAAAGTGACAAATGATATTAAAAGTTTGTTTAGTTGTTCAATGATCTGCCTTTAATTTCATCAAAATCATTTTGCAGCCTTTTCCATTCAAAGTCATCATGATTGAACAATTAATCAAAACAATTTGACGATAAACTTTACAAGTCAATTAAAGGTCAAGCAATATCAAGTCTTTCAATTAATCAATTAGTCCAAAAATGCAACAATCGCATCAATTCTATAAAATGTTCATTAAAAAGAAAAGTTTGAAAGTTCGAAATGTTCAAATCAAAATATGAAACATTTTCACTGATCACAGTTTTAATTGCAAAATCAATAATGAATGATGAACGACGAATCGAAATTCATTGAAACAATATTTCTGACGAAAGCAATTCGCAAACTTCATCAAATGAAAGGTGTGTTCTGTCCATCAATAAAGATGCATAGAAAATCTGAAAATTCGATCGAAGAATCGAAGCATGCAAATTGACTCTTCGTCGACTTCAAGTAAAAGATTCAAGAGAAATTTTTTTTCGGCATTTTTCTGATTCGAAAGATTATTTCGAATGGAAAGTAAACACTAATATCTCAATAAATGAGATGGAAGTTTTGATATTGAAAGCTTTTCTTCATGATTAAAGGTCAATTGTTCCTTTGTTATTGCATTTCAATGCTATCCTGAGATAATTATTTTTTTCATTCTAACCTTTTGTTGATGAAACTGTTCTGAAAACTGACTCCATGAATGATAATTTTCCATTGACTAAACCTTTAAATCTTTTATTTTTCATGATTGAAACAAAGTCATATTACCATTGTTGGATGAGAACGATAACAACAGTAACTTTAGTTGATGAATGATTAACAAAAGGCAAGTTGAAAGAGTAACATGAGACTTGACCTGACACTGAATAAGACAAAGACAACCTAATGTTGCACTAATCGAGTGAGTCGACAATTATCGACCAAAGAAAATGTTGAATGATTTAATGAAGGAAATCGAAGAGTGAATAGAGAACCTAAAAGCGCATCTTTGGATAAAATTATAAACTTGTGATTTCTCGAATGTTGATCTCAATCAAGGTTATTTCCGTAAACTATTTTTAACTCATGAAAGCATGATAAGTCTTGGAATTAATCAAGGGAATGAAAAGATTACTATCAATAATAAATATTGTGTGTTGAGCAAATTAACTGAATCTTGTGCGTTTAATGTCATTGTTGTCATTGTGATGAATCAATGAATAAATGACAATAACTGTTCAATGTCAACTTGTTTGCTCTGAAAATGATTGGATTATCACACGGAATTATCGCACTTTACATCAATCCAAATGAAGAGAGAAAATTGTTCGAGAAAAAAGTCGATCATTTTTTTGATTTTGCATAAAACTTTACATTCTCTGGTTGAGGAATGAAAGTTGTGACGAGAAATGCTGTATTAGCCGGAAATTAAGTTTACTCAAACAATTTGTGGTGAAGGTGATTGTCAAGATGAGAGACAATTTTGTCTGGTTTGCCTGCTTTCAGGATGAACCAATTCAACTTTAAGACTGTTAGACGATAGATATTTATTTTGACTTTTCTGGTTTTACGCTGATGGAAACATTGATTGAAAACTCCCAAATGAATTGTATTATTATATCTTAAATCAATTGATTGAAAAACAGGGAAACACTAGATGAAAATGAAACTTGATTCAACCTGTCTGTTGAATAAGAAAATAAAAAGTTGAACAAATAGAGTTTCGCTCTTTCTCTCCTTTCATCTGCATTTTCATAACTTTTTATCAAACTATTTTCATTCCATTATTTATTGAATGTTCAGCTTAAAATGTTTAACATTTGCTTTCCGCATTAATTGAAATGTCCCAACATTGTCATTTACATTTCAACTTTTGCTGAATATTGAAACTCAATAGCAAAGGCAGTAAAGCTGCAGAACGAGAGTCAAATGAATCATGAAAAAACAAGAACTGGCTCGACTTTAACCAGTAAATGTTTTCTGGAAAAATCTTTGTTCGCTTCTCAATCGATTGTCTCGATATTTTTCTCCAAAAACTCGTCTTGACTTTTCTCAAAAATCATCGCTCAAAATTCATTTTTTTAACTCAAATAAAGCACTTTTTGGTTTGAAGACTCTTCAAGACGGAATGACAAAATCATAATTTTCTAGTGAATTATTTTTTCTCGGAACTTAGACAAAATTTCTGTTTTTTGTTGAGAATTGTTTGTTTTGCAGTCGAAGGAACGAGCAGCAGAACTGTCCTAATCGAAGTTCCTCTTTTGAATTGAACTTTAATTTCCTTAAACCAATAAATTGAAAAGGACCGAGTGAAGTTTATCTGGTTAAATGAAGCCTTTGCTCTTCCATTGAATCTGAAGCAATTGGAACTGAAGCCATCCACATTTGCACCTGTTACGTTACCTAACTTTAAATGGATTCAAATGATTGACTCAATTACACAAGATTAATTAGGAAAAATGCATTTCTCCTTATTAACCCGTAACGTGTTACTCTTGATTTGAAAACCTTTGATTAACCAGAAGAGAGTGGAGTTGATGTGATAACATTAATTAACCTTAATATTAGCCTTTCATGGAGAAAAGAATGATAATTATAACGAACAACATTCACTTTTTTTGTGCAAAATTTTCATCCAATTGAACTAATTTTCCATTCCCAGAATGATTGAGAATTGTTGCGCACTCGATTGAACACATTTTAATGTCTTTTGGTTTCATTTGGATTCATTTGTTCCATGTTCACTCCAAGTGTTCAAGAAAGTGCGAAAAGCTGCGAAAGCGTCAGCTTTCCTTTTGACAACATTTAATATCAATTTTACTGTCACGAGTTGAATTATTGTTTCGATATCAATACTATCATGTTTCATCATGTCAATAATGATAATGATAATCTGATAATGATAGCAAGAATGCGATTCTCACGTATTTTCACTTCACAGCTTCAGCTTTACCAACTCATTCTTTGGTACAGATGAGAAGAAAAAATATAATGAAGAAACTGAATAAAAGCGAAATATGATATAAATATATTTTTATAGTTCTTTTATGTTGCTAATGAAAAATCATTAACATTTCGCTAATGGTAAAGGTTAATAACATGAGTCTGTGTATAAAAACATTGAGTCTATGTTATAATCGAGTAAAGATAAAAGTTTCAAGTTAGTAGCTTCTGAGCACGAAGCAAAAAGGAAAACAAGAAAAAGTTTTTTCAAGAACAAGTCAGGGGAGCATTTCATTGTGTTCAATCAGAATGATGTAACAATTTCGTTGCATTTTTAGACAGTTTGTTACACATTCCACCTGAGGTTCCAGTTTTGACCCAATAACTTCAAACCTTCAGTTCAGGAAATTTGCTTCCAATTTTTTATTCCGTGTTTTCATTCAGAGTCGCAAAACTCTGTTGAAAAAGTTATTCAGACAGAGAATTATTATTATAATAAAATCGAAAGGAAGTCAGGGAAAACTTTGGTTTAGACTTGGTCAAAGTAAAACAAAAGGCTTTGTTATTTTAAAAAGAAGTAAAGTGTCGAGCAAATGAGGTCACCTTATAGCTTGAGATCATGAAAAACTCTCAGTTAAATCACTATTTCCAAGCTGTTCATCACTTCCTCATGAAAGAAGTCGATTCTAACTTGTGTCTGGAAATATCTGACAATTGTGGGATCGCGAATCTACTAAAGGCAGTCCAGGTTATTGAGTTTCTTCGATTTTTTGTATAATCATGAGTAGTCATAAAAAGTCCTTTTCTGGGACTAGTTTGAACTTCTGGGACACGAGATCTTGTCCGGGTCTAAGACAATGAAGGTGTTCGGATCTAGGCCAATGAACAAACACCGCCCTACGGTGTGCTTTTTTCAGTGAAAATATGAAAATGAAGCATTTAATCAAAATAAATTAATTGCATGAATATGAATTGAAAATCAAAATTGAATTAATACATAAAAATAGAAAAATAACATGTACGAGCACAATCAATCATAATTAATACTATTAATACACCGATAAAATTCTTGTTACTGCAGCATCAACTAAGCTTGGAGCCATGTTTACACAGTTGAATGAAAACAATGAAATGAGCGTTGAGAACCTGATCAGGTCCGTATATACCATTCACTGGACTAAAAGCTGACAACTACAATTATAATTGCTCTGAGGTAAAGTCAGAGCATGCAAAAATTGTTACAATGAAAAATAAGCACACCATCAGACAGTATTCTGAGCATTGACCCTGAAACGGTTAATATTAATCAGACTGAATTATGGTATGATTAGCATAGGAGTGTGGGGATTGTATCACTGAAAAAGCACACCGTGAGGTGTTTGTTCCTTGCCTAGATCCGAATCCCTTCATTGTCTTAGACCCGGACAAGATCTCGTGTCACAGAAGTTCAAACTAGTCCCAGAAAAGGACTTTATATGACTACTATGATGAAACTGAACGATTTGAAGATGTCGATGCTAGAAAAGCTGCAATTGATTGATACATTATTAAGTTTGATATTATCGTCTCGTGAATAATTCTGATCAAGTATTGAATGAAACTGATAATCATTTTTGACCTTAAATTTGACTAACTTTCTCAAACTGCAATAAAATTGGAAACATTAAATTTTAATTCTTTTTGCTATTCCCTAATATTAGCAAGATAATACCGTTTAATGATCTTGTAAGAAGAGTAAGAAACTTGTCGAGTGAATATCGATTAATGTTAATGTAACTTGCACGTTAACTTTATTCAAAATGTCCTTCAAAGTTGCTTCACTTGCTTCATTCAGTCTCAGTTGATCTCATGTTCAGACTTTGTTTCTTCTCATCTTCATTGACTTCCTTATTCTTTCGTCTTTTTTATTCTGTCTCAAGTTCATCCTCACTAAGATATTAATCAATCAAAAAACATTTTCTTCTTCGTTGTTGCTTTCCATTCTCTTCCTTGTTGCTTCTATTATTATTATAACTATCGTCTGCTCTTTTCATCGATTTATGGTCCTATTCCAGGATTATTTGTTATCCTTTATCATTCTAACCATTTCTTGAAACTCTTTCTTCCTTTCATTTTCTGGTTTTTCTCCATTCTCATGGTCTTTTCCATGAATGGATCATAATTTCTCTCATTTCTTGACCAACAAACAATGACTTTACTGTCAACTTGACACAGAAATAGTTTTACAATTCGATTTTTTGTGTAAATTTCTAAGATTCATTCAACGTTTCGTCTTCACCTTATCATGAAAAGTACATTTAAAGTTGAAATCAATTTGAAAACTGGATTTTCATCAATTATTTTCCAATAAATGATTTTCTTCAACTCAAAGTTAATCATTTAAAAAGATTGAACTTTATTCTTTTCTTTCTTATTTGACTTTCCTGTCAGCTTGTTTTCTACATGAGAGTTTCATCAAGAAACTCAGTTTATATTCACTTCAGATTAAACTGTTGATAAGACCAAAAAGAGTTGAAAAAAAGTTGCAACTTTGAAAAGATTTGAGATAATGTCCATCAATGTTCAAGTTTTGAGAGAAATTATTATGATTGATAAAAGAAGACAGAATAGCGAAAAAAGTTCAACTTTGAATATCATTCAACACTCTTCATTGTCCAAAACTATCAATGTCTTGAGAAGGGTTAAAAAGAAGAAAAAAAGAATTACTTTTCTGGAATAAAAAAAGATTTTCAACAAAAAATTGAAATAAACTTTCAAAGAGTTGATCCAATTGTTGACCCAAACAACCTTATTTGTTATCATCTAGATGTTATCGTTTATATGTTCATTTTGTATCGAAGAAAAATGAATCATTTTTCTTTCTCTCCATTTTCACTCCTTAATAAGTGTTACTAAACAACTGTAATACCATGAAATGATGAAAAGAAAAATGAAATTCCCTTTAATGAACTGAAGAAAAAAGCTAATAGTAATTAGACAAAAAACAATTTCTTACCTTTTATTTTCTCCAATAATTGTGACCATTCGATGGACTTTTGATGCTTCATCTTGCCTACTGACTTCCAAGTCAAATCTCAATTTACTTTTCTTTTCATTTCATTCCATGATATTTACTTCTGAAAACGGATTGACTCCATGAAAATTAGAAAACTGAATCTTGTGATAATTGATTATTTTTTGCTTCTTTTGCTTCTTTTACTGATTAAAGAAAGTTGAAAGTTTTAATGAGCTCAAGCTCTTGCCAGTCTGATTAACTTTTGAAACATCAAACTGCAACATTTCAATTTGTTGATACATTTTTTCATGTTTATTAATCTGTTTAGTGAACAGAAAAAATGAAGAGTGAAATGTCATTAGTGGAGCAAAAAGCGAAGTTGAAAAGGCGAAGAAAATTGAAAATTTGCTTTCTTCTAAAATTATCTCTAAACAAGTGTAATTAAATGTTTATCAACTCCAATTGTTGCTACTGAATGGTAATTAAAATAATTTTAGATAATTAAATGTCCATTAAAATGGTTATTGCTTTTTCTGCTTCTTTCACTGTTCCATTGATAGAAAGACAAAAGATGATCAAACACATTGTTCAATGCTAATGGTCCAACAAAGTAATATTTTATGTTAATAACAAGCTGAATGAATATTTACTTTTCCTTTATATTGATTCAATATAACAATTTGAATCATTTAATAGATAAAAGGACAATTCTAATTGGTTTTGATAAAACAAACTAAACTTATTTTTGGACAAAAGTCTTGTTTTCAGGATATTTATGCTGAATTGAGTTCGCTTTTCATGCGAATGCGATGTTCGATGCGATTTTCTGGATTAAATTTATGTTTTGCATTTGAGCATCAAAAGTTGCATGTTTTTGTTTTGAAAATGAACCGATTAGAAACGGTCTTCAGAACTGGTTATCAAAACCTTGTTAACCTTCTCATTGAAGATTATCATGAAAGATTATCTTTTGATGAAAAGAAAGCGTTTAATTCTTTCGACTTGACACTTCCTTGTCTAAACTGTTTACACTTTGATTGATGGTAAATCTATAAATAAAAACAAGAAGGAAAAAAGTTTCTACATTCTTCTTGAATCACGTTTTCTCTGAAAGAGAAAAGAAAATATCACCTTTTCATGATAACTATTTCATTTGAAAATACTAATGAATAATGTCAATATCGATGATGATATACTTTGTACGTTGATGACTTTCCGCGAAAATTGAATTCTGTTTTGAAACACTTTCAAGTTATATTGACAAGTATTTACAACGGTCGCGATTGATCGCAAAACTCTTTAACTGAATACATTCAATCAACATTTAATAGACTCGAATTATTAACGAAAAAATCATGGTAGACTTTACATTGTGTTATTAGAAGATTTGAATTTGAAATGAAACTAAGTTCGCTGCAACATTGCAATTTGACTCTGACTTTGGTTAGTAATGAAATAGACAATTAGAGGATGAGAATTATCATGTTTTCAGCCGGAATAAAGCTCAGAAAATCTCGAGTTTTTTGTGTGAAAAAACGATAGCAAAGTTATCTGTTTACTTTCTTTGTTAAGTTGCTTTCATTTCATTTCATCTTCAACTTATTTCTTGTTCACAAGCTATTATTGCTATTATTATTATAACCTTATTGGTTGCGTATCATTCCTGTCTGATTAAAGATATTGTTTCTTTATCTGCTTTTGTTAAAGGATAAATTGATTGTTAAAGAGTGAAACTCACAGAATCCTCAGCTTCTTCTTGTAATGATAACAAATAAAATATTATCTTATCGTTCAATGTGATAATAAAGATAGAAGTTAACATTATTCTACTTTTCCTTCTTGTTATAATAATAACAATCACTCCCAGTGTTAATAGGCATGTTTTAAACTCGCAATTTGGTGAAGAGCAAAAAGTGTTTTTTCAAGTGAATTCATCTTTCATTGTTTCTCAATAACTTTTATTGTTCAACGATTTTGACTCAATGTTCTGATACTGAGCTATTTTTGACTTTTCCTGCTCATCCAGCATGCATGCAATAATTGATCGGAATATTTCATTTTCTCTCAAATCCATGAAAAAGTTGTTTCAAAATTCGTTCAACTTCATGTTCGAACAGAAGATTTAGCTTAAACTCTTAAGACTTCAAATCAAACTCAATTAAACAGTTTAAATGATCAAATCCTTTTGAAGTTCAGATCATTCCATAATCTCTCGACAATTCAAGTTCATCAGCTTTATGAGATTAAAAAGTTGAAACTTTTCAACAATTAATTCATTCTCAATGAAGTCACTTTAATCAATCAGATTCAAGAAGCAATTTCCAAAACTCGAAAAAATGAATTCCAAATGATTAATTAAACCTTGAATTTGACCAGTTTTGCGGTCATTTTATTAAAATTGTAAATTAATGATAACTCGAGATTGTTTGATGAAGCAAACGATAAACGAATGAAAAATCGTTCAATTGTATTAACTATTTAATATGTAATCCAGATAATTGGTTAAAAGTTTAACAAATAAAATGAATGGAAATGTTAATATTAATAAATGTACAAATTGATGATTCTCATCATTTATAATAACAATGATTACAGAATAAGTTAGTAATGATAATAACAATGAATGATGCAAATAGAGGCTAAAAAAGATTCACTGAGGACTCACAAAATCTAAATAAAAATGGTTTTGTTTGTCATTCGCAAGATAAATTAGTTAGTATGCTTGTACAATCAATCAATTTACGTTGAACCGAGTCAACTGAAGAGCGTAACAATTGAGTTTAGGGAATCTTTTGTTTCCTTTATAAATACAAATTGAGAAATGAATTTGGTTGCTGAGTAAATTTATCAGCTAATTGTTAATAATATATGTTTATTGATTGATGAATTAACCAATAAACTATGAATTATTGACAGAATAATAGCTTCAGGATAATCATGGTTTCATCGGCAAATGAAATAAAAAGACTTTTTTCCAACACTTTTTTTCCATTTTACGTTAACAGTAAATCTATTGATGACAATTTCATTTAAATTGTTGCTTTTTCATGTTAAATATTCATTGTTCATTGTAAGCACTTGAATTGATTTGTTTGGTGCTTTACTTTTCTCGTTAATTATTAACAAATTAATTTAATTGTCTTTTCCTTTCCATTGACAGAGACAACAACTGAACTTGAAAGTAAGTCAAAGTTGATTAAGACGAACCATGAACCAAGCAAAGAGGAAATTTCATTGGAAAAATTAATTCAAACCTCAAGTCAAATCCAGAGTATACTGAATACGGTAGGAAATGAAAAGTTATTTACATTTCTTGTAATGGCTTTTGTACGAGATAATAAAGGTAATATTGAACAATGCTTAGCCAAACTCAAGTTAGGTAAGTCGAACATTCAATTCTTTTCTCATTTACTCACAATTGTATCCATTGATATCGATGAATCGATGGATTTCAGGGTTACTTGTTCATGCAACTTCCTTAAAGAAGTTGAATAATCAATGAAACAAAGACTGACATCTGACATTCAATGAAAGATGATTAAACTTTAATTTTGTTCCAAATCGAAATATGAAAAAACGATGAAATCACAATAAAAATGCAACGAAAGTTAACATTGAAAAGATGTGCTTTCGACAAGCTATTTGAGATACTTCGATTGCACGATCATTTCGATTTTTTCGCAAAAAGCTGTTTCCTTAACTTTCGATTCTTTTGTCAAAACTTTTGCTTCAAGATTTGAGTCGAGATGAGAAACTCGTGCATGCATCATGCGACTCGTTAATGAACGAAATGAGGGAAATTATGAAATGCATTATTTGAAATGTGAACAGACCATTGAAGATAATGAAAGTTTGTGAAGCAAGGATAAATGATAATAGTTGCAGCTTATCTGGATAAAGTAATATTTGTTCTTATTGCTGTTCATTTCATCCAATCTCAATCTAATTGAGCAAATTTATTTTTCTCTATTAAATTAATCTGTATTGGTCACTTTAACTATTTATTTTTATTAAGATATCAACGAAGAAGAAAAAACAAGAAAGGAAAAGAAGTGAACGAAAAGAGAAAAATCTCGCCAAAAAATTCCCATCTCATCATTTTTATCCATCAGCATTTTCCAGTTTATCCATTCTTATCCTTTTAGCATCCATCATAATCATTCATCATCTTTTGGAGAAAAAAAAGTTCTCCGTTTTCTCTTCATCGCCCAACAAATGAAAAGCAAAATCGAAGCTCAGCATTTCCAAGGGAACTCAATTTCTCTCCATTCACACCATTGACAGTCCAACGAGTTTCGTTGATAAGTTTCCAACGATATTCGTCCTTTTTTCGTAACTTTCATTTACTAATCAAAGTTGACAGTTGCATCAGACGAAACTATTCAATTTACTTAATTTCAAGTTTAATTGCAACTTAGCCTGTCACCCTGTTAGCCTGTCAAAAGTGTTTCTTTGTTTTTAATAATCTTTTGACATTTGCATACTTAATCAAACTCCATCAAATGTTGCTCCTTGTTGGTCCAACTGGATTGACTAATTGAAGATTATTACAAAAATTAATCGAAACAAAACTTCGAATGTGAATTTGGCTCAAGTGATTGTTCAACGAAAAGTTTTCACAATCAATTTACTTTCGTTTTTGGACTCTTTTCATTCAACAGTTACTTTGTTTTTTCGTCGACTTTGATTGTTGCTCTTTTCGGTTTACTTTGAATTGTATTGCAATTGATTTGATTTGATTAATGAAAGTTGATTGGCAGTTGAAGTTGAATAACAATCAAAACGGTTCAATTGTTAACTCATAATCTGTGAGTTGAAAGTTGAATCCAAATGAAAGGAACATGGAAATCAGGAGGAAAAGGTGAACTTCAAGCCTATAAGTCTACTCGAGACGACCTATAACATTGAACAGATAGTGATGCGGAAGAAAATGAAGAGATGATAATTCATCATCATGAGGTTCAATGAGACTGAACATAAAGTATTCAAAGGTTTGTAAACCACAAAATCTAACAACAAGTCAAATTGCAACAAATTTTTTCTTTCAATTCTTTTACTTTTCTCTCTTCATCCTTCATTCAATTCGCCATTTTTCAAGAGATTTTTGCTTCTATTTATTTTCATCATTTTCAGTTGTATCTGATTGAATAAGGTGAAGCTAAAGGTAAACCTTTTTTGATTATCATCAATGGAATGGAAAATTTACGTTCGTCTCTATCAAGTGAAGAGTGAAATGAATCGCAAGTGAATCAGGGTTAAACATGGTCAATAAAAAAGTTTCATTGAGCGAATGAATTTTAAGAAGCTGATTGATTGCCTGAAAAGCTTTGAATACATTTTCACAATTTTCCTCTTTTTCAACATTCTTTCTATTAGAATGCAAAACTATAAAGTAAAGTGTATTGAAATTAGTCTCATCTGATGAATAACACGCTACTGTAAACGTAAATATTCAGTTCAGTCGAGCTTCAGTTCAGCATTTGAAGCAACAGTTTCTTCCATCAATTCTTTTCGATATTCACTTGAATCTATTTTTTTTCTGTTTCGAGAAACATTCTTAGTTTTGACCATCATTATAAAGTCCATTTTGGTTGAAAAATTGATGCTTTTCATGTTCTTAATAACATTTTCTGTGGTTTTTCACAAACCGATCGGCGATTCGATAGAAGAAATAATCTTGAAATACTTGATATTTTGTTCGTTAAGTGCAGAAAGATCATAATTCTGTATCAATATGACCATCGATTTGAAACAAATCTAATTAAGAATTAAGAATAAGAAACAGAAAAGTCGATTTAAATGTTTATTCACAATTCGCAAATCATGAATCGATTGAGAAGTTGTTCAAGATTAACATCTAATTTGTTTATCTTGGAATATTTATTTTCATGATTCAACTCGAAACATTCATGAAGTAAAAATAGCGATAAGTTAATGAGAAATGTTGGTTTAATCACATCAGAGAAGAAAATTTTTGGAACTTTCATAATCATCTATTGAGCAAAGGAAATGCATCAGAATTCATCGATAAATTCTTTGGTCATCTTGACGAATTTGGTTAAATTAACAAAAAATAATTTTGTCTGGAATGCTTGATGACCACAGTTAATGTTGAGACTGAAATTAGTCAATAGCAGGAATTTTGGCGATTAAATGAAAAAATGAGATAAATTGTTGAATCACACAGATTAAGTTGAGACAGGGAAACGATAGTGGCAAACATGGCAAGTTTATTGAGCCAAATTGTATAGAAGCCATGATCAACATTATTCTGTTTACTCAGAGTAACTGAGTATTATTGGTACACATTGAAACTTGATATGATTATTATGATCATTATGAATAGTTTCACCTTGAAAGTGATTCTTGAAGCACTCAAGACCCAAGATAGTTTCTAGACTATTGAACAGATTCAATGTGAGCTTCTAGTCACCAATAAACATTTATTTATAAACATTACGATAAATCATTGAAAAGTGTTACCTTATCATTGAAGTGCGATAAATCCATTTAAAAAGGTATCTAATAAATCTTTTAGTTTCTCTTCTTTTCGAGCAACAAACTGTCTCCGTAAATCCAACTGATGCTTCCACCCAAAATGGTTCATCTTTTAGACTGAAAATACTTGAGTCTTTTCCATGCGAAAATCAGCACTCGAATCTCAATAAAAAGGAAAAACTTAAAATGAATAAAGTTTCTTGTTAATTATAGATATAAATATGAACATTGATTCCCAGTGAAACAGTAAATTACCTTCAATAATCACTTTTTGATGATTCTAAAGCAAAGTTGCAATTCCTTCTTCACCTTCACGCAACATTTCAGTTGAATTATATCAAGCTGAACAATGAAAGTAAAGAAGCTTAACATTGATTCAATAAACTGCAATATCTGAATAAACAGATAGTTTCAATTTGAAAAGGCAAAACTGATTTTCAATTGAATTTGTTATCTGTTCAAGTTACATTATTTCATTATCAAAGCATAATAACATTGATCGAAGCCCAAAACGAAACAATAAATCTGAAACATTCCAATAAGTTTGCTCTAAACGTTGAGAAAAGTCGAAGTGAAGGTAAAAACATTAAACCAACTGACCTTCAAAAGTATAATAATGTAAACCCTTTTCGTGTTTCGAGGAAAGGAAAGGTTCACAGATTAACATTTCATGAATGAAAGTATTTAATAACGCACGTTCATCCCATAATAGCTCGAGATGAGAAATGAAATTGCTCGTGAAATTGGCTTAATATTTACTCCTTTCATAACTCTTGTCTCTCCCAATGAGTTCAATTTAATCTCATGAATCCCTGGTGTGTATTCAACTGGTTGAACTTGTAAAAAATCTCTTTTTCTGTGCAACTTTCTTCTTCTTCTTCCTCATCATCTGATAATATGTAGACAATGATGATAATAAGAGAGATAAATGTTTGTATATTCACTGGCAGGTTTAATATTGCTTAGCCATTTAGGAATGAAGCAGGAAAAGGTTGATTTTCTTTTACTCTTCAATCTTGTTTCAACTGAACTATCTTTTCTCGCATCTTTCTCTTCGTCTCGAGAATTCACTTTTTTCCTCTTTTCATAAAGACAGGGAGTGAATACAACTTCATCTTCAACTTTTCCTGCTGAGATTGCAACACTTTCTTATTCTTGTTTCGTTGCCATTTTGTTTTCATTATTCTGAGTAAATGTTTTCTTCGTCTTTTTTCGCTCCACGACCAGCCATTGTTGACCCACTTACAACACTTGTTGTTATTGAAATGAATATGATTCCAAAATAAATGAAAACTTCTCAGGTTATAATTTTTTACTCTTTTCAATTCAGTTTTGCATTTCTATTTTTTCATCTTTTCAGTGAACATATGAATCCTTATTTTTTGTGACTCCAATTAGCTATAAATAGCTTTGTAATTTAGGACAACTGAACATCTATGTGATACTCGGGTTGAGATGTAAGAAACTTTAATTCGCCTAATAAATACTAATTATTAGATAAACAGGTTATGTTGATATATACAGGGCTATTCAGTTCCAGTTTTGAGTGATTTCTCATGCACCAAACATGATAATTATTTTAATTTGTATGTAAGCTTTCGATAATTTCAGAATCATTATACTAACTTCCAAGGTCATAAAAAGTCATCCGTTAGTAGTATAGATAAGTCCGCTTCTAGCACAACTTGTCCATTCTGGTTCAGAGCATTCTGGGACAAATAAAACCATCTTTCGATGACAATAAATAGCTTTTTTATACCGACATACGGTATACATAATTTAACCGATGAATGCAAGGATGCAACAAACTAAATGTATTGCTAATCAACTTGTCCACTCTGGCACAATTACGTCACTCTCTTATCTACTATATAAGAATCTTACTTTTTTCTTAATGTAAATTGAAAATGGATTCACTTAGATATAAGAACATAATTGGGATCTTAATGATCATAATTATTATTATTGTTTTATTAATTCGTACATTTTACCATCCTACTAACGAACATTTCTATCGCAAATATTGTAAGTCTATGGAAAATAGATGGAGCAATACAATTAGAAATTGATAACTCTAAACGAAAAAGAAATTAATATTAATAAACCGATCACATTCTTATATGTTACAAAAACATCAACTAAACTTGAAGACATGTTTACACAGTTTAATGAAAATGAGGTCCGAATCAGGTCCTTATATACCCTTGACTGGACTAAATTTAACTTGACTGAATGATAGTATGACTTATGAGTGTGAGGTTTGAAAAAAGCAAAATACCGTATGACGGTGTTTTACTATTGTCTCAGACCCAGACAGATCTCGTGTCCCAGTACGGAAAACTTGTCCCAGAACAGGACTTTTTACTACTAGTTTCTACTACTTTTTACTACTTTTTACTACTTACTAGAGTTGATGGCGGAAAGGGTGGTAAACCAGCAACAAACTTTTCAAAGGTTCCACTCTGAATAAGAGAAAGCTTTACTAAATACAGACATGTACAGGTATATTAGATTTATCTTCTCAGCCATAACAGACTAAAACTCGCAAGAGTTTGAACTCTTTTTAACAAAAATAGCACTCCAAGGTTCCATCCAGAATGACAGATATAAAATCGAAACAAAAACAGAATACAAATAATGAATCAAAAAATTCAATAATGATGATCACATGATTATTGAAAACAAAAACTACTATCCGTTTGAACAAAACACCCGATATTAATAGAACGGACTTTCCTTTCTCTCATTCTTTATTAAGTATTTGACTTGAGTGCTTAACACCTCGCTTGGCGAATTATTATGAAAACTTGCGGGAAGGAAACATGGCACAGCACTACACTGAAATCAATGGAGAGCAAATTTTTGTGGACTATAAATCTGCCGGCAAAACCCCATTCGATAGAAATCGTCTAATTTTTTAACCTAATCTTTATTTTTGTTTTCTTAATTCGTATTTTATATCATCCTACAAATAACCATGTTAACAAGCTCATATGCATATATTGTTAACTGTTAACATTGATTTTGATCATAATGTCCCAGAACAGGACGTGTTTACTACTGTCAGCAAATTTTGATTTTCATAAAAACCAGCTTCAGTGTGAAATAATGTGGAAAATAATTTGTAAGGAGTGGTGCCAAAAATTTGACTTTCGAGTTAAGAGTTGGGACTTTGTACGTTTATAGGTACAATCAATATACATGATGAAGGATGGTTAGTGCTGATTTATACAAAACTACATATTCAGTCATCTTCGTCAGTCCAATCATGAGTCTCCTGAATTTCCATAGACAAAGAAGGTATATGGAAACTGTCCTGATGCCTAGCCCGATCTTAAATGCCAAACTAATGTAGCTTTGTCAGCACATCAACCCACGGTTCGTGCACCACTTTTGCACTTACAGTAATGCAATATCTTACGAGGATTAGTTGCGTCGTAACACAACAGAACAATATATTTCGTAACATTACGATGTCGGGATTGTACTCTTGCTCTTATCAAAACAGGATCAGTCATGTCAAACTGTTCAGCCTTTTCTGTCAGTTGCGATGGATCTCTTAGCACCTGTATATTGAATCGGCCATCAGGAGAAACATGCTCTAGATAATATCCCTCTGCAATTTTGAGCTGATATGGGCCGAGCGTCAACATGAAAAGATCTGTATCGCTGTATCCCGGAAAATAAGGTAGTATGTCTGCGTCTATTGTCTGCCCCATTCTGTTGTTCAATCTCTCGAAACCTTAAACTAACTCTATAAGAAGATTTGGTTTACGACACCACAACAGCATTTTTTTAGCAAATCTTACTGACTCTTCACCAGTTTGAAAACGTTTTCCAAACTTGTTCAAGATTACACAAGCGATCCTAAAGTCATCATATGCATGATCTAGAGTTGTGTTTATGCCAGACTTTGTCAAATACTCTGAACTTTGACTTGATTTTCCCATTAACGTCTTCAACTATCCAACGAACTTTAGTCACAATTCTTGAACGATTAGCTGCTTGACAAGAAAGCTGTTGATTGAGAGCACTAAACTCTGGAGTGCGATACCGATAACCTTTATTCTGCAAACTCTGTAAACAAGATCTGAATCCACGATCTACAGTATGAAGATATCGCCTCGTGTGAAAAATTGGGAAAATCTTCGCGAATAATATTGTTGTGCCCAACGAGGACTCTGTGCTCGTTTCCTATTGGTTGGTGACTAAAACACCAAAAACCAGTATAAAAGCTATTGTAAACCCTTAATCTGCATTCCATTTTATCCCTTAAGTTCCTTAAAATAAAGAAGTAGAACCTAACGTACTCCGTATCCGTTTAAACCTCTTTTTGGTACATGACAATATCTTCAAAGATGGACGCATCATTACTTTTAACAGAGTAAGGACCTTTGACATCGAGGATATAACCATCCGGAACCTCAAATCAGTTGCAAATAATTCAGTCGAACGAAGTGCTCTTTTTATCTTTCTAAGCTAAACTAAGGAGTGACTTCTTATTTTGTTTAATACTCTGCTCAACCTTAGCCTAAACATTTTAGCCTTGGCTTAGGTCCTAGACTTCAGTGCACATTCGAAGTTCTCATCTCTGTAGCTTCTTTCACGAAGTCAAACCTAACAGGTTGCCTTGTAAGTGTGAGTTCTCTAAACGAACTCAAGATGTATCATGGAACGTGCAAGAAAAATTGACAAAAGATGTACGATGAAACGTTAACCAGTGTAGTGATGATAAGAGACTAGTTGAATCTGTTGTCTAATGATGAGTTTCGAGGCAATCTAATCTAACCTAATCCAGCACACAATTCATGGTGATGAATCCTATTCATCTCTAAATTACAACCTCGGGCAAATATTCTGGAGTCAAACGTTTTCACCCACAAATCCATTCACTTCCCATCGTCTAATATGATGAATCTCATTTCTCCATGAAGGTTCATCTTTAGATTTTCTTTCTGCTCTGACCAGGCAGCAGATTTGTTATTCATGATCTTTTGATTATAAACTATTTCATTCTCCAATTTGATCAACTACTTTTGATCAGATTGAACTCGAAGAACCTTAAAGAAGCTACCTTGAACAACAAAATTCGTTCGAAAGTAGAGATTAACTTCAGGGTGCGGTCAGAGACCATCGATTAACAAGAATCAGAATATTACTTCTCAACAATTAATTCTCTGCTCTATTCGTTTAGTTTATCATCATTCCAATTACCTTTCAATTTATCATGACCGACTTAACCTTCGTCAAAGTTTTGAGTGTCTTGTCTTGTTAACTATTCTAATCAGTCTAAATTTTTCTCACTTTAAGTGAACCAATCGATAAAAAAGGCTATAAAATTATGCATTGACCGAATTAATTTATTGAATTTCATTAAACATTCATCGAAAAGTTTATTTCTTCGAATTTTCTGATTTTTAGAAATGATTAAACGAAAATCCGATTTGTTTTCAAAGGTAAAAATCAAAATTTGAGAATTTCCCTAAACGAAAACCATTTTTATAACTGAAAAATAATCTCAAGTCAAATAGACAAAAGTTGCAAATTTCATCTGAAAATGTTTTTCCATGAAAATAGAACTTTTAATTGGTTAACCTGAAACTCGAATGTAATTTGATGTTTGAAAAGGCGAATTTGCCTGAAACTTGAACAATTTGAAACAAAGTGACTTATCAAGCTGATCCATTGTTTCAATTAGTATTATCAATAATGTATTTGGCAAGATTAAACATGACAGGAGCAGTACATTAGTTCATCATGAACAGTTTGTCCAACTTGTTTCACTGAATATGTTGACTCTGAATGCTTTTGAGGGCAAAAAAATGATGCAAAACTTTTGCTCAAAATGGTTATTGAAACAAAATGGAATGAAAAAAGTTGTTTTTCCTCTTTTCATGCACCTTTTATTCACATCCTTACATGATTATTAATATAAAATAATGAAAATTTTGTGAACCCAAAAATGAAATGATAATTTAATTTACTTTTAATGATAATGTGAACATGAAATTAAATTGCAAGGTTAAAAGGATTGACAGAAAGTCTTCATTTTCATTGATTCATTCCTTCACTCAACAGCCTTTCATTTTTATTCATCATTAGTTGTTGTTACATATTTATATTTTGTACTTTAACTTGATAACTGTTAGCCTTTCACCTTTAATCGAATCACATCTTGAGATTTGAATCGCGAATGATAATAACTTCTGTTAATGATATTCATTAGGAAGAATAATATTTGTCAGAATATGTTTATCGCAATGTACTTTCACTTCACTTGATTCTCATCAAACTTTCGTTCTGTCAGTTGATTCATGATATTAATTTTCATTAGTATTATAACCTGTAGAATGCTGTTTCTGAGACTCAAATGGGCAATTATTTTCTATTGTATTCGCACAAGAAAAGCTTCTTGAATTTCATCTGCCAATCAAAATATGGAACAAAATATTGTTCACTTTGATTGAGAATTAATATTTTGTTGGTTCTTTTAATCAGTCACAATTGACTTTACAATTTCATATAATAGACTAAGTTTGAAGTGGATCAGCGTTTGGGATTTAATTTAATAAGGTAATTTAACGTTAGAAAAGATATTCATTTGAAGTTTAAAAGCGTAAAAATGCAAGAAATTCACAGTTTTGAGCTTGACTTAACATGCAATTCAATTGGGAAAAGCATTTACGCTTATCTGTTGGAACCAAAATCATATTAAGAGTTATGAATATTTAAAATGCTGCGGTTTCGAGTTGAAAGAGCAAGTGCAACAAGTGGTTAATTCAGTTCATGCTGAATAACTATAGCTTAAACTCACTGGCGCATCATCATTGCTATCAGTCTTCATCACCTAACCTTAATTAAATGCTTCCATTGGACAGAATTCAGATCCAAATGAAATACAAAATTATAAAATAGCAAGCTCTTTGGTAGAGTCATTACATCAAAGTAAAGCTAACAATAGATTTGAAATTGAAACGCGTCTGAAAACTTTCATTTCATTAAGCATTTTCCATGAAGTTTAGATCAAAATGTACAAATTTTCAGCAAAGCTCAAGGAACCTTTATTATAATTATAATTTCTGTGCTTTTGAATTGATCATTTTCAAAGTTCTGGTTTTAGAAAGCAAAATTGGCAAATGAATTCGGATTCAATCAACTTTGACTTTGATTTTGTTACAAAAAAGATTCATTAAACTCGAAAAATCATTTTATAAGAAACGAGAAATTGACTTTTTGCAACTTTTCGATGTTCAACCAATTATTTAACTCGTGAAATGCGAAACTCAAGATCAATCTATAAATTCTGTGAGCCTTCGTCATCGTCCATTATAATATTGAAATGAATTCCACTGAACAATTTTTGCTCTTTTCCCTGTCAGAACATTTTTCACTTTGTTATATATTCATAAACTCTTTGGACACAGTGAGTAATGGTTTAATCTAAATATTTATCTTCATTGAAATTGCGAGTCAAAAGTTTTGTTCGTTGATGTATCGCGTCATATTGAATCTGATGAAATTTGAAATGTTTCTATTATCCTGGATTTGAATCAATTTCGCCTGTTGAATGAGAGTGAAAAAGGAGGCAGCAAAAAAGGTAAACAATGAATATAATGGTGAAGGTAAAAGAAGCACAAAAATGAGTCCAAAAAAGTGTTTCCAGATTGATTTGATTATTTTTATTCTTAATCTTGTTTCTCTTTTATGTTCAATTTGCATGCAATTTAGTTACTCTATTGGAAGCTTGTTCATAAAATAAAACTTCAATCATCATCACAATTGATAGGAAAAAAAGGTAAAAAGAAAATTATGAAAAATAGAAAAAAAGTGAAATAAATTTACAAATAACACGTAAATTAAAAAAGCAAAATGAAAGAATTAAATTGATTTGGAAAACTTTTTTTCTCTCTTTCTATTTCAATTGATCATTTATTTTCAATAATGATTGTAAAATGAGCACGTAAATGTTTATAAATGGTGATGATAATGATTATGGTTATAAAGGTAAAAAGAAAGAAGAGAAATTTCGATTCATTTTGTTTGATTGTTTCACTTTGCATTAAAATTTGTACTTTTCAATTGAAGACAATTTCACAAATAATTGTCACAATTTCATTTGTTTACCTTTTCTCAGTGCAATTTAAACTCACATTAAGTTAACACTTGAATGTTTCTGAAGCGAAAAGTTTACCTGGAAAAGGGAAACTTTAAATTCTTTCTGTCAGTTCTATCAATAGGAATAAGTATTAACTCTGTTCTTTTCACTTTCATCTTTATTCTGATCAATTTTTGCTTCAGTTTAACGAGAATCCATTGAAAATCTCATTCGACCACATCTGGTCTTTACTTACTTGATACAGTTTAAAACAATTGATTTTTTGTGACTTTCTTGATGAACAACAATGAAGATGCTCAACCTTTATTTGGTTTGATATTGCTTTCGAGTTGAAATAATCATTTGGCAAGAAAATGACGAAAAGAGTATTTTTCCTCTGTTTTGATCCTTTGAATTTGTTGGGTTCAGATTGAGCTTAATTATAGTTATTTGAAGTTTTTTTAATTTTCACGTTCTAAAGGCTTTAAACTGTCCTTTTCGTTCGACGTTTGACTTGTTTGCATGAAGTCATTTCAGTTTGAGTTGAGGATAGGTATTTGATATTGAAACTCGTGCTATTCAAATGTCTTTATCACAATATAATGATTTCATTTCATTCCTCCTGGTTCTCGGCCTCGTGAGAGTGATCAGAGTAGAGGAACATGTTGAGATTGTTCTTTGGAAAGCAATCACACAGATTGCTGTTTATTTATTCACTTGTTGATGGATAGTAATGATCAAGAGAAGTGACCAAGGAATGTTAAATACCTGAAAAAAGCAAGTCATCAACTAAATTGTATCAGCCAATATTGTTACCTATTTTGAAGGTGAACTCGAAAATTATGAATCTTTTACTTTTCGTTTAAATGTGATATCATTTCATTTTTGATGCATTTTTCTGATTCCAGTGATCTTTAGATGTGATGAAAGTTAACAATTGAACTATTTTTAAATTCAGAGCGATTAGTTGACTCAATGAGCGACTCACAAGTATGGATTTAGTTCTAAGTTGTGTGACAATGAAAGAGAATCGATGAAAATTTCAGAACGCGAGTGTAAAGCATAACAATCTGGCGCGACAAACGATAATCATAAAGTAAACAGGCTGCTGATGCATGAGAATAAAATTCTGAGCTTAGATTGGCCAACCGATAATAATAATTTAGATTAGCTAGTTGGAGTGTATCCGGTCAATGAAAAAATGTTGGTTAATCTGGATTAAAAGACTAATGTTGTTAAGAAAAAAAGAAAGATAAGAAATTAAACTGTCCGGTAATGATCTGGTTAATTGAATTATCAGAGATGAAGAGATAACACAAATCAGCTGACATAATTTCAATCTAAATAAATTAATTAAAATTTAAAAACAATAGATGGCATTGAAGCTAATCTGGGTTAATTTTGTCGTCATCTGAGTTACTTTTTTTCACTTAGATTAACCAAGATTCTAGGTTAATCTTGGTTAAAATTTCATTGACCGGATACACCCTTAGTCAGAAAATCAAGTCTTTACATTCTCGAGAAACTCTCTGATGATTTCACACTGAAAAGTACATTTGGTTCATTTTCATTATTCAAATACTCATAAAACCAAGATAAATTTTCTTCTCCATTGCCTTTACTCACTTCGTAATATTTTTATTAAAATTAACACCACTTTTAATCTGAATGATCGTCATAAAGAATGGAGTATTGATTCATTGAGTTTTTTGTTAATATTTCCGAATAGAAGGTCGGGTTGATTAATTTGTTAATTAAATTCAATTAAATTTCAAATTCTACTTCAATCAAGATTTAAGTTTTTAATCAAAAGAAAAGTGTCATTTTCCGAAAATCTGGAGCTGAGACTCTAACAACCAGAATATTTTCAGCGATAGTTTATTCCAGCTTTCATTTTGCGCACAAAGGACCAGCAAAGACATTGAAGTCATAGTCGAACATTTGGCTTGTAACTCGACAAAATCCTGACCAAACTTGTCTCCACGAAAGTTTCCATCATTTCGGTTCATTTATAGATTTTCTTTGAAGAACTGAAGAAATATCAAAAGTAATATTTGCCTGAATTGCTGTTTTCACATTATTTTGTTTTCTTTTTGCTCTTTAAATTATTTCTTTAGTTGATTGTTGGCATGAAATATTAGCTTATAATGAAAAAGCCAAACCTTTTTGATTCATTGAAACTGCGATCAAATTGTTCATTATCATACTCTGAGTAGAAGTTGCTTTTCAGTGGAAAAAATGTTTTCTTTTTTATCATAAATTTTGTTTCTCATCATCCTGTTCAGCTTTTTCATTCCATGAAACATTCTGAATACTTTTATCATCCTCTCCCTGATGATGAAACTTTACACTTTTCGCTCAATCTCAATACATTTATATTGATTCTTTCGTTGTATTAGGCTAGTCACCCGAGAATCGGTCGTTAACCTTGCTTCATTATTATTGCTTCTCTTCTCATCTTGTTTCGTTTTATTTCTCATCATCATGTTCGTCTTATTTCTTTTTCATCTCTCAACTCATTCTGTCGACCTTGTTTACAACAGAAAAGACCATAACACTTCATGATAATGACCTGGTTCTTTGGTCAGGCAAGGAAACCTCACCAGCTATTAGAATAATGGTCAAGCAAAGTCGAATGAAATATAGATTCAAAACATTTCAAATCATTTCTTGTTACTTTGATTATATTTTTGAAAGAAGATGATACAAGAAAACGAATAAAAAGTGAAACGAAAAAGTGAAATAATAAATTAGTTAAAATTTACTTAACTCAATTGACAAATGATCAACAGAAAAGGTTTCAGTCATTTCACGACGCAAAATGCACTCAAACTCATTCCATTCCTGGTTATCCAGAAGTTGTTATTGGCGGATTAAAACGATACCAAGTTTCAAATTTGTAAGATTTTCTTGAAACTCGAAAGACGAAATGTTATTCAGAATTCAATTTTCGCATCTTTTTGCTTACACTTTTAGCCTTTTGCACCTGAAAAAGATATCCATTTAGTCCAAATTCAGCTTAATTTTCGATCGAAGCTTTCAGCAGCTTTGTGTTTGATCACACGAGAAACGACATTCAACTAGAAAATTACAGTTTTAATTCAAATTACAATGGAGGTTTGAAGAAAAGAGTTTTGCTGATTCAAGATTGCGTTGTCTGCAGATCAGTATCTTGATGTTGGATGTAAAGTCGTGAAACTGACAGCAACATTAGTTGTTCATTTATCATTCAACAAGTTATATCAACTATTTGTAAAGATGTTTTAAAAGTTAGCTCTATAAACGAATCTAGCTTCAGTTTGTATTACAAACTATTATTAATGCCATCAAATTGATCAATTACACTTCTAATCTTGCGATTTAGTCTCATCGGTAATGCGCTTCATCGATAATATCAGTCTAGATAATATCGATTTCCAATCTCTAATAATCTTTTTAATAGCGACCCGAAATGTTCGAATTTTCAGGTGATAATGCGACTGCTTAATAGGAAATTGGACGCTCGATAAAGCATAATTTCATGCAAAATTCGTGAATCAAAACTCCAATTACTTTCTTCCTCTGAAGCAGTCCATTCCGACCAGTGCATTAAGCTGTAATTTAGATTAGAAAACAGTTTCGATGCAGAAATGGTTGAAATTAAAAGAAAGTAAATTAAAATGATGGAAAGACTCAGAAACTGAATTTTTCAATTCGATCAAAGTTTTGCTCTTCAACATATTCTTAATATGAACTTGACTGATTGAATACAATCTCTGATCATTCCATTCCAATTCGGAAATGCAAAATCCTCTAAGGATATCCGAGTTGAGAATCCAGTGTCACCAAGAACAGAGAGGCTGCAAGAAAAAAGCTGATAAAATCAAGAGATGAAGAAGACGATTAAATATTCTGATTCATTATGACAAACACTTTGATCTACCTTTTGAAAGTTCATTTTAATGAAATCACAATTTCGATAAATAAAAAGCAAGTTTACTTGAAGACAGGATAATCAGAAGAAAATGTTGTTAAATAATGAAATAAAAAGTTGCGTGTAAAGATGTAATTGAATTGGAATGAGCAGAAATCTATAAAATCAGATAAACTGGGCAGTAAAGAGCGAGATGAAAGCCAAAAAAGTGGAAATGAATAAATTCCAATGAAGAATATATTTATTCATTTGATGAGCAATTTCATTCTTCATCATCATTATTACACTTAACCATTACCATTATTATACTCTGAATGATTACCATCGACTTGATGGTTCCTTTGAATGGCGAAAAGAGAAGAAGAAGAAAAAGTTTGCAAAACATTTTTCACCTTTCATCACAAGATAACCACAAAATATAAAAAGTATTTTATGATGAAAACAGAGAGCAATGATGATATTAGTAAAGTGAAGTTTGTGTGTTTCCTTCTTCTTCATCATCCTCTGCTTGTTTCAATACCAACAAGTTGGTGAAACTGGTTCAACTTATCATTATGATTGTTGTTTCTATAAGATAATTAGATGAAAATGTATGATTCCCTATTAAGCAAATAATTTAACTTGATTTGGAGTCATAAAAGTGTCAACTGCAATTGGAAAGACAGCGATGAGTTACATTATGTAATTAACCTTTAAATCAACATTATTTTCTCTCCACTTTCAAATAACATTTCATCTGTTGATGATTATTATTATCATTATTATTTATTGTTCACTTGGAGCAATAAGTTTTGCCTTTCAAACCCTAACTTTGATTATACTTTATAATGTTACCAAGTAAAACGATAAAAGTACACAAATAAACAAATAAAAACGACGAGAGAAGAAAAAATATCAACATTATTTTCTGTCGTTCAAGCATTTATCTGCAAGATTCCCTGTCCATAGAGCATTCTCAGTCTTCTTTCCTGTCTTTCAAGGATTTAACATCTCAAGTCTCATACAGAAGTTCCGTATTGAGAACTTTCCAAATCTATCAAAATCTCAGTTGCTTCCATAAAAGATTTCCCGTTATCCGAACACTTCTTTAGACAAAATCAATAGACAAAAGATTTGAAATTTTCAGAAATTCTATTTTCGAAAATTTTCTATTTCAGAAAGATTCTTAGCTGAGAAATTTCATCTTGAAAGTGCTTTTGGTTCTTAGAAGTTGCCTTTATTTCCATTGAAAAGATTCTCAATGCTCATGAAATTTCTTCCTCTGAACCTTGCCAGTGTTACAAAGATCGTTTAGAATCTGCTGCATTGAATAATTGGCATGAAATAAAGAAACGATAAGACTTTGTAATAAACTCGAAGGTCAACACTAACCAAGGATTTTGGTTTTTCTGGTCAAATATGATAACCAAGTGTGATATGAGCTTAAATGAGAATGAAATTTATTAGCTGTTAAACGTATCTGTCACTTTGTGATTTCCTGATTTTCCCAGATAATTTCACCTTGACGATGAAAATGTTCTTTCTTTTCTTTCTCTTTAATCCTTTCTCATCCTTTATCTTCATCGTTCTTTCTTCTCAACCTTTTTCTCCCTTCTTCTTGCCTCTTTATTGGTGTCTTTCCAAGTCGAGGAAACATTTGTCACAGTAAACGTCAAGAAAACTTGGTAAAGTCATGCAAAAGGCTTATTTTCAGCTGAGCTTTACAACCTTCACCATCATCTCTTCCGTTTGTATCAACATGATCTTCATCATCATCTTTTCTCATCCTTTTCCATCTTCTTTCATCTTTCACTTTCTTCTTTACTCGCAAAGATATTATATAAATAAATTTTACACTTCACAGTGGAAGTTAATCTGAAAATTATTTGTCAATCAAGTTTCACCCAAACCAAACAAGAGTTTAATAATGACAAAACATTTTTAAATGTCAATTTAGTGGAAATAATTGAACTGAACCTTCCACTGTAACTTCATTTGTTCATCAATTATCGCATTTTCAGTTTCACTTTAAACATTGAACAGCAATTTTATTTACTCTTTGACAAGAGAAGCAAAAAGCAAAGCCAGACAGCAAAAGAAAGCAAAAGTTTCCACAATTTAACTGCAATTTATTTGACCAAGAATTAAATTTAATGGTCGACATTCAACACTTTGTTCATTGTTTATTTTACCATCAAATTGATGACCATGAACATGATAACTCTTTCCATTGACACTGAACTTTCAAATTAATATGATTTCTCTTTATTCCAACAGAAGAATCAACTTTACTTTCGAATCCTTATTATCCTTATAAAAATGGTTCTTCAGTTAACATGGTTCACCATATTAATCAGCCCGCTGTCTCTGAATTCATTAACCATCAGCATTTTTACGAAAAGATAAGAACTGGTTTCGGAGCTAAAATTGATGGAACCTTAATAACCAATAACTACATTAGCAATGGTCAATTAGTTCGCGCTTTAAATTACCGACAATAAATGGTTGAAGCAACAGCAGCAAACGACAAACTGAAAGACAAAACAATAAGAAAGAAATCGCCTAAATTCGTTACATGAAATTTTTCCTTCTATTAACACAATTCTTTTGTTTCTTTGTGTTGAAACCCTTTTCCATCCTTTGTTTCCTTGCATCTTCCTTGACCATCATTCTCATCATATTCGCATTGGTCAACGTTAATGACTGCATCTTTGGAAGGCAGAAAGGCTGAAATAAAAAAAGCGAAAAGACAAACAAGAAAAAAAAGTGAAATTAATCATCAATAGTGAATAACAAATTAACAAAGGTAATTGAAGGTGAATCTGAAAGACTGAACCAGGAATGGAAACAAAAGCCAAATGTAATAATGTTTACGATTAGGAAACAAAACAAATTTTAGCTCTTTTAATCAACTCATCAACTTTGCTGTTAATCATTCTCATCTAATTGTCAAACTTAATTCTCCGCTTTTCCTGGTCTCATCTCAATATTTTAATATCGTCCAATCGTTACACAAAATTGATTATTCTGGACTTTTCTCTTCTTCTCTCTTTCCTTCTTTCCTTCATCTCCAATCTAATTGGTAAATGAATATACAAAATTGAATTTATTTTAACCCAATTGCTTTTTCCCAATGAAAAGCACATTCAAACTGTTCAACAGTTGATAAGCGTAAAATGCAGACACAAATTGAGAAAGTTTAAAGTGGAAAAAATTGAAGGAAAAAGTTGACTAAAAAAGAAAGTGAAAAATGAAAAGAATTGAATCAAATTATTGCGAGTTAAATTAATGCTTCAAGTTGACGGTAAAACATTCAGTCATTAATGGAATCATCAAGTGTCCTGAAATATACACATTGAATAACCATTTAGATGATGAGATTACAATGTCTAGTCTTGGAGACAACCTGTTGTTGACTTTGCGTCTTCATTCCGGTTAAACATTTACAACAAATTCAATCAACTTGATTCCAAGCCAATCTAATTTAACAGTCTGTTTGTTGATCTTTTCCTTGTTGTCAACCTTTTCTCTTGTTCATCATCTTTTCTTCCTCCGACCTCAGCCTTTACCTGTTCATTATGTCAGTTGGCTTTTCCCTTTCACTTTGATACAATCTTGCTGAATGGAAGGCGTTATAATTGAATAATGGCGATTAACAGTTGAATGTTTAAATTTAAATGAAAACCACTTTCATTTGCCTTCATCTGATTTTCATTTTCTTTTCAATCTTTTACTCTGTTCTCTCTCAGGAGAGTTGAGTGTCGCCATCAAATTATCATCAAGTGATAACAAGTGATAACAGGTAAACTTCTTGAAGCAAAGTCAATGAAATGGAAGAAATTGTATTAACTTGCTTTCTCATCTTCTTCTTCTTCCTTCTTCTTCGTTTATCATCGTCATCAGCAACAATATTCTCATCCTTCTAACCATCAGACTTATCCTTCCCTGCTTGGAATCAATCAAGAGAAAGAAGATGATTGGATTGATAAGTTAAAGGTTAATAAAAAAGATGAGAAAAGAAGAAGAAGAAGAAAGAAGGAAAAGAAAGTGTTTAATTTGGATGATAAAGGCGATTTAATATCACCAAGGAATTTGATGAACATGTTGCTGATAATGAAGGTGAAGATGATATGAAAGGCAGTGACCCTTAAAGGATGATGAATCCTGAAACAGTGAACGCGTTAATATCTGCTTATTGGTTGATGGAAGTAGTCAAAGGCTCTGGAGGACATTTCAAATGGGATAAATAATCAACATGATAATGGAAATGGAAAGAAGAACAATTTTTATGCAAATTGGTGATAATGTCCAACTTCATATTGATCACATTGATGATGATTGTGATGATGAATCCAGTGAACATTCAACTGCTTCTGTCTCCTGTTTACTTATGGCTATTGAGATAATAACTTGAGGCTGTCGAAGTGATGAACCAATGAATGAAGGAAAAGATGATCAAGATGATGAACAGATCATGAACAGATAAGATGAACATCTTTATTGGACGTGGAAGCAGCAGCTCTGTAAATAATTGATCTGTTGGTAATTTAATTAATCATTTCAGTTGAGATGGAATCAATTTCTTTCATATTCATGGAAACTTTGAGATTGATGATGAGAAAATGAATTTAATAGTGAAAAGGAAAACATCACACATTTCAGGCTGATTTTTGTTTCCAAATTCACTTTGCATTCTTTACCATGAAAGGCAAATTTCGTCAACTTTTCCTTCCATCAAATTGTCAATTCAACTTGATCCTTGACACAAAATGTTGATCATTTAACATGATTAACAATCATCTTTATCGTCGCTTGTGATTGCATCCTTTACTTGGAGAAGCAGCTAAAAGTGAATTATTAAACATCATTTCACGATTTCAATATTAACTCTCAATCAATTGATTAACTCAACAATGATTTGATTCAATTTACAAATGCTTTTCATCGCTCAATAATTAATCGTTTTTTTCAAAAACTTTCTCAATTTGCTTCAATTTTAATTTACTTTTTTTAACATAAAAATGAAAGTTGAAAAGCTTCTTTTCTTGTTGAAAAGGCTGAATTGAAACAAAACACAAAAAAACTTTCAGTCTCTTTAAATATCATTATATAAATACTGATGTAAAACATTTCATGTGAAAATGTTCAACAACATTCTTAGATATTTCAATGTCAATTAATCCCATTTTTCATTGTTATTCAATCATTTTGGTTCTGGTTCTAAACCAGACATTAACCCAGGATTCGTCAAACGAATCGAAAAATAATCCTTTATTTAAACCCGAAACACACACAACCCACGTCCATGCTCACTCTTTGCGTACTTTGACACTTTTCAAACCAAAAAGTCGAACCGAAATATTTTCACTGCGAAGTTCAATAGCTTTTGAAATTCACAGCTTTTCTCATCAGAATTCAGGTGAATCCAGATTACAATCCAATTAAGAGTTTGATTATGAAAATTGGATTTTCAAGTGAAAATGAAAGCACTTTGTAAATATAAAGATTATTTTCTCTTCTCGAGTTTTCTTTTTGAACCAAATTGAAAATCACAAAGTCAAGTTGAAATGATTCCATGATAATCAGAGAATGTAAGAAATTGAAATTTATTTGAACGAGAAACATTTTCTTTTGACTTTTGATTTTTACAATTTCATTGAAACTTTACTTTTAGCCAGCAATCACTTCATTCAACAAGTCAAGCCAACAATATCATTCTGAAACAAACGAAACGAATCTCAAGTTTTCAGGTTTCAAGTTGTCAAAGTTTCAGTTTTCTCTCTTTTCTAGCCGAATTACCTTCGTTTAGGTTAACCTTTTAGGTTTGATTTAGCAATTCAAATGAGAAGAAAGGCCAAAATTTAACTTTACTCATTTTGTCCTTTTCGCCAGTCTCGATGATTCGAATGAAAATATCCAAAATTGAAATGAAACTGAATTCATGGAGACGTTCGAGACACAGTTTGATACTTGAAACTATTTGTTCGTAAAATGTAAAGAAAGGTTAAACTGAATGGAGACCAAATTGTCACACTAAATGTCTTTACCAAACAACATTGAAAATGATTGATGATTATTGTTGCTTACCATTTGTCATACATTTTAAGACCAACTTTATTCTTCACTGAATATTACCTTTCAAAGTCCCATGATCAATTCCATCATGAACAATCACCATTCAGATCCTCCCTGTCCATCCAAGTTTCCATCTTTTATGGAACATGAAAAAACAGATTTTCCCAATTGCTATTGAAACACAAAATTCCAATGAACACACATAACGTTATTTTAAAGAGAAACTTATTTGCTTTGAAACAAACTGCAAAGGTCGACTTGGTTCAATTGAAAAGGTAAGCAAAAGTACGCAAATTATCCCAAAATTGAATTTACTTTGTTAATCAACTTATCATCATTTCAATGTTAACTTAAAATAACTCAATTCCCGACCAAAACAAATGAACAGAAAAGTTTGAAAACTGAGAAAATTTCAATTTTTTGAAAAATTACAAAAAAATTGAAACGATTTTTCTTGTTTATTTCAACTCTCTTTTGCTATGAAAAACTAACCGTAAAACGGACAACATTGTTTTTGCTCAACAATTATGATTATCAAATGTTGAAATGATAATAAGTTGATCATTTTGTGTAAATTGCTTTCGTCTTTTCTGTTAATTTCAATTTTCCTTTTTTCTTCTTCTTTCTTTGTTCGCCTGAAAAAGAACTGAATAATCCATTACTTAAGAATGATGGATTTAAAACATAATATCTTGTCATTTATCCTCTTCAATCAATTCCTGATTCTCACTGTAACCTGACTTAAGCCTCAAATGCACACACAAATATTAATAATAACAAGTGAAAGATACGATAACAATCATGAAATGAGAAGAAGAAGAAGAAGAAATGAATGCAGAAAATCAGAACATCTTGAAACATTGACAATAACATTGTGATTATTGGAATCAGAAAGATAATCAAGAAATGTTACATGAAAAGCCTGAATTATCTTTATTACTTCAACTAGTCAACAAATAAGATGAAAATAATAGTGAGAAAATTGAATGAAATTATTGATGATAATCATAATGCTAATAATTGGTCAAAAAATAAGAGTAAAAATGTAACTCGTAAAAGTGTGAAAATGAAAGAATCACTTTTTTTCGATTGTTTTTCCTTCTTTTGTAACTGCAATTGTCATTGGAAAAGAGCTTATTTTAATCAACAATTTATATCATCAATGTGACTGTACAAAGGAAATGAAACAATCTGAACGATTGTCATTCGATTGATATTTTTGAGCGTTTCTGAAATCGCAACTTTTCTAACTCGTTTTGTCTTCTGGAAAACAAAAGTTACGTTTTTACCGATAAATTGTACTTTAATGAATGAATGGAAATTAATTGTCAATCCTTAAAGCTGGATCCAATTCACCTTAATTTTAACCCAATTTTGAATTTTATTTTTCATTGTTTTTGCTATCAAATGTGTCAATGTTGTGATCAACTCGAAATTGAATAACAAAATGAATAAGCAGTTTCAAGGCTTAGGCTTGAAATGAATGTTAAGATTGTGATAATGAAATGAGAAAAAAACTAAATGAATTGTTCTGTCATTTGAGCATTTGTTTCAGTTAATCTCGATGGAAGGAAACTGTTAAACTAATTTTCCTCCTTTTTTATTCTTTCCTTTTAAATATTAATATACCAATAATTATAATCTATGCTTCTTTCCTTCTACTTCATCATGTTTTCTGAAAGTTTGTCATGAAAATTGATTTGAAAAGGCTGAGCAAAAACATTGCTTTGTTTAGGAATGAGTTAAATTGTTTCAATCTGGAAACAAATGGTTCACCTTTTTGTGACTTCATTAGACTCGATCAAAATTTGATTTGCATTATTTCCCATTAATTTTATCCTTTTTTACACACACAAACTACAAAGGAATGATTCTGTTTGTCAATCAAATTTTGAAAGCCACAAAATTGTGAACAACAAGTGAGTTAACATGATTGTAATTGTCAACCAACAGTTTCATTCAATGTTATTTGTCTCGGCTTTAAATGATTTTATTCACTTGTTCAACAACAATCAAGATTCTCGAGTCAAGAATTTAAATCTTTTTTCTTTCATCTTCTTTTTCTGAGCAAACAACATGAGAGTAGAAAACAAAATTAAAATAAAAAGGCAAGAAAACACTTTATTGTGTTTTTTGTTGTGTGTTTGTGTGTGTATTTAAATCCAACCAAAGCTTTTGCTTACACAAACCCAATCAACTTGAAATCCCAATTTACTTTTCATTGTAAAACAGAAATCACATTTTCCCTCATTCTTTTCCTCATTCAAATGTCCCTTGTAAAGTTATTTGTAACAATCAAGACTTGAGTTAACTTGAAAAAAAGCAAAAATCAAATAGAAAGAAAAATATTTTCAAATTGAAATTGAAAAGTTGAACCAAAAACAACTCCCAGCTTGTGACGCCCTCTTCTGGTAGTTAAAGTGACCTGTTATTGGAATAATTGTCCTGACCAGATGAGCCAAGAGAGGGCAACACAATCGGATGGAAACTTCTTCTTCGATTTAAACTTTAAATTGGATTTCGCTTTTTATGGTAATAATTTGTTGCCGGTCGAAATGCAAATCGAAGGCATTGGTCTTGTTCAAGAAGGACAATTCAAACAATAAAAGTCTTGTGGCTGCAAGTATAAAACAACCAATCTACTCAGACGGTGTTTGGCTCAAAGCTTTTAAATAACTCTCGTCTCTAAACACTTTCCATGTGATTCTCATCATCTTTTAACTTATTTTTTTCTTCACTGTGGTTTAATTTGTTTTCTTTTGTTGTCTTTTTTTCTAATTATATTGTGCTAACTCTTCATTTTGTGTATTCAATGTGTTTGTTATCTTAACTGCTCACTTTCTACTTCTGCTTCTAAGAATCACTCCCATCATCTATCAGCTTTAATAAATCAACTTTGTTGAGTCGAAGATTGATGGTAACTTATATAAAAAGGCGAATTTTCTTGATGGTTATAAATCAACATCAATCTGATCCAGTTACACGACTGTTATAAATTCAATTTCTGACATTCATCGGAATACTTATTTGCGGATCATAGCCAAAATAAACCGTATATCAATTAACTTACGTGTTGGAATGTAAGAAAAATGATTGGCTTTCGAACTGGAAATTCAAATATAAAAACAAAACAAGATAAATGTTTTTTCTTCTTGGTCTTCATAACAGTTTAAATTAACCTGTTGATTGTTTCTCCTAATTTGAGACCAACAAAAAGCGTAACGGTTAATTGTTTATCCTTTCTCTTTACCTCTTCTGTTATTGTTCCTGTTTTTGTAACTTCAAGTCAAACATTGTTTTGTTTTTTTCTTATCAATCTTATTCTCTCATTTTCATCATTCTAGAACTAAACATCTCGACCTTTAGATATAATTAAATAAATTGACAACAAAGCAAAATGTTACAAAAAAATGAATCATGAAACATTAGTATAAGCAAACAAGAAAACAAACCTCAACCAAACTATTCGAATTGCATTTCTATGTATTAATTTCAAAATTAACCAATAAAATTGATTGTTCAATTAATATTCGCAAATTTCTCCACACTTTCAATATGCTTACAGATTGTGGATACATTTTAGCAATTACAATTCCCAGATTCAAATTGCACTCGATCAATTTGATTCAAGTTCTGTTGCCTGGAAAAAAATTATTTGAATAATTTGATGAATTTTTTATGAAACAAAAAAATCAAGTCATGAAGTTGTTGCAACATTAATCATTTGATGGATGAACGATTTTAATGTGTTTTATATTTGATTTAATGAGAAGTTGATTGATAGAAATGTAAATAAAATTATTGATTTATCCTAACATTTGACAACAGAATGTCATGTAATTTTGTTTAGCTTCGCTATTTTATCATCATTCAAACATCAATTTGTCATCACAACTCTGAACATGATAAAAGTATTTTTGAATTTTATATTTCATCCTTTTGATTTCATATTATTTTTCATCAAAGTATCGTCATAACAGTTGAAACATTTCAACGCAATATCAAAGATAAAGATGATCTCATTTCCAATTCATGAGTTTACTGGTTTATTTATTATTATTGCAACCTTTTCTGAATACACTTTTTCTCACTCTCTTTCTCTTATGTATACTATTAAATAGCATGTATTTCTTGTCACATCAATTTGTCATAAATTGATAGAAATTTAATCTCACAGGATTTCATGGAATCAAAATCCAATTCAATGTAAACCCAACTCTGTAATCCTATTTTGTCTCATTTAGATTGATGGTTTGATTATCTTGCTAATTGTAAGACTCTTCTTTAGATTCGATCTTGCGTTTTATTTCAAACCGATTCTGGAATGATCCCGTACATTGATGAACATACAATGAATGAGTTGACACAGGTTTTACTTGAGGGCGCAAACTGTAATTTTTCATCTTTCTTTAATTTCATCGCCGCCGGAAGAAATTTGAAAACATGTTAACACACACGTAATCAATTAAGTTTGGTTACATGATCGTTATTGTTGAGGTGAATTCTTTAGAGCATAAATTTGACAGATTATCATTAATTATGATAAATAGATCAGGTGTGATTACAATTAATCAAACAGATAAGAAAAGAAAAATTTGTTTCAACCATATTACCACTGATTAGCAATATAAGTAATAATATTTATAAGTATTATAATTGTAATAACCATAATTGTAATTAGACCATTCAAATAGTCGGAAAGAGCAATATGTTTTATATCTTATTTGGCTTTCTCAGTTTATTGGTATTTTCAACAATCGTCCATTGGTTATATTATAATATTATCCTTTACCCAGTCCCATGTTTTCCTTGTAAATCTTCCATTGGACTTCGTTTATCGCATAAATTTGTTGATCTGGCAAAGGAAAAATGATAAAATGAAAGAGGATCTAAGGCACGACCAAAACTAATTGGAAAACCAAGAGCAATTTGTATCATTTGTAGTTAATTCTTGAATCTTAAATCATTTTCGACTTGAAATGCATTTATGTCCCCTTTCAAGCGTCTTAAGCAAACAAAAGATTGAATTTAGATCTGCTTGTGAAGTTTCCAAATCATATAACAAAGACAACAAACCAAGGTTGGAATGCAAAAATTCATAAATGTACTGCTTCGTCTTTAACACGATTGGAGACAGCAAAAACCAGAATGACGATGATTCCTCATTTGGATGCTTGTCATTTTCTCATGAAACAAAAATAAACATTAAATCATTAAGCCAGGTTATTTTTCAACCAAATTTGTATTCATTTTCATCTCATATTTTAAATATGCTTTTAACAGCTCCGAGAGCTCCAGACAAAGTGGGACCTTGCTGTTGAGCTTGAGTCTGCTGCTGCATTTGACCCATTTGATTCATCTGGTTCATCTGATTCATTTGATTCATAGGACCTCCATAATAGCCTTGACCATATTGCTGCTGTTGTGGCTGCTGGGTTTGCATCGTACCAAACCTAGGTCCTTGCTTGAATTGCTGCTGTGGTTGTTGTTGCATTTGCTGTTGCATTTGCTGCTGCATTTGCTGCTGCTGTTGCTGTTGATACGTTTGCTGTGTGGGCATTTGTTGTTGCATTGGCATTTGTTGCTGATGTTGACCTTGCTGTTGACCAAAAGCATTGAAATTCTGAGGAGCTCCAGCTCTTGGTGTTGTTGCTTCTTCCAGAATCTTTTTCCCACTATTAAATAAACTAGAAAATGGATTCAAACTAGTTGTTTGTTGAGTTTGTGGCTGATGCTGTTGTTGCATTTGCTGGTTAGTCATTTGCTGCTGACCAACTTGTTGTTGGTTCGGTCTCTGTTGATTCATTCCAAGATCTAAACTATTCGGACGATGCTTGTTACCCATCATACCATATTGTGATTGTGGTTGCATATTCATCGATTGATTACCATACTGTCCTTGAGGTCTCATTCCTTGTCCTTGGACCATAGAGTTTCCTTGATACATGTTGGATCCATACATATTGGATCCATACGACTGATTCATATGACCTTGTTGATGCGGTTGAGAATAACCTTGCATACCAGAGCGTCCTCGCATTTGACCCTAAAAAAGGATTGAAAGTGAAGAATTGCATTGAGTTAATATTTTTGTCAGTAAATAATGAACATCCTGAAATAGAAAACCATTGAATTTCAAAGATTAACAAAGAGAGGATGAAGACAATGACAAGGCAACATTGAGTGTTAAGGTTTAGAAAGATGCCGTTTGAACAAATCAGTCAAAAACATGCAAAGGAAAGGTAAGCAGAGTAAATATTAAGCAGGTAGGATAATTGGACAATGAATTGGGTCACTTTTGAGCTTTTTGCTGGTGTTACCAGAAAATTTGACAGACTTCAAGATTTTTCGAGTTATCTCATTTTAGTTCGTTTCCCTTTTAATCATTCTGTCGTTAGAATGATTAATCAAATTAATGAACAGCAAATTTCTAATCAAGTCAATTCTAGTTAACATGTTGATTTTTCAAAGAGAATGCCACATTTTCCAATATCTCAATTTATTGATCAGCCGAACGAGGGAGATAACTCACATGTCGATCAGTAGACTCGGTTAAAAAATTGGATGGAACTAAACCGCGGACGCCGTTCAATTCTCCCATATAGAAACCATCTTCATCCATTTCACCGTAAACGTAGATCACATCACCAGCATTAAAAGCTAACTCCACCTAAGTAAGCAAGAAGATGTAGAAGGTAAAGAAAAGAAATAAGGCAAATAACAACGAGAGCAAGAAATTGCATTCTTAAATAGGAATGAAGGTAGCATTATATTCGAAGGAAGAACTATATCATTAATGATATTATAAAAAATACTGTAATACCAAAAAATACTAAAAACAAAGCTAACCAGAGAACCTATTAGATGATTGAGATCAAATCAAGTGTATGAAATTCAGTGTTAATATAAAGGCAAGGGAAATATATTTTTCAAGTAACTGATAAAGTTAACTACGGAAAAGCACAGGCATGAAAAAAAGCACATGTAAATAAAATATTTTTGCTATTCTAAAATTTTTAATGGCTTTTGTGCAGTGCTGATTAAAGAGAATTGATGAGATAATCAAGGGGTAAAAGCTTGATAAACTATGTTTAGCTAAAGGGCAGGCTGGTGTTATCATTTAATTTAAATGATGATCGTAAACTAGGCAGGATTCACAGGTTGTTCAAAGATGGCCGTTTTTTGGGCTCCTCAGTTGTTGGAGTTATTGTCTTGTATCAATAGTATCTTGATGACTTTTAATAAATATTTTTGAAAAAGAGAGAAATAAATTGCGAAATCAAAAAACGATAGCACAATTATACCTCTGTGTCAGGATTAGGAGAGAGCTCTTGTGGATCATAATCATAGAGTGCTGACATCTTTTTTACTGGTAAATGACCCCAAGGGTCATTATCATTAGTCCCGCGAAGAGGTTGACCCGTTTCAGGATCACATTGAACTTCAGAAACCATGTTGCAAGGCACATAACCAATCCTATTGTTCAATTCTCCTCGATAAAATCCATCTGGATCTTTTTCACCATAAATCTGGATGCCGGGATAGATAAAATATTATTTAAGGCCAAGATTTGTAATAAATCACAGGTTGAAGCGAAGATTATTCTAAAAACTCATACCTTGATTAGATCACCTTCTCTGAAGGGTAATTCTTCATTAGCTGCATCTGGATTAGGAGACATTGTTAATGGATCATAGTCGTAAAGAGCAACAAACCATCGGATATCTCGCGGTCCACGGGCCCGACCATGACCAGTACCAAAATGTGATCTCTCATATTCGCTATACTGACGACTTCGATAAGGAGGTTGAGGTGAAGGTCCACCATACCTTCCACCTTTACCTCTCATTGTTGCTTCGAATTCTTCTTCTGAATAGCTCTCAATTGGGTTAACACTTTCACTTGGTGTGTCTTTCGTTATTGCTGAGAAGATTGAATAAAAGAAGAAAATGAAACGATTAGAGGATCTCAATTATCACACTGTTTTATTTCACCATACCGATGGATGGAATGGTCATTCGGTTAGGATTAGTTTGCATGGTTCCGGAAGTTGGTTGGAAGCCCTGTTGATGCATTTGCATTGAATGTTGATTTTGCTGAGGGTGAAATTGTTGATGTTGCATTGGCATTGGACCAGCTTGACGGTTTGAAAAATTACCATGTTGCTGTTGATGTTGTAATGACTGTGAATGCATTTGATTTGATGGTTGCTGGTGATATGGATGTTGAAGATGATGACCAAGATTAGACTGATGATGCGAGGCATATGACTGTTGATGAGCAGGCAGTGGATAATGATGTTGGCTTGCATGTTGATGTCGCTGTAAGAAAATAATCAAATCAAAATTAGTCAAATTAAATAAAACGCAAATAACATGGAATAAATCAATTACCATGGGAAGTTGTGTGCGCATAGGAGCTCTATGATGACCTGGATGTACCTGAATAAAAAACAAATATGTCAATTGGTGTTTACTTTGCAATGGAACGAACCATTACGAAACGGATATTTCAAAATCACAAATAACTCTCATTATGTGCAAATAACAAAAGTTCAGACGAAAGTAACGTTTCTTAAACAAGTTGTGCAAAATAGTGAGTGATTGTGATAGGGCAACAATTTATAGTTACTGGGTTGATTTTCAGACAAGTTAAGATTTTAAACAGTCAAGTTATGATGCAAAAGGAAAAATACGAGGGATTTCACGAGAAATGGTGGTATTAAAAGGTGTGAGACAAAACAACCTTTAAATCAAGACACTGATGGACGGGTTTGAATAAAGTAACACAGATGTGGGTTGTTTGAACAATATTTCAGGATGAGAACTATGTCAGTTTCGAAAATCAATAAAAACAAACCAGACTTTTGTTTTAATTACATACAGATTAACAAACAAGCAGACAAATGGTACAACAACTATCAATGCAATGTTAGTGGTTAGATCTACCTGATTAGAAGAAGGATCAAAAACTTTGGATCGCCGAGCAACATTGTTCATTAGTTGATTAATCTCAGTTTCCGATTCAGAGTCAGAATGGACTCGCCCCTGATTCGGGGTTTGTGTTGCATGCACATAATGATTGTAATTCTGTAAGTAGTTTACAAGAGAAATGAATATTTCGACCCTTCTGATTGATCCAATTTTTAGCTTACAAAGATTTGACTAACTTTAAATTCAAATTTCACTTTTAACAATTCAATCTCTTAATTTTAAGAACATTGGTATTGGACATAACTGAGAATCTTCCTATTAAAAACTCTATAAAATTAATAACTAAATTAGACTTGTTGGATTAAATCAAAAATAGTGATCAAAAACAGCTATCCAATTGATTTTGTAAGAATAATTATAGCTTATACGCTCTATTTTTGATTTCTCAAATAAACCAAATAATTGTAAGCAAAAAAGTTCAATTTTTGACTAAATTTGTAAAAAATTATTAACTAAGCTATATTGGTTGACAGGAGGCGATGGATAAATATCCAAATTTGATTGGTAACATTGTCCATAACATCTTTCAGTCTAAAAAGAGAAGTTGAGAAAATAAAAACGTAAAAATGAAGAGTTTGCCCGAACATATTAGATCCAATAAAATCAGTAGCATTAGAATATTCATTGTAGGCATTGTATATTTTCACAATAATGATTTATCTAGATTGTCTTTGAGCAATATTAAGGTAAACCATTAGAGTCTGAGCTAATTATAATTGAGGCTCGCGTTCAATATAAGTTTCATTCGTTATATCAATGATTAATTAGCTTTCTATTTGTTAGTGTTTTGTTGGTCAGGTTCAATTTAAAAGCATTCAACTAATTATTCAATTATTGCAAAATCTAATTTCTTGACCGATAGAAATTTGGTGTGCAAATCCAACAAAATTACAAACGTAAATGGTTTAGATACAGAAACCAATGCTACAACTAATGACAGCTACAGTTATAATAATGGAAGAGAGCAATAAAGTTTAAAAAAAAGTTCAACATATCGGTTGTGAAGAGGAAGTTTTGCTATTTCTCTACGGGTCGATTGACGGATCCAATGAGGATAAATAACGATAAAGAATATGTTTGATGTAAATACCTTTCGATGAGCACCTAATTTAATTAAATCATCAGGGATTTGACAAGGCATTGAATCTTGGGAACAATTCTCTCCTGATTTTGTACGCACAGTAACAGCTTTCTTATGAAAACTCTCAATTTGACCAACATCGAGTAGTGCATGATCCCCTGTAATTAAAAGTAAAATGATTAAAAATTCGGCTCAGGAATTAATTTTCCATTAAATTTCTGTCTATCTTAAAATCTTATAGCTCTCATCTAATCATAATCTTATTAGTGTTCTAACTAAAATCCAAATAACAGACAAAGGTTAGAAGTCATCTCCCAATCATCAATTGTGTACATCTATTTTTCATGAAAAATCTTCTACTCTATGTTTACTGATTCAGCTATGCATGAAGCTTCTTTGAGTAGTTAATGAAACATGTAGGAATTGAAGTTGAAATATGTGGAGGTTGTCTTGGATAAGTTTAAATAGTTAATGAATAGACAGAATGAAAATAAAGTGTAATCATATACCAGTTGGACTATCGATTTCAGTCAATTTTTTGTGAGCAGCAAAAACAGCATAACCTGTTACTGGACAGCCATTCGAGGTTCCATATTGGTCCAACGTTACTGGAAGCCATGTTACAAGTAAAGTTCCATCTTGAGGTCCCGCTTCTACTTGCACATCCACTGGGGGTTCTGGAAGACCTGTAATGAAGAAAATATTGTTATAGTTGAAACAAGTTTACAAATTAAAAGTTAAGTTGCAGTTACTTTTTGGTAAAGTCCGAAAATCAACAAAAGTAGTCAACATCTCGAGTTTTTTGGGATTCTTTTCATCAAATGACATCAGTTTACCGGGTTTGGCACGGACAGAAACACGATAAAGTGTATTAGCAGCCAATCCAGTTATCAAGTGCTTGTAAGTTCCCGGACCAACTGTTTTAACTTCCACAGAGTTAACAGCAACTACATGATAAAAGTTACTATTACAGGGTAACCAGCTGATCAAAGCTGATTCAGAGGTAATACTGGTAGCTTTTACACAACACGGAGCAAATGGTACGTCTAATTAAGAAGTTAAAAAACGATAAAAAATATTGGTTAAGATAGATATTATAATATAATACAGAAAAAAAAGATAATTAAAATGTTAACATACTTTTGCCAATAATTATAGTACAGGCTGCATCTCTGGAACTTCTTCCTAAATTATTTATGGCTCGAATGCTGATTCGATGTGGCTAAAAAGGTTTTTCATCATTAGCAATAAATATTAATCAATAATAAATCAATATTTTACTATAATTGAATGAACTTACAATTGAGGAATCAACACCTTCAACTAAGGCTTTAGTTCTTTCGATGCTTGGTAGAGTAACTTTTAGAACACCGTCAACATAAATTTGGTAGCATTCAATAAATGTTGGAGGGCAGTCAGGAGGCAACCAATAAAGAAGAATGCTTTTATGAAATTGGCGCTCTAATATTAGTCTCCTTGGAGGGGGAACTGGAAAAAGAGAAGATATGAAATTAATTAAAACCATTGTTTCCTATGAGATTAAAGTGATTAGAGATCACGAGATATCAAAGGAAATAATTCATAAACCATGAAAACAAAATCAATTACCAATATCTCGCGCGGCAGTTGCTTGAGCTCTTTCGGGATCGGATAAATCTTCTTCGTCGATTTCCTGAGATTCAGCCAATTCAATATAATCATTCATTCTATGAAAGTCCTCTGGAAAAATAGGTAATAAATTATGAGATTAATCAGAATGCTTTCAATTTAAAACATCGTACCTGGTGCAATCAAATGTTGAAAATTTGTGTGAGCCATGGCATCATTGAGTAGGGTATCGTAAAATTCGGGCGGATAACTAACACTAGATTCATCACCATCCCGAGTTTCGTATAATACAGTTGCTTGGAATTCGAATAAATCTTCACCCGTTAATTTTTCAATAAAATTAGACGGAACCAAGCCTTTTCTACCATCGAGAGTTTCTCCTACAAAAAAACCATCATCATCCATATCGCCGGCAACTAAAATGAAATCTCCAGCTGCTAGATGTAGTTCTTGTTCGGGGTTTTCATTAGGTGACTGTTTGAATGGATCATAGCTATACCGAGCAATAAAAACTTTGCATCTTCCACGATTAGGTATCTCAATACTATCAACAATATCCTCAGCTAATCTTAATTCTTGCTCTTTACGAATATGTTGTAAAATAGTGTTTGGATCATCTTTTCCTGGAAGCATTGTATTTATTGGTAAAGTTAATTTTTTCTCTCGATTAAAATGACTCCGATCTACAAATAAAGAAGAGTGAAATGGGTAAATAAGATCTGCAGTGTATATTGATGCAAAAAAATCAAATATAAAAGATAAACGAATCAGTAGATTTAGAGATTGATTGAGAAATCGGAAAAGTTTTATATTACATCTATTATATGTACCAATGGATCAGTTAGATATATCTTACAGCACTAATCTGTATTATTCTGTAGACAAGCTAACAATCAATCTAGCAAAGTTTGATAAGAAACAAACAAACAATGTGCAAAAGATATACCGATTATAGTGAAAGTGTAATTTCGACAGTCTCAAAAAATATTACCTGAAAGAAGTTGGGTATGTGAAGTTGAGTGAAATCCTGAAATATTCGAGGTCAGTGCTGGCAATGATGAGGATAACAAGGCAGATGAAGATGAAGTAGTGTTGTTTGAAGAGATTCTTTTAACTTTTTGATCTAATTCCGCCAAAATTTTATTATCTTGTTCCAATTTTTTCATAAGTTTTTCCAATTCCTTTGCTGAAATTGAAGTACCTTAAGAGAAAATGCAAGATAGAAAGTTTTCAATTAGACTATATGGAACGTTCATGGTTATTCAATGATAGGCTATAAACTAACCTCCAGTTCGGGAATTCAATTGAGACAGTCTATCAAAAGATTGGCGATCATTTAGGGCCGGCATAGATGAAGATAAAGCGGCAGTAGTAGTTGACCCAATGGAAGATGTTGATGAAGTAATTTGTGAAGTACTAGTTAACGGTGTAATTGTGGTCGGCGCCAAGGATGAAGAGGTTTCAGTATCCAAGGCTGAGGATGATGATGGTGCGGTGGTTGAGGCCATATTACTCGATGTATTTAGTCGTTCAACTTCCAATTCTTCCAGTTCTCGAAGTGCTTTATCATCTTCTTCCAACTTTCTCATTAATTTATCTACATCAAAAGAAGATGGAAGCGAACCTGAACCTGAAAAACATGTGTACAGCAAAAAAAAATTTGTAATAATTCGGACATAACATTTAACTGATGCTATATATATCTTAACAATTAAGTAAATGTTATTATTATTAATATCATTTTAATATTATTATTGACCTCAATACAGTTCTAACATTATCTCTATTCTCATTGATTATTTATGGGATGAGATGAGGCCTTATTAGTTGATGACTTTTCAAACCATACGAAAAAAGCAAAAGGAATAAAAAGAAAGGTAGATTAAAGCTAAAGGAAGAGGAAAGGGAAAGGGAAAAGGAAAAGACTAAAAGCAAATTAGATTGCGATTCAAGGCATGATCACTGGAATGTAAATAATTATATCATAATCTCTGGTTATTATGGTTATTAGTTTTAATTTCATTTCAATGTAGAAAAATGATTGATGCCAATCAGCGCTCTTTTCTCAAGATCAAACCCTTTACTATAACTGTTGTGGCTGTCAAGAAGGTAAAACTAGTGGTGAATAGATTTATGGATGTGATCATGATAAAATCACTTAACTATTCGAACAGAGATGAATATGAGCTTCACTGAACATAAACAATGAGGCTTTTAACATGGGTCAAGCTTTTGTAAAGAGATTTATGAAACTGACCTCTGATAAATGTAGTTGAGTAAAATGTTTAGGGCGAAACTGATCACCACAAGTGGTCAACAATTTTAAGATTATTGATTAACAATTGATTGGTCAAGAGGCAATAAAATTGAATATTGTTGGCGGGATTAAATAGTGAACATGTAAATGGATATAAAACATGCTCGGTCGAATGAGATTAAAAGTCATAAGAGATGAGATAATGAAAATGAAAATGACTTACCTTTTCTATCACATTTATCATGTCTACCAATATCAATTGAATTTGATCTAAAGGATACCCTGGGATTGGATGAAGATGCAGACGAGGATAATGATCTAGTGGAATCGTATGTTTTTTTCATTCCAGTTGAAGATGAAGAGTAACAATCTAATGATGAGGAAGCCATTGGTAAAGTGAAGTGTCCAGTTATCCGTTATGGAGGCAGCTTTTGGTATCTTCTGCTTAACTGGTTACCCCGAGTTGAACATATTTTTGTTTACAGATTTATGTTACACTTGGTTTTTACAAAAAAGGGAGAGAGTCAATTGTTATATTAACTGTTAACAGCTATCCTAATTAATTTAACCATTGTTGGTTCCTTCTGACAATTCGATGGTAGTAGAAAGACTCTCACGCAGATCCCAAAATGTGAGCATGTATTATATTATTAGTTCGAAAGAAAAGATAAAAGCAAAGAGGTGTATAGAAAGGGGAATAAAAGGCAGGACAAGAAGCTAAAAAATATTAAAGAGAGAGTTGGTAGAGAGAAGATCAGTCATCATTTCTTCGTTTCTTTATTTTTCATAATAAATGTTATAAATCAGTTTCTTCAAACAGAATGAACTTGGGTTAACTTAAAAAAGAGTCATATTTTTCGGGCGCTTGGGTAGAACTTAATCGTTTTCAGATTATTGGTATAAGGTTAAATAATGGTAATTTGGAATGAAAGGAGAAGAATCTGAGTGGAAGATGAACTGAACTAAACATTCTGTGAGCTTAACATAACTTTCATCAGTCACACCTCATAACATCAACCAACTTTCAAGCAACATTCAACTAACAACATTTCATTTTAAGTCGCCTAATATAATCGATCGAAGGAAAAGCTGGAAAGAATTTTTCAGGGCAAACTCATTGCTAACATCAAGTCTCTCTTTCTATTTAATATTCCTTAGAGTGCATATAATCTCTCTTCTCTTCTCCCTGTTATTTCCTCTCACCCACTCACTCCTACTCTCTGTGTGTATTTGTCTTGTAAGCTATTTACCTTTTAACCTGATTGACTGACTGACAAAAATCATTCTGGTTTTTCTCATACCTTCCCTGGTTGTTTCCAGAAAGTAAGGTTTAAGCTACTTCAATTAGTCATGAACCTGAAAACAAATTCCGAGTATAGTCAACAGTAAAGTATTACCTGTTACAGTTTGTATCTCATCTTTTGATTTTATTTTATATTAAAAACCAATTATTCTTTAAATATTACAAAAAACATCAATTCTCCCACAACATCTAGAATTAATTCGATTTAGTCAAGAAGGTTTTTCGGTTCAACGTATTATTTACTATTTTCTTTTGTACAGTTGAAATTATCATTGTTCTCCACGCTTTATGTTTTTAACTGGTATTATTATCACAAATAATTTATGTTAATAAGTTCAAGTAAATGAACTTATCCAAAGAAATCATTTGATGCAACTCAATCCCTCTTGATCTTTTGAATAAATTCGAGTACAATAGAATACTTTCAATTATCCTAGAAATTTAACACCACCATTATCATCTAAACTCATTATTGTGGCTTTGCCTTGCTTTTCTAACACTTGGAGACTTTTTTTGAGCACATCATAATCAAGTCCATGGAATGGTTCTTTTACAGTTTCATCACCTGAAACAATCTCGTAAAGAGTACAAACATTATTGATATAACCAACATTGTATACCCAATGGTAGATTAGATTTGCCCATGCTTCTGGAGTATTCCAATAGATGAAAACGCTGGATTTATTTTTATCCGACCATTCGGCAACACCTTTATCCTTCATGTTTTCAAAAATAGTGATCAAACCATCCAAAGTTAAACCTCTAGAAATGGATGCATTTTGAAAGGGTGGTTCTGTTAAGGCCTTTTTAAGATCAATCTTGAAAATACGATGATTTTTACAATAATTGAGAATCAGAGAAGACCATGCTTCTAGTTGAGCTTTCCTAGTCTCTAAATTTGGTTGAATGGTAAAAAACGGAGGAAAATTATACTGCCAGTAATCAGATAGAACAGGATCTGACATTTTAAATTTAAGTCAGAAGCCAATTTCAAGGATAAACTGAAATAAAAAAATAGAAATTAGAATGACTTAAGAAATTAAAAATAAAATTAAAAATGACTAACCTTAAAATGATGTGTACACACAGTAAGATCAAACAGTTATTGGCTGCAGCAGAATATATACAAATGGCGGATAAATTAAATTATTTGCCTACGGACAGATTTAAATATGGCGTGAATATTGGCGTGGATATTTGACAGTACAAGGGTTAACTAAATAATAATAATGCTAGAAGAAACAAAGATAATCCAATTGGGAATCGAGAATTAAATAACAATGTCTTCTGGCTTTGTATTTTCAATCTTGGCAATACGTTCCTTCCTCACTGTAAGAACGCCAGCAAATGTGAAGACACAGTCGAAAAGAGCAACGCCACTGAAAAGGACCAGACCAGTGATGACCACTTTATGCATTTTGTCATAAGTTGTTCGAGAGAATAGACTCATTATTAATAGGAAAATTATTTGTAATAAAATGAACAATAATAGAGAATCAACGTGGAAAAATGACAAAAACAAAAGCAAGCGAAGAGAAGAAATCAGCTGACTGAGATTCTCATAGTAAGTCTTAAGAGAGGATGTTATTTTGAAAGTTATCTTCAAAGTTATGTGACATTCAAATTTTCGTTGCTGTAATTATTTGTAAAATTCAGATTTTGTTCTCAAACTTTTCTGTTCTCAATTTTTTTTAAGTTATTCAATTTGCTAGTTTGCAGCTGTTATTTCGTTGGATTTCTTTGTGATCAACAGCGTAAATGGTTTTTAAATTTGAATCAGATACTTATTATTGGCAATCAAATTTGATTAGTGGAAAAGGTAAGGGACTAACTTCAATTTCTCAAAATGCAATTTCAGTAAAATTTATTAAATTTTGAGATTTTAAATTCCTATTTTACTCCTTTCTCTAAATTCAAAAGGTGATCAAAATTTTGGTTTACTTATCTTGAATCATGCTTTGGATAGTCTCGATTCGAATCAGGTCAATAATTTTAACGATCTTTGGCAATCAGGTATTTATCTGAATAAGATTTATCAACTACTTAAAATTAATTATTGTTCTTTTTCGATGAATATTTACTCAATTTTCAAGCTAAATTTAGGTTATCTGTTGATGGCGGAACCAATGAGTTAATTAATTTAGGACTTACATATATTCCTGATTTGATTACTGGTGATTTCGATTCTATCAACGAATCAGCCATGAATTACTTTAAAAAACTGGTAAGCAGCTAGAAAAACGATTAAATAGTACTGAAATTATTTATTTAGAAAATTTTTAGGCACAAATGGATAATTTATTGGATTTACATCATATATTGACTTTTTTCTCAAGGGAGTGGAAATAATTGGAACACCAGATCAGAATTACACAGATTTCATGAAAGCATTGTTTGTATTGGATGAAAAACACATGCGAAATCAGCTTGCTTATATTGTAGTTTTATGGCAAGTTAATCATCGTTTGGATCAATCTTTCAGCAACATTTCTACTCTACATAAGTGGTCTGAAGCAAAATCTGATTGTCCAATATTTTACCTTGATTTGAAGGGTTCACTATCGTGGTTAATGAAAAAGGTAATAATTCACAAATTACCTAGACAATTTACCTAAAGATATGAGGTATTAAATTTAAAAATAAACTAACATTATTTTGGTATATTTATCATTGCTAGGGGTGCCATGAAATATTGAACAATTCACAACCGAAGTGGCTTTCAATCGTACCTTTTGATGGACCTGCTACTGTTACCTCAAGTGGACTGTTATACAATATGAACAAGATGACTCTCTCGTTTAGTTCAATCCTCAGCACTTCCAATCAATTCGATAAATCAGCTGAAAAAGCAATTTTAAACGTTGAAGATAATCCTGTTTTATGGTCACAGCATTATTGCCCAACGTAATTCCATTTACTATATTAGTCAAAGAACACAGGAGCTTTGATGAACATGATCTTTCAGAATTTTTGATACAAAAATTTAATTCAACCCAGTGATATTACATTTTTACAAGTTGAATCATGTATTTTCAGTTAATCTGACGCATTGGTCACTTCCTTTCTCTTTACAGTTTTCAAGACGAGCAATTCGAGAACCAAATTGAATAGCTCGTTTCCAATATCCAGAAACTTTAATTAAACCTAATTTTTTAGCAGCCAAACGGAGTAACATCTTTTCACCCTTACCTCTCTCAAATTTAAGATTTGCTTTCTTCCAGATTGGCAAAGAGTTTAGAAAATTGATAACAGTTTCATCAAGATATGGAAATCTTGCCTCTCTTCCATGATCACTAACAATTCTGTCATCTCTGCCTAAATTTCTCTTCGATATTCTAGTCAATTCATGCTTAATCTCTTCAGTTAACCCATTCCATCCTTTTGATTGAAAAACTGCTCGATGGCGTGAATAGCCAGCTAACTGTTCATCAGCTCCCATACCTAGAAGAACAATTCTTGCCGGACTTTTGTACAATTGTGATTTTAAGATCCCTTCTCCTTTAGCAGCAAACCAAACAGCACAAGCGATACTGTCATCTAAAACTGTGTTCAAAGGTTTAACAAGATGCTTAATATGTTCATCTCTTAATTTTCTGAGAGTTTCCAAAGTAACATCAACTTGCAAAAAATTCCATTTTCTTTCTGGTCTAATCGCTTTGATCTCTTCGAATGCTTCAAATCCAGTCAAGCGATCTTGAGCTTGTGAAGAAAATGCAACATTTATTAGGTCAATTGATTGTTGCTGAGGTACATATTTGTCGCTAAGGAGAGCAATAACTGATGAATCCAAGCCGCCAGAAAAAAGTACTGCTACAGATGAATGATTACATATTTTTGCGCCATTTTCGACACATATTTGACACAACTGATTGAATTTAACTATGCGAGCTTTGATTGAATCAGAAAGTGTTTGAATTAAATCGTTAACTAAATTGTCTTCAATATAAGTTTCATTTTGTGATTCCTCCAAATTAAGACTATTTAAAGATGTATTTATTGGTGAATCTAAGGCCGAGCTATTATTAATAATCGTACCAACAGCATCTCTGTTCCATTCAGTTAATTGAAGTGTGGGAACTTTCTCGCTAAAATTCAGTCTAAAAATACCACTTGCAGGAACCTCTTCCCAATCGTTGAGACCAGGAGGACAAACCGAGGATAAACTTAATGAAAAAGGTTCAGCAACTTTTTTCCAACATAAACTTCGTCTTCCAATGAAATCCCGTCCGAAATACACGCTTTTTTCGTGTTCATTCCAATACACAAACGCAAATGGGCCTCTAATATTACTAATTACTTCATAAACTGATTTACCGGGCTTTTCGTGACACTCATTCAATTGATTGAACAAATACAATGTATCAGATTCATCTTCATTGTCAATACCACAGTTGAATATTTCTCCATTCCAGACTAAAGTATTATTCATGCAATCAGTGATGGGTTGTTTAACGATTTCGGTGCCACGTAAATGCAAGACGCTACCAATGAATTTGAACAGGAAATCGTGCTTGAGAAAAGTCAACTCTCCTACAGCATCTGGACCACGTCTTTTTAAGAAATGAGTCAGTTTCGATAAAACTTCGGGTGAACAGTAATTGGCAGATTGGTCAGCCTGCTGACAAGAAAAGAATATACCACACATAATTAAATTCTAATTTCCTTTGTTTTTGTTTATTGTGGCGATAGAGGAAAATTTTGTAATAACAATAAAATCAAAGAGTAAAACTGAATAATGTAAGCAAAAACTTTTGTCAGTCAATAAATTTTGACTACCAATAGTCAGCAGTACAAATTGAAATTGATTGAAAATTAAATTAGAATATAGAATAACAATAAATATAAACAACAATATAGTTTTATCAGTGGGTTAATTTAGCATTTTATGGTTGGTACTAAAAGTACACAACATACACAAAAATACACAACTAAATACATGTAAAATGATTAAAAATATTGAATATATGTACAGTAACCTGCCAGTTGTTGGGAGTCTCATTATGGGACTGAAAATAGCTTATTTCCACTATTCGCCGGGCAGCGCATTTCATGATTTTCAAACTTCATTAATAGATCCAATTTAACCTTAAATGTTTTTTAAAATGATTTTGTGAGTTTTTTGATAAATATTTTACGAAAGAAAACTTAAGTAAGTCGATTGATAATTGAATAAATCCAAACAAAATTTGGTGAAATTCAAATTGGATAAGGTCTATAATTATGCATTAACCAAGGACTTACAGTAAGCTTATTATTTCTGTACCAAACAGAAGAAATATAGTGATGATAAATAATCTACTATTTCGTTAACAGTCTGTTCACATTCACAAATTTTTAGTAAACTCATATTTAACCATAGACATTGATGATAGTACTTGATAGTTTCAAAATGCAATAGCTTTCAAAAAAACAAATTTTGAAACTATTAAAATGATGCATAATCTGAAAAAATTATGAAATAAACATATAAATTTTCATTTTCGAATTAGTTCGAATTAGCTTAACATAAATAGAAATATTTTTAATTAAAATAGCCAAATGACCAATTAAGTACGTATGTTTCGCAATTAAATGCCAAAAAAGAAACAAAACAGCGCCATCTATCGATGATTTTATTGTTTGTATTGTGTGTATTTTTGTTTATATTGTGTAAATTGTGTACTTCTTCAACACAATTGTTGTAAGCAGTTTATTTCTTCCATTTTATCTTATTTAAATTGAAAAGATTTGTTGAAAAATATGGAGAACCTTGCAAAAAAGCCTGCCAAAGGAATTTTAAGAACCAGTTCAAATTCTGGTCACACTGAACAGCACAAAACAAGGTTGGTTTCTCTTCATCATATTTTCAATTGCATTTTATCTATTTTTTGCAGTTTGTTTTTATCTCCTTACATGTGTTAAAATATCTATGCTAATTGAATATTCCATTATTTATCTTTCATGATTTTTCCCATGTTTTCATTCAAAAATTCGGAATTAATTATCGGTTGGATTAATTCACTTGTCGTCTAGTCCAGCATTGAACCAATCAAGTGGGATGAGATGAATATTCTTCAAACCTTGCATCCACCTGGAAAAGATTATGGGTTGATGAAAATCGAGGAACCTAAAACTCCTTACAGTCATTACAAAGATAGTGTTGACGGTGAACCTGTGTCCGATGAAGAAGAAGCAGCTTCTTCTTCAACGAATCTTAATCTTCAAAAAGTCTCTGAAAAAATTAAGCTTGGCAGATTGAAAGTGTCCTCTCAAGACAGTAAAGAAGAGGAGGATAGTAAAGAGGGTGATGATGACGATCAAAGTGATTTAGAAGGTGAAGAATTGACGGAAGAAGAAAAAAAGAAACGAAAAGAATTTGAGATGAAGAGAAAAATGCATTATAACGAATTTCAAGCGGTTAAACTTGCTCGTAAACTATTGGAAGAAGAAGACGATGATGACGAAGATGACGAAGACGACGATGAAAACGTCGGAATTGCTTAACCGAATATTGAGCAAATGCTTTCTCCAGCCCATTTCAAGAAAATCAAGAAATTACTAAATATCAGAATCATGAAGCCAGTTGAGTAGCAGCGATAACTCAATTTTGCCTGGAAACACTTCATTAATCGATAAAATTATATTTGCATACCTTATTGTTCAATTTGTAGAGAAAGCCTGATTAAAATGCATGATTATTGTCTACCAGCAAAATGCTCATTTTGACTGCTTTGATTGAGATTATTATTAATATTGAATTTCTGAAATTTTACAAGCGTCATTTTTTCACGTCATTCCCAAATTAGTACATACTGTCTGGCTGTTTGATAAATCATTTTTATTAGATTTAGTATAAAAAGAATGCTTTATCCATAGAGTGTGATGATACGCTGCAAATATTAAGATTAAATCCAGTCAGACCTGGCAAATTAAATTTTCATGAGCGATTCGAGTAATGTATCTAAACAAAAAACCTCAGCTTATCATTAATGTAAGTTATTACGACTTAATAAAAATTCCAAAGCTAGAGGTTGAACTTTAGATTTATACTCATTTATACTCATTGAATTATATATTTATTAGATATTATTCAAAATAAAGTTACACAGAACTGAAATGCAGTCTTTTTTCAATGCAATTGAATTTTCAAATCAAAAATAATAGATTTTAAGGGTGAATTAGTTCCAAATTAGTTGAGTTGTATATTTATGTGTCACAGTTTTCTGTGCGATTGGAGCTGATATAACTCTAACCAGTATAACTTGCCAAGTTACATAAATAAATAGATTAGGTTAAATTCAATATTGATTACAGTTGGTTTGTAAGCTAATATTTAACAGTGTTTCTTTTAATTATTAGGAACAAGCATTCGCCTGTAACAGTTCGTACAAAATGGCTTATTATCCTTAACAATAGTGAAATCATTTTGCTTCAAAGTGACCAAACAATATGAACAAGCGTAATGCCAAACATGATATTGAACACCTTCTTGGACAATACAACGATCTTCATCAATAGGTTCATAGCATAAACCACAAGGTGGACCATGAGGACTTGGGTCCTTAGCAATGTTTGGATACCGACGACGAGTTAAAGTACCAAATTTAGGTGGTATTACATGGCTATAAGGTGGATCATTTGTTTCCATTAGACGCAAGTTTTTCATGTAATCAGGTAATGGTGATGGTGGATTGGCCTCTTGTCGCTTCACAATAACTTTCTTGATTGGAGACATTTCACGAGGTGGTTCAGGACTTGAGGCAGGAGTTGACCAGCCAACCGAAGATGGTTGAGGTGAATAGACTGGTCGAGGATAACGATTATAGTGGATTCCCTCGTCAGAATCACGATTTCCCGCTTGATCTAATCCATTTGGCCAAGAAGCACCAATAAATTGGTTGACTCCAGGAAGAGGCTGCAAGAAAATCAAAGAGTAAAGTTAAATAGACAGACGCAACCAGAAGAATGATTTGATCAAATTGAATGTTCGTTAAATACCTTTCCGTGTCTCGAGTCGCGATGCCGAAAGAACTCTTGTCTTCTTGGTGAAGACTCTGATCGTCTATAAGTAACTTTATTATCATAATGGTTACTTGGGCTTCGGTGGCTGGATGATGATGTTGAACGGTAACGAAGCTTTGCAATTGCCAATGGATTACTGCGACTATTATCTCGTGTTATTGGACGAGATTTACGTTCATGGGTCTCGACTAGTCCAGAATCACTTTTAGAATCACTTTTTGAACTCGCAACAATTTTATCAAACATTTTAGCTTTTGCTTTAACAGGCACAGAACTGACTTTCACTTCATTTTGAGGTGTATCCTCTTTGATTATTTCATTCTGGTTCGGTGGGAAAACAACAGATTTTTCTGAATAATATGATTTCTGATGTTTACGTATTTCTTGATGCTTGGATGATCTCGATTTGAACGCTGACCCTTTACTTGGTTTATTGGGTGAACGTAAATCACTTTCCAGATTACCAATCAAATTATCTGTAAAAGACAAAACAAGAAAAATCAATTTGATGTAAATGTTTAAAGATCAACAAGTATTGAGATGAAAATTGTTATGAAAATATAATCCAGATCATTTAAACTTTTCAACGAAAGTTTTCACTTAAACATTTCAAGATTGTAAAAATAAAGATGTATCATGAGCTATTGAGTTTTCTGAATAATATTTAAAGAACACAAATTACGCTGACTCCGCAATTAATTAATCGAGCAGAGATTTGATTATTTATATAAACCAATCTAATTGAAATCAAATTAAGTGTATTACTGGTATTTCAATATTGAGCAATACCTAACCAGATGCAACAATTTTTAGGTTTTTATGTAAAAATCAATAAACATCCAGTCACAAGGAATCCGTCGCAATTTTTATCTTGTCAAATTAATGGAAAATATCCAGCAAATAAGTATTTACCAATTAGTCTGAAATTGGATTGTCTATTAATTGCTTAAAAATGACAATGAACCAGTAAAATGTTTGCTCGTAGGAGGCAAGGCTAATTTTCGTCAACAAAAAATTCATTTAGTATAGTTTAAAGCTACATAATCTAGTAATTTGGCACCTGATCAACAAGTTGTTTTCAAATAATCAAGAATATACCAGAAAACAGTTGATTTAATGCCCTTCAATGTAAAAAAGGGTTTATTTTAAAATGATCAAACCTCAAGTTATGCTTTGAATAGTAAATTTATAATCAGTAACTCGTTTTGCTGATCTTCTGAACAAAATATAAACATTCAAACTTACTAATTGATTTGTTTTGAAAACAAATTAATTGATAAGTGAATTAAATGGTTTGATCATCAAAGCCTGTAATATTTGGCAAAACGAAATTGATTACTGATGAGTTGTAACAGTTAGCGGATCTTGTTTCGACTAATTGATCAATTCTGGAAAGGTAATGAAAGTTAAATGATTTGATAAGCTCAATCGATTATATCATCAAGGAAATTACAACTACTGTATTACTGTAACATAACTCCAAATAATTAAATAAATTAGTTTATAAAAATCTATTGTATAACAACATATAGTTACATCTTATTACATCGAAAGAAAACTATCAATAATTCACAAAACAAATGATTTTGATTAGCGGTGGAGTTAATTGAAAGGGAATTGGTAAAAGTAAAAAATATTTAAAAAATGTTAGCAGTTCTTACCGATTTCCATTTGGGTCATTTTCGTTCAATTACACTTTTGGTCAAATTTTTGTTGAATTTAAATATATATTTCAATCCAGTTGAACTGATAATGTTGATTGAATTGAACATGAATATGTAATGAAGTGAAGATGCGTCAAAATGAACACTTTTACCTCAAAGATTGGCGCTTCCATCATCTTAATCTTCCATATTTTCTGGTACTGGTAATGATCAGTCTCATCAGCCATCTTAATATTATAATGCTTTTGCTCTTCCCTATTTGTTGGCTCTAACCATATATTTGTACCAAGGTTTCTTGAGATTACGCCAATTGTGTCTATTTCATTTTATCCTCAAATCGACTTACTATAATCAACAATTCAGTGTAACTCATCCCAATCTGTGAATTACCTTGACATCAAGGTTAAACTTGGTTCAAGGCTGGTTCTCGACATCATTTAAGCCTAACATCTTTAGCCATTGACACAAAAACCATCTCAATGCTAGTAGCTAAAATTGTTGAATAAAATGACTCCAAATATTGCGACTGTAACCCAATATTATGGAGTTATTATATTATCTGATTGACTACTTTGCTGGTTTATTTGCCTTGTTATTCTTTTTACCCGATTTTAATCGGTCATTCGCCACTGGACATATGCATATAAGCTATTCTCCATCCATGATTAACTATCATACCAGTAGATTGTTGATAAACGATTGATTCAAGATACGTCGAGACAAAATGAAATTGAAGCTTGATTGTGAACAAATGCTGAGCAATTTCCGATTAGATTTTACTATTTGTTAGACAAAAAAGTTAGTTCCTCCGCTGAAATTAGCGAAATTATCAATATATCCAGTCAAATATTTGGAATTTGATTCGAATAATCAATAAGTATGCGTTCAAAGTATTCCTGTAAATAAAAAAAAATAATTATTATATTATATTATCAATATCGGTCAAAAAAACTGTCAGAACCTACATTGCATTCAGAATTGGATATCTTTTGATCTACTGATAATAAAACAATGATTATGATTCAATTCTGTTTTTGAATATTTAGGAATATTTAGAAATTTTAATTTTTTTGCAATTTTATCAAGAATATTAAGTAAATCAAAGCTGATTTAAAACATAACGATTGTCGAAATTGACTAAAAAATTGCAAGTTTTTTGAAGAGTCTCGAAGCAAAAAAGCATCTGAAGATTCATTGAGTACAGAGCATCCTAGATCTTAGAACAAAATTCAATTATTGCTAGAATCTTAATTGCAGTCAGCTTTATAAAATTAAAATTATCGAAAATTTGATTGATTCAATAGATGGCGTTCCTAGTCAGCGCTCATTTTGGCCTGGTTTCATCGTTTTTAGAACTTCTAAAATTTTCTATCATTTTTAGACATAATAAGCAACATTGATAATTAAATGCATAAATAATATTAATTTTTACCAGTTGCAACTCTTGAAAAATTCTGAATTTAAACTTGACTTATCAAGAGAATAGTAACTGGCTTTAAATGGTCTATAAAAGACAAATAAGACAATAATTTTCAGATTAATTAATTGTTTCTAAAATATCAGTGCATTGAAAATTTTACATCATTGAATAACTGAATGATAGTTTTTTGACCGATACTACATTAGAGAGATGTATGATGTATGAAAAATAATTTTTTAAAAAAAGAAATCAACGATTAAATAATTTTTAACTCAATTTAATAATTTTCTATTATTCATTATTTGAATCATAAGATATTAGGAAAATTTTCATTTCGAATTTGATAATTGAATTGAACGCCAGATCTGACAGAAATTTCAAATTATAGTCAATATTGTTTGGATTATTCATAGGTTGGTCATGGTTTAACTCCATATGATTTTGCTGGAGATTGAATTTTCTTTGCAGCATTATTTTTGTTTCAATAATATTCTGTTTGATCTTTCAACTTGATTTGAATCAACAATAAAATGATCACCTAAAAGGTTTGTTTTCATCTTAATACAGGTTAAGGTTAACCTTCCTTGATAATTGGAAGATAATAAGTTCATTGCATCAAGGGAATAAAAAATAAGTAGAAAAAGTGTATTAATTCTGAGCTGATTTATCTTACATGACGAGATAAGTTTTTATGTATAATGTAATAGCATCTTTCATTGTATTTTTTCACAAGTAAATTAACGAGAGCGCGAGTCCAAATGAAAGTGATTCTCAATATTTTCAGGTTAGATTGACTGGAAACTGAACATAGTTCGAGTTTTAAAATATAATTGAATGGACTGATTGCTAACTTGGTGGCAAGCAAATGAAACCGATCTTAGAAGTTGTGGGTATAAAATCCAGTTTATTTGCCACTTTTTCATTCTGTCATTTAGTTCAGCATTTTGAAGTAGCTTTTGTTATTCTTCATAATAAATCATCTGGATATCATTAATTTGTGTTGCTTTCAAATTCAGTTCAGTTTCTCTGCATGGAAGTAGCTTCTCCAAACCTTCATTTGTTCCCCTAATTTAATCAGAGTAATCGGGTACGTTTATGGGTTGGAGAATCCATGGTGACATCTGTAGATGAATTGACTCTTTTTCTTGATTCAACATGACGTGAGTATTCATTGGATATAAATTCACTCAATTCAGTTGCCGAAGCTGCTTCCAGATTGGGTGTTGGTAAAACCTTACTATGGCTATTCCGACGATTTGTACATGAATTAATAAAATCAACGGGATCTATGCCTGATTGTTGACTGTTACGAAGTCCAGCAACTATTGAACAAAATTTAAAGCAATGAGAGAAATGCTAGACACCAAAGTGAGGTGAGAAACCATGTGATATCAATTAAGAGCAAGAATTAAATAATCCATTTGAAAAAATCGATAAAAATAAGTCGAGTCTTATCAATTAATATCATACAGAATCACACCTCCTTTAACATTAAGTAAACAAGGAAACCTCGCAAACTCATAACTTACCGGAAATAGCAAGTGCTTCCCTAAATGTCTGGAGATCACCATCTTCTGGATTAACATCATTGGTTTCAAAAGAACGAGTTAAATTATTATTAACATTACTATTATTACTATTAGTTAATGTTTGAGAAGGAGTTCGGAAACCTGGTGTTGTACTTGGGCTCGTTTCGATCATAACGGTAGGTGAAGGTCTGTGTAATTTGTTCCAGGAACCATCTCTATGATGCGCATAATGAAAATGTTGATGGTGATGGTAATTATTACTATGATTATGATGCTGCTCAATATTAGTTATTTCTCCCTTCAGAAACCCAATCAAATCTTCACGGCGAATGAATCGTTTTCTTTTTTTGGCCCAGGCTAGCAGCTCAGCATTGCGTTTCTTTATACCCATCTGAAGATAGATATCAGCATTTCGTCTAATTGATTCAATGCATTCTTTATAAAGTGAGGTTACATTTGTTGCTGCGTTTTGAAATGGTATCCAATAGGTAAGGCCACTTTCTCTATCTATAAGAGTGAAAGAGAACTTGATTACTAAAAAAATGTTATCAAGAGCATATAGCTATATGAGAAAGAGAAAAAACATAACCAGAAAAAAATATCAACATGTTGTCAAAGGAAAACTGAAAATGATCATAGGCCATAAAATGAGATAATGGTTTAAGATTACTAAGAAAACGGAACTAGCAGTTAATTGAGTAAAAAATTTAATGTAGAACAAAAAGAATTGGCCTAACCATATTATCTACTCAAGGCCACAAGTAAACATACATGACTTTTTTGGTTAAAATTCAAAGTCAAATGATCATCTTTTCACCCTCTTTATTTAATTATCGAGATGGCTATTTGACAAGATGAATCTTGATCGTTCAAACCAATAAATCAAGAAAAAAGGAACATCGCAACCTTACCTTTGTACAATTGGGCAACTGAGCACGCAGCAGTTTGAAATGATGTCCACAATTTGTGAGACAACATATCCTTTTCATGATTAAAATGCTTCTCCTCATAGTCACAATTATCCAAGTGAAGGCTTTCCTCTTCTAGGCTATTATAAATACCTTCATTGAGAGGACCTAGAGAAGATGAGTCTTCGAATTCCTCATAATTACCGTCAATCTGGTCCATGGTTAATTATTTTACAAGATAGACAATAGAATAAACTGGACTAATAAATTAAATAAAACAGGTACAATGAAGGCAAAATGCACACAAAAACAATATAGATTTCAAGCATCCACAATCCAGAACAGCTAATGGTAATGTTACTGAAAGTAAGTAGATGGCGCTGTCATTCTTAATAAAAAATTTCCTTTATGTCTTTTTGTCAGATTAATCAATTAAAAACTGTTAAACATTTTGTTGTGTTGAAATTTAGATTAAATTATATTTAGTTTATTCTTTAACCAATGATTAGATTCGAAAACTGATGTAGGAACATCTCTAAAATAACTTGCATCTGTATGATTTCGGATGACACTAGGTCGAAATGTCAGTGACTTTTGACAAGCATAAACGGAACAAGATTAGTAACCTGTGTTGTAATGTCAGTTAGTGCTTCTAAAAGGTAAGGTAGGTCATAGCCTTTTGTCCAGGTAAAACTAAATAACACTTCTAGGGTAATTTTTATTTATCTTTGTCTTTATTAAATAAAGTTTATTTGTTTAAAATTGGCCAATTTTTTTGTTTAATTTGTCATGATTCGCAATGTTCTGGACTTCTTTTTAAATCATTCCTGTGACAAAAGGCACAAACTTTCATTCGCTGTTTACAAATTCTGAGTCTTTCTTCACTCAACCTTACATGTATTTTCAAATTTTCTGCTCAGCTCTTTTGTTTACTAATTTGATTGTGATTTAATGTGAAATGAATTTAGCCGAGGCTAACCTTGATTATTTATTCGCTATGTTTACCATTTCTAGTTATATTATAATATTTGCAATTTGCTAGCAATATTTGTGAATATTTTCTCTGTTTAGTTAAAATTAATGGGAAGTTCTGTAAATAAATAGGTTGTTTAAAAACAAGGACAATTCATCAAAACTTTCATCGACCCATTTAAATTTATTTATTCTAATTTCAACTATCTACATGTACTATGTACTATGTTTTTATGCTATGCATTCAGAATTAAACTTTATTAAGTTTTATGATAAATTCGTAGTGTATTAAAAGCTAGTAGCTGAAAAAAGTTAATGAATTTTCAACAATTCAATGTAATTAGTCCTTTGAATAGCGTTAGAACTTTAATGTGGTGTTCATTTTTCACGGTAATGAATATGATTTTGTTTATGTTTCTATTAACCAAACGTTAGTTAACTCTTATTGAACTAATTGCAATTTAATAAGCTGAAAAGAGTAATTAATTTAAATTAAAACATTAACAATAACAAGCTATATATATTTATAATTTCAATTAACCTTTAATTTGTTTCTTTCCACATAAATCAAAAGGCTAAAGATACAATTAAATATGTTTTTGACAAAATATTAAAGTGAATGACTTAATGAGAGATTTAGGTGTAAAATTCATGTTTGATAATCTTGTAAATGCATTTAAAAGAGAAAACTATTTGAGCCGAATTTTTAAATGCTGTTATCAGATTGATTGAAAACTTTTCCATCGAATTCATAGATCAGAGCAACAAAGCAGAGAAAATATATTATAAGAAAGTATTCATATGTGCGTGAATAGCTCAGTCTTTAATCAGTCTTTTATGACAAGATATCAGCATAGTTGTGGGTGGAATCGTTTCATTTGATTGAATCTTCCAAAAATAATCGATTGTTGTATTTACAATGTGATTTGATGAAGGTGGAAGAAAGCTAAACCAAAAAATGGTCGTTTGAGTAGCATGATTGAGAAATCGAACAAGAGCCTTGATATGGTTGAGTGGATTTAGTTTGGCTCACAAGAGCGATGTAAAAAAAGACATCACAGGCTCCTTCTTAAAAAGGCAAAGATTTTTGTAGCATATTTTACATATGAATGGAGGCAGCAGTATAGCGAGCTTCACTGCCTGCAAAACGCCATTGAGCAGGTCGATATTTGATTAAAAATTGTCCCGATGAACTTTGTGGATTTTTGTAGGCATAAAGTAACCATAATACGACACCAGAAATCAAGGATACAACTAACATGACGGCCATAAAACCAGCTTTACCATTTCCTGACTTTCCATTTGCATTTGATCCTTGATGGTAAAGAGGTGAGCTGACGGAGGGTGCTTCCGCTTTTCTAACTTTAACTGAAAATCAGCGAGAGGAAAGAAAACATTTATTAGTTCATTTTGCAACATTGATCACAAACAAAATGCAATTTTATAATGCGTAAAAATCAAGATCGTAAGTTAATAAATTCATATGACTCTTAAGTTACATGCAAAAAGCTTTTTAACTTGTTTGGAAAAGCTTGTTTATCCATGAAGTTCATATCTATCAAAGAAGTATATTTGCATTCGAGTAGATTAATTGCTAATTAAGGTAACAAAAGGATAAAGAAACAGATTCACTAGAGCGATAACTATGATAATCAAATTCCCAAAAAGACAGCCTTCAACTCCCAAAGCTTGTTTTTTTTCAGTGAATCAGTCGAAAAGTTGAATCAAAAAGATTGGGGTATCTATCGAATAATATCTTACTGTTTAAATTAATTATCTCTTTATCAACACATGATTGATTGGGAGCGGAAAGAAAGATGTTGAGACAGCAAAACAATAAGTTTTGATCTTGGCATCTTATCTCGGACATACTTTAACCCATTAATGTTTTCCACAAGCCAAAAAAACCTTGACCTCAAAATTTTAAGCACATCTTTTTTACTGCTGCTACTTAAACTAAATTGCCAGTATTGTCATCAATTAGACAATCATTATCTACTCAGTGGCCCAGTTTAAAGACTCAAAAAGATAAGTTGTTTGGCTGAATGATGTAAGAAAGGTTGAGAGGGTGTATCTAAAAGCTATGTTTTGAGGGCGTAAGGAGTATTAAAGATTGATTTTGAAGTTGATCTTCTCATCAACCAATCAGTCCCGGTTCAATTTGTAGCTTCCTTCCTTACTTGTTAGAGGTTCAACTCATCATGAGACGTGATTTGGAAAAATGAAAAAAGCAACTGAAGAAAGAGAAATGAAGATTAAAGACACGAAAGGAAGTAGAAGCAAGTTATCCAAGAGAAGTTGATCAACTACAGAGTAAACAAATAACAGAAGGGAGTACTGGTAAAAGAGTTATACTGCAAGAGCTACAATTTTCTGAACTCACAGAATTGAGCCATAATAGAGATAAAAATGGTAGACGTTTCACGGGGAAAGAGAGTTTAAGTAAAAAAGAGAAAAGATGCCCCAATTGAACCATTCAATTCAAATTACCTGGATATGGTGAAATAGCAGAAGCTGCATTATGAATTACAGTTGAGCTATTAGTGGATGCAAGGCAGCTATTTTTTTTAGCTTCGGTATCACAATTTTTAGCTAACCAATCTTGTCTGTTTCTATCCAATCCATCAGAGCATCGTCCAGTACTTTCACACCATTTACAATCGAAACTTGGAACGCCGGCTGAACAGCTTTCGCAATCCTTCAGTGTAACGCAGGCTATTAAAAATACAAAGCGAGTTCTTGAAAAATAGCTCAAATAAGTGAAATATTAGATAAAAAAATCAAGTAAAAAACATACTCGGTAGGGCAGTGAAGTATATAGCGGTGTTGTTGGATATATTTTCCTTTTTGAGCTCAACACGATGATACTCATAGATAGTCTTCTTTCTGATAACTGTTGACAAAGAAACATAATGATAGTTAATTAAGTAAACGAAAACGAATGTTCAAACAAGGAAAAAGGGAAGAGCGGGGAAAGAGGGAAGAGGAAAGAGGAAACACAAAAAATGAGCAAGACAATTAGCTGAATGATTTCATTGGAAACTGAAAAACATAAGAAACCAAAAAACTTACAGAAAGCGGTTCTATCAATTACATACGCATCAGAAATTCCAACTTTAACAGGATGATGGGTATCCGGTAAGTCGTTGAAAGCAACTGGAAGGTCCTTGTAAACAAACACCATGTCACCATTTGGAAATAGAGAAACTTGGAAGGTGAAAAATTCCTGAGGAAGTTCCTTGATTGCAACATTCTCCCACTGAACAACAAAGATAGTCGAGTTCTCGGCGTACTTAATTTTCGATGATTCGTTTAACCGTGTATCAAAATTAGCCATTAATGGAGCAACGTATTGGGTTGCTGCAAGCCAACTGTGAACAGTATTACCAAGGTAAAGAAATCCTCCGGTCGCAATTGTTACATTCTTTATTGGATCTCCATAGAATGGAAATTCAAAGGTAAGATTAACTGGTGCAGCACGACGATGGGATTTAGACAGCATAGGTTGTAAGGTAACATTGGGCATCTTATCAATGTCAACCCAATATTTCATGGCTTCGGTTGGCTTCGTGTACACTGTTGAGTTGTAGTATGTATGGGAGTCATTCTGTAAAGGTCATGAGAAAATTATGTAAAAAAGAATAATGAAAATTTTTATTAGTTGCGCTCAAATGTAAGACTAATTTAGACATCAAGACTCACCTTCTTTGTAATATTTGTCGGCAAAGCGGTTGCTTCTAAGATATTTTCTAGATCATCTACTGATGTATCATTGGCATTGAATTCTGTGCTATTAGTTATCCCATAGTTCGTGATATTCAATTCTGATGTAACGGGTTGAGTAGAATTCAAAGAGATGAGCTTGCTGAGCATAGGTTTAGATTTATCCAATTGTGTTGGCTTTTTAGTGGCTATTATTTTTTTGTTTTTAGATTCATCATCCCTTTTCATCCTTGAGAGAACAACATCCTCAGTACCACTAGATGACTCCAATATGTATGAATCTACAATAAAAGATTTTAAAGGTTAACATAATTGTTTAAACAAGATTAGAACAAATAAAGCTGAAGCTCAATACAAAACAAGATTAAAGTAAAATTATCGGTTAAGAGTAAATAATTAAGATATCCTTCAAATCTGAATAAAGAGAGGGAGAGAGAAAGAGAGAGAGAAAGAGCATAGAATGGATGCAAATGTGAATGGAAAGATAGGTCTTAAAGTGAGGAACTGTTGAATTGGAGGCATTTCTGACTAAAAGTAGTTTAATTAATTTTTCTAAGTTCAATTAAATTAAACCTTGTATAAAATTATTGGAAACTTAAAATGAATTATTAAAGCTGATAAACAAATAATAAATAAAATTGGACAAACAATTGATCATATATATTTACCTTTAGAATCAGCTTCTGAACATTGGGATATACAGAAGCAAAGGACAAATATTAATAGGAATGTGGTCACAGCACGATTCATATCCATTAACGCCATAATAACGGCGAAGGTGAACAGATAATAAAATATTAAAATAAAAAAAGTGATTTAAAATAGTCGATGTAAAACAATAATTTATGTTGATGGTAGATCAGCAGACTTCAAATGATTCCAGAAAACCTGACGTCTTAAAATGAAAGACTACTTTACGATAGTTGCATGAACTGCCGCCTGACGTCTCTAGCATCTACAAAATTCAAAACAAACCAAAATTAAATAAAAATAATCAAGTCTCCCATGAATGAACTGGAATTGGATATCCGCTTTACTCAATGATTAAAATATAAGCTGTTGATATAAAAATATTTATCATATGAACTCGTGGACATATGGAAATCGAATCTCTATCATGAATCTAGCATGGCTTCATTTTCTAGTAAAAGTTACTTAAAATTAAGTACTTAAAATTAGTACCATTTTCTCGAATTAACTTGAAATAAAACGAAGCAAAAACAATTACAAGCTTGGAATAAATTTTGCTAGAAAAAAATCGATAATACACTTATTTATGCATTTGAATTTAAGATTCTAATGGGTAATTCAATTGGCCCTTTTCTTATTACAAAATTTGTTGATTCAAATAAAGATACTGATTAATTAATGAAAATGTGCTATCAATAGCTCATCTAAATATTCATCTAAAAGTATTGATTCAAAGAAATAATCAGTTTAAACAAAGATAGAAATGATGAACGAGGATTAAGATTAAATCCGATAATCCGTTTAGGAAAGATATAATTAGGGGAAAAATAGGAATTTCAGGTGAAATTGAGGCACTTTGCAAGACGCATTGTTCTACGTTCTAAGGAATTGAAAATTATAAATGGTTGACTTTGAATTTCAAGGCTTCCAAATTTTTCATTCGTATCAACTGCCATTTTGGAAACAAAACTTCAAAGTTTATCTTAATTCTTACAATTCTTTATTCTTGTTAGACATCAGACTGACCCGATTGGGGTCAATGGTTGATTAAAACATGAATATTGAATACTGTGAATAAAACAAACTAATTAATTTTAGAACTCTTGGGGTAATTAATTCATTATTTGCCAATATATTAACAGAAGCATTATTTCAGCTTGTTGATGAACCTATTTAGATACAGCTTTTTCAAAATTTAGCTAATCATCTAATGTTTTTTTCATTATGAATGGTAAAATTTACAATTTGTTGATTCAAAATAATTTTTAAATAAATTTAATACTAATCCTGCTTTAATTAAATTTTGTTTACTTCAAGTGCTACGTTAGTTTGGATTTACGTATTTGGCGCTCGGTAATATTAAAGACAACCAATCAGCTGGAGATAAGTTTGAACACATTTTTTCACATCGGTATTATTGCATTAGCCTAAACTGTTCTGACTGTCTAAATTATTTGATAATTGTGTTTATTAAGTATAATTATTTTATTATAGTATTTAAATTAAATCTGGTCATTTATTTTTGAGTCAAGTTGTTATTAATCTCGGATGCCAATATACTTTTTATACTCTAACCGTGATTGAACTTTGTTCATCTCCTATTAAATTCATGAAAGTAAGCTTTAAATTGCTATTGGGAATTAATTCAGCTTTGGCTCATCATAAAATATTTTTTTTGTTCTTTTCAGTGATTAAAGCTAAGATTATATCCTTTTCTGATTGTACTCGATTACTTAGCTCACCCTTTAACGGTTATTTACCTTGTTTGATTTTCATCGATAAAAAAGGTTAGTCTATTGCATTATTTGAATCTTTGATGCTTAATTTCCGTTTTTTCAATAATATTATTAGGATTATCTGGCTTAAAGAACTTAGGACTTTATTCAACGTGTTCCGGTTATTCATCTCCTTTATTCCATCAAAAGAGGTGGTTCAAAGCAGACAGAAGTAATTTAAACGGTGTAGAGCGCAAATCATATGGTATCGGAGGTTTATCCAGGAAGGAAGAAAAATCTTTATTAAAAAAACTGTTAGATGAGACATTCAATTTGAAGAAAACTAAGGAGACGACACCAAATATCGAACAATCTAATGAAAGATTTCGCCAAATAATTAGAGATGAAAAATTGACTCCGGAAGAAGTTCAAAGACTTCAGGTAGCCATCGCAAAACTAACCTAAAATTTATCTGAATAACCAAATACAAGATACTAAAATTTATGATTTACATTCTTATGCGTAAATTGTACTTAATTTTTAGATTTCTTTCGCTGAGGGTTATGTTGCAGCCGAAGGAAAGCCTAGATCGACTAAGAAGCCTTTTAAGACTCGACTGAAAGAATATTTATTTTTTGCGATGGTAATGACCTTACCTTTGTTGATATTAATAGAAATATCAGGTAAATATTACTATTTTCATAAAATTTATCAAATACAGCACAATCTAAATCTCCATGGATTTTTTGTTCACTTTTTGTAGCTCGTCCTTTCCGAAGAGTATTGATTGGTAGTGGCAATCTTGTTAGTCCGGAAGAAATTGATGTTACTTTTGCAGATGTGCGAGGAGTAGAAGAAGCTAAGCAAGAACTTCAAGAGATAGTAGAATTTCTTAGAAATCCAGATAAATTTTCAGCCCTAGGAGGAAAACTCCCCAAAGGTGTTTTGCTTGTTGGACCTCCTGGAACTGGTAAAACTTTACTCGCTCGGGCGGTTGCTGGAGAAGCTGCTGTTCCTTTTTTTCATGCCGCTGGACCAGAGTTTGATGAGATTCTTGTTGGACAAGGAGCTCGACGTGTTCGTGATTTATTTGCCACAGCGAAGTTGAAAGCACCGTGTGTTGTGTTTATTGATGAAATAGACTCAGTTGGAGGTAAAAGAACGAACTCTGTACTTCATCCTTATGCCAATCAGACAATCAATCAACTTTTGACTGAAATGGATGGTTTTCGTCAGAATGAAGGTGTCATTGTGCTTGGTGCAACTAATAGAAAAGAAGATCTTGATAAAGCTCTATTAAGACCTGGTCGATTTGATGTTGAAGTTCATGTCCCGATACCTGATTTAAAAGATCGAGAAAATATATTTGATCTTTATCTTAGTCGAATTAAGTTGGCTCCGAATGTTGATTCAAAGCGTCTTGCAAAGAGAACGATTGGTTTTACTGGTGCAGATATTGAAAATATGGTCAATCAAGCAGCTTTAAGAGCCGCTATCGATGGTAAATCTTCAGTATCTATGGAATACTTTGAATCAGCCCGAGATAAAGTTGTTATGGGTCCTGAACGAAAAAATAAAATACCAGATGAAGAAGCCAACAAAAATACAGCTTATCATGAAGCTGGACACACATTAGTCGCTTTATATACCAAAGGTGCGGACCCCCTTCATAAAGTTACCATAGTGCCTAGAGGACTTAGCCTAGGACATACTGCTCTAATGCCTGATAGAGAAAAATATTCCAAGACAAAAATGGAATACTTGGCTGATCTTGATGTTTTAATGGGAGGTCGAGTTGCCGAAGAAATAATTTTTGGCTCAGAAAAAGTAACTCCTGGAGCCTCTTCTGACTTTAAACATGCAACCGATATTGCTACTAACATGGTTAAACATTTTGGAATGTCAGAAAAGGTATACAAATGCTTGATAACATTTCCTATACAATTCATCAAACTTTTGATGAATTTAATTTGTCACTGCTTCCAATATTTAATTTTAATCCCGAATCGTTTTGCTATTCAAATAGGTTGGTGTTCGATTTTTTGAAAATTCACGAGATGGATTAGTAGTTATGAATGATATTTCCAATTCAACTTCTGAATTGATAGATAGCGAAATAAAAAGAATATTACAGGTAATTGTTATTTTATTTAATTTTTACTTAAAATGGTTTTCTTTTACTAATTTTCATTTTTTGCATATTTTTTTATTCAGGAATCTTATGATAGAGCTAAAAATATATTGTTATCTAAAGCGGAGGAGCATCACCGTTTAGCAGAAGCATTACTCAAATATGAAACATTAGATTCTGACGAAGTTGCATTAGTCATCCAAGGAAAAGATCCAAGGGTACTGAAGAGGTAGCTCTTTTAATCAGGAAATTGTTTTCTCTTCGTTTATCTCATGGATTCTTCACACTTCTAGTTTTTCTGGTAGGAGGTTTCAAAGTGTTAGTCATAAGCAATGTATTTTTACAAAATTGAGTGTATTAAGAACCATCCTTAACTGTGAGATTTTTTTCTCTAGCTGTAAATGTTAACAGCAATAATGAGCGGAACAAATCAAAATATGTGAAGAATTGTATCTTGTAACAGTCAGGACGAAAGCTGGTAAAAGATCGATTACCAATGTGATATTAAAATAATATCTTCATTGTTTTCTTTCTATTAAAGACTGAAACCAATTATCATGTCATACGAAGATAATTCATTTTATTTCACAACTTGATGAGAACAATTACACGGATTTTATCTACCGTAATGTCAATAATAATCAATTCATTCAGCTTAAACATATTAAATGCTTTGCATATTCGAAGCCATCTAAATTGATGACTAGGTGGTGAAATGAAGCAACTTATTTTCAATAATTACACGATTAAAATTTTATTGAGCTCTAGCAGCATTAGCTAAGATACAAGCAATTGATGCTGCAATTAAAAGTGTTAAACCAATAATAAGAAGGCTGGTTATCATTGTATTAAAAAATAATTTCAAGATCGTCCTAAGCTCACCTTCACAACCTTGAGTAAATTTTACTTGATCAATTGTACATTTGTTCTGTGGTCTATTCATCAAACCAATTGTGATCTGGTTTGAGCAACAAGAAGCTGGAACAGTGTTATCTTCAAATTCTGGCAAATTGGCTGCCCACCATGCTGGACCATTGTATCCACAACATTTTGATGTTTGGTGTAATGTATCAATTGCTGCTGATATTGAATTTTTCTTAGGATCATTAACTCGATATTCAGTGAAAGCAGTCAACAATTGTTTCTCCATAATCTCATCGAGCTTGAAAAAAAGAAAAGGCCAAAAAGATTGTTAAAAGACATTAGATGAGAACCACAAACCAATCCAACTCACCTTTACACTGTAAACCATAAAGATAATTAGTGGACCAATTATCAGGATTGACAAGATGCCAACACAGAAACAATACTTTTGAATCGGATAAAAAATACAATTAGCTGAAAGAAAATGTTTTATTGTCACTTTACAATTGAATTTACCATTTTAAGAAGACATGAATTTTCCTTAACGGCACCGAAACAGCCTAAGAAACTAATAATGAACACAGCAATTCCAGTTAACACAACAACTATTGCCCCAGTATCCGGTGTATCAATTATCTGCTTAAAGTCCGTTGATTTAACCAGAAAATAACCACCAAGGCCGCCAATTACTACTCCAAAACACTTGATAGTAAATTGATTGAGCAAAAAATAAAGTTTTAAAATGCAACATAATATTTAATAACTATTACACTATAGTCTCAGAATCATGAGTAAGAAAGATTGAAATTATAAATCTTGTTGATTGCTATGACTTGAAATTATTACTTGAATGTGGATCTGTAAAACTAACACAGTTAAAGACTTGACAGAAGTTATAACTTACAACAAAAACAAAGTTGAACGTGAATAAAACACATTGTATAAGGGAATTGGTAAATCCTTTGACCATTTTAATCAATAGTTAATTGAGTCACAAAACACAATCTCCAAGAGCCAAATGATTGAGATGGACAATAAACGAGAGAAACTTTCAGTATTGCGATAATTTAATGATGATGATGACTGGTCAAGTAAAGTTTCATTTCAAAAGCACTTATAAAATTACACAAGTTAATTTAGAACAATCAAAGATTCCTGATCTATTGAACAGCAGTGAACAAGTACTTCCAACTGGTCTGTTGATTTGTTTTCATACAACATATTGATGTAAAATTATTTTCATCTTTTTTTCTTTCCCTGCTTTCGTGTTTACGTTTTTTATTCATCTAATGTCGCGCTTGGCCTAAATAATGGTAATCATCATAATAAGTATATTTTAATTTCTTTTTCTCTTTCTCTCCACCCTCACTTCCTTTCTGTTTGCCACTGTCTATCATTTCGTTTCTGTCTGTCACGCTCATCTAGTTTCTCTTAGAATCCCTCTTTCTTGTTCTCCTTTCTCACCACAAAGTCTGTCTAATTTAAAGCCACTAAATTGTTCAATTTCATTTGATTCACATCAGCTCATTTTAATACTAACCATTTGTTAATGTATTGATGCACAATTGTGTGACTGGTTTCTCTTTAAGCTACATTTGTGTAGAAAAACTTATGAAGCAAACTTCACTTTTTACATATAAACGAATAAATTTCAATCTAATTTGATAAATCTTCATAAAAATTCATTAAAATCTTAGATGATATTTGTTTCTGTCCTTAAGAGTAATTAAACTGATTCAACTTTCCAAGTTGACCAGATTATCATTATTAGCATAAAGCTCTATTAGGAATGGGGTAATCTGATTGTTCACTTGGCCAATAATCGCATTCAATTGTTCATTATTCATATTTTCCCAATTATCGATTTTTCTCTTTTTATTCACATGGAATCGACAAATTCTTTACTATTTTAACGGGTTCTTTTAACTTGTCTCAAGGTGCCATGATAATCTTGTCTACATCAGCTGCTGCCAATGTCTTGAATATCACGAAATCAAGTTTCCTGTCAGTGCTAATCTCTATGCCGATGGCTAGTCGTTGACTTGGTGGTTAACGAAATTTATCGTCAAACCAATCACTCAGTCAGTCAGACGTCGTTTTTTCACATCATAAACCATTTATACTTGTTAGTTTTATTCCGTTATACTGGTTTAATTATTAGATTTGATCTTTGTCATTTTGTTGTGCTTCCACCATTATTGCTGAATAATGTTTGATTTCTTGATTCCTGTCTCAAAATATCGTTCATCTCAACTCTCGTTGCCCAACTAAAGAGTCGTTAACTTGCTAATGATTTTCATTTCCTTTTTTGAACTAATCAGTTTTCTTTGTAGTAAAATGTTGATAAGACTCATTTAATCAGTCAATGCTATTTGAAACTGTACTCGATCAATAAAATAAATTGAGATTACGCTGCATGAATAATGTTGCTAATTGTCTAAAAATAGCGAAACTCGATTCTTATTTTCCGAATCGACTTCCAACAGCAAAAAAGCCGTAATTCCACGTGTTTTACCCTTCATTTTTATGGAGTTATTACTTATTAACATCTTAATACTTAAAAGTTATTTTGAATAAACCACTCGTGATTTAACTGATCTGTAATCACATATTTAGCTATTGAATAATCAAGTCTTATGTGATATGATTTGCGAAAATTCTTGAAACTATGAAGTTATCATGACTATGAACAGTACTTGAAATATGAAAGCAAATTGTATCAGTGCTATTTAAAGGAAGGATTGATTGTTTGTTTTAGATCATATTTTTATTTCGACTAATTACGTTTAAACAATAATGATGTCTGTTATTCATTATCGTGTTTCTTTCTCATCTATTAATATCTTGTTCCTGTGTTTTCATCTCTTCCCATTCACAGAAGGTTTACCTGAAGGTAAATACAATATTTCTCTTGTTATTTACATTTGTAATAATTCAGATTGCATATTTTGATCAAATCGTAAATTTCTATTATAGTTTCAGACTCAAGGCTCTTAACCAATTTACGAAACCAAAGCGATGATTTTCTTCAACGACCAAAACAAGATGAACCTGGAAATAATACTGTCTTTTTCAATTCAACTTCGCAATTACCAACCTTTATCTCAAAAAGAGGTAAATCAATATCCTTTGAACCTTAAACCACATAAAAATTTTTCCCTCTTCTTCGGCTGAATCAATTCTAACTCTAATAATTTATTTCTCTGTTTTAATTTTTCTCACAAAAATCTAGTTCATTTGTGCTACAACTCAACAGTATACACTGAGCCAACTGAAGCAATGAAACACTGGGTCGACATTGATGAGATGCCCAATGTTACTTTGCCACTCAAGCTATCTAATTCACATAAACGCACTGCTGCAAAAGTTAGTCTTCCTTTTGAATTTCCATTCTATGGACATCCAATAAAGGATGTAATCATTACGACCGGAGGATTTCTTTACGTTGGTAATATTGTTCACAGTTGGCTTGCAACAACCCAATACGTTGCTCCATTAATGGCTAATTTTTATACACGGTTAAACGAATCATCAACAATTAAGTACGCCGAAAACTCGACTATCTTTGTTGTTCAGTGGGAGAATGTTGCAATCAAGGAGCTTCCTCAGAAATTTTTCACCTTCCAAGTTTCTCTATTTCCAAATGGTGACATGGTGTTTGTTTACAAGGACCTTCCAGTTGCTTTCAAAGACGTGCCGCATACCCATCATCCTGTTAAAGTTGGAATTTCTGATGCGTATGTAATTGATAGATTCGGTTTCTGTAAGTTTTTTTCCATTGAACTCATTCTATTTCTAAAAATTATAATCTTTCTCGTAATTTATGTTCAAAATCTTGCTTTCAATTATTCAATGTCATAACCGACTTAAATTGATATTTTTCTCGTCACTAGTTGCCCAAAAAAAGACGATTTATGAATACAGTCGGATCGATTTAAAGGAATTAAATATTCCAAGCAACACAAGCATCTATTTCTTTGCCACGCCAAGTATGTTCCATTTATTAATTGCTAAATCTTCAAGATTAAATAACTAAATCAATTTTCTTGAAAAGCTTGTAATACACTAACAAATCGTGAAAGCTGTTTAATTGGTATAAAGGGATTCAGTTGTAAATGGTGCTCCGCTATTGGACGTTGCTCTGACGGTTTCGACAGAATGAGACAACAATGGCTTGAAAAAAACTGTGATACCCAAGCAGAGATGAAAAATCCAGTCACTGGTACTACTGAAAGTGGATCAACAAATGTTCAAAATATTGAAAAAGGCCAAGGAACATGAAAATCGGCTTGGATACAAGAAAACAAATTTCCATTGAAAGATTTACCGAATTTTATTCTTTATTAAAGTCTAGTTCATTATCTTACATTGTATTGACTTAAATTAGGTCCATTATCGAGCCGCATCTGTAAGAAAAGGTAAAGAAAAATAATAATCTCATTGTCAAACTCAAGCATAATTTTTAACAATTTGAATTGAAAAAACGCCATCTTTTATAATCTTATGCAGTTGTCTTTAGATTTTCTCTTTCTTTTTAAAATTTGCCAAGATTTAAATTTTGAAATAAACAGTGGTTAAGCGCGATTACGATGAATCAAGAGATGGCGTTTTTATTGAGCTTGAAGTGTCTTATTTTTAATTTTTAGTTGGTCATTTCATAGCGTTCGTTCTCGCCGCAGTAATGGCGTCAATTTATTTTAATCATCTATCATCCACATTTTTATCGTTTCTTATTATTTTCTGTTGTTTTTCCCGGTATTTAACAGCTAATCTTGAATCAGGTAAATATTTCATATTTTTATGAATTTATAATCCAGACTCAGGTCTTAATCGCTATGAAATATTTTGTTCCTCTTTTAATAAAATCCAGGTGACTTTCCTAAATTTTACGAAGATAGTCTAGACTGGTGCGAGAAATCGCTCAATGAACTTATTGATATCTCTCAGCTTGAAAACCTAATAAACGATGTGTTTTTTATCGATGATCCAAATGGAATCGATATTAATGGAGATATTACTTTCAACTCTCTAAGTGTTTTTGATGAATTACTCAGTCCTGATGTTATCAGTCGGAGTGGTTCAACTTTTGGAGATGATTTCCAACGGTCGCTTACAATCTCAGATCAAACTTTAACTAGAGTTGAAAATGAAATCATTAGACTCAAGGTTCTCCTTGGCAACTCTATGAGGCTGGATGGCGAACAAAAGGTTACAGGAGATATTACCTTTGACAACGTTTACCTTAATTGTGGAAGTGAAGGCTGTGATATCAACTTTATCGAGACAATATTATTAAATGGTCGAAATGTCAAGGGACTGTCTTCTAAAGTCATTCGATTGGATCAAGACCAACATTTAATTGATCATTTCAATTTTTCTAAACTTGTGGTTGGAGATTTAGCCGCAAATTTCATTAATAATATTATACCTTCAGATATTGTCACAAGAGATAGCGATAATTTCATCAATGCTAGTATAACATTTGAAGGTCCAGTTTCAGTTAATCAACTTATTGTACCCGGCACTATCAATGGAATCAGAATCAATCGACAAACTGTCCTTACAACCACTGGACCACAGGTCATTACTTCACCAATTACCTTCACTGATAGTTTAAATGTCAGAGATCTTTATATTGAAGGTCGACTGCCGCAAATTGACAAAGATGTTAATACTTTTCTCTCAAACATTGTACAAGTTGATAGCAACCGTCCAATTTCTGGAAAGAAGATGTTCAATACTCTGTATGTCGATAACCTGTTGATCAGCGGAGGCACTATTAATGGATTTAACTTAACTGATCTTACTCGTAATTTATTAACACGAGATGGACCTCAAACTTTAATGGGACATGTCATTGTGAATGATTTAATAATCAAAGGTGATGCTTGGATAGAGAACATCAACGGTAACAGATTCGATGAAATTATAGTACGACGAGATACCCCAATAAAGATTAAAGGTGATAAAGTTTTTAGTGGTCCTGTTAATATTAAATCAATGGAAATTGACGGTTACTTGAATGGACGGCCTATTGTCAACAGATCTTTAGGTCTCCTTTTAAAATCCGGTTCTCAAGTTATCACTGGCATGAAAGTTTTTCGCAACGTCTCTGCAAGTGAAATTTCGGTTTATGGAAATAATGTTGGTCCTTTGAACATCAATGATTTAGAAAACAGAATGAACCGAATGATCCAAGGTGGCAAAAATCGTGTCTTGTCTGGTCCGATCAAATTAGAATCAATAAAAGTTGATGGTTTAATTAATGGTATTAATTTAACCAGCTTGATGACTGATTTTTTGAAAGTTAATCAAACTGTGATCCCTGCTGTTCATCTCAACATATCAAAAGCGATTTTCAGCAAATCATTGAAATGTGACTCAATCAATGGTTTAAAATTTCCCGAAGACTTTATTACTGTTAAAACTGATCAAATCATCAAAGGTAAAACCTATATTTCCAATGACATAACTGTAACATCAAGCTTGAATATATCGCTAATCAATGGCTATCCTTTCGATGCTACTCTATGGGATTCATTGACAACAAACGGAGACCAAAATATCACAGGTTATAAAAGCATCAATGGTAATGTGTATGTCAAGAATTTATATGTAGACAAACTCAATAGCGCACCAATGAAAGATCTTGTTCTTTTAAATGGAGACAGCCGAACCATTTTGGGAAACAAATCATTCACCTCAGTTCACGTTGAAGGTAGCAGCTCAATCAAATCCATAAGCGGGTTAAAGTCGATCAATAATATTTCGATTGATGAATTGCTAAGCAACTCTATCAACAAGAGAGACTATCAATCTATTTCACCTCCAATTCATGTTAAGAAATTGATTATACCTGCAAATGCCAATATAAATGTCATAAAGCTCGCTGGACTCAAACTAAATAATATTTTATCATCAGTTGTTTATTTGCGTTCTAATGAGGTCCAAAGCATCAAAGGAAAGAAACAATTCATAGCTCCAACAACTTTTGGTAACATCGAGTTCCATAAAACTTTTGCTGGCTATACAAGGGATCAATTTGCAGAAAACTTTATTCAAAAAGATTCTGAAATACAAGCTAAGGTTACGATAAACGGGGATGTGTTCGTTGAAGATAATCTGAGTGTAACTGGAACTCTAAACGAAGCTCGTATCGACCAAATGCATTCTCTCGAAACAAAACCTATTTTCATTAATCGACCAATGAAGTTCCGTTATGCTCGTATCATTGGTGGTAATGTAGAATCGCAAACTATAAATGGGCTTCAGTTTGCTAAAGAAATGATTAATCGAAAGCTTCCAATCGTTATTCCAGGCGATGCTCATTTTCCGCATGGTATAACTGCGAAAACACTTACAGTTAAATCAACGGTTAATGATGTTTCAATTAGTGGGTCGATATGTGATCCCATTAAACATGTTTTCAGTCAACAATATTCATTGACTATAGTTGGCAATGTAACTGCTGAAGCTCCCATCACGGCAAGTAGTGTGAATGGAAAGGCCTTCGATGATAAAATAGTAAACCAGATGATTCGCCGATCATTAAAAGGATTTAAAAGGTTCAAAAAGCTAATAGTCAAAGGACCTATTTCTCTTGGCGGACGGCTAAATAATATTGATCCTTCATATTTAAAGAAAAACTATCTAAGCTTAACAAGTGCTCAAACAATTGATTCAGAGGTAATTTTACGAAACGTTACCTTTTCTGGACCAGTTTACATTGGAGGTAATTTAGTGGGCCAGAATGCAACAATAAATGGTGTAGATTTGAACAAGTTTGCAAACACGGCATTTCGAAATATTGATGATCAACTACTTGTTGGAAAATTCACTTTCCCTCGTAATGTAATATTCAAAAAAGGATTAATCAGCTCTCCATTACTTACACTTAACAATACTGTGATTGATTTGAGAAGAGATGTTTTACGGAAAAGCCGTTCTAATCGAGTTGATTCAAAACTAGTATTCCATCGCGGTATCAGTACAAACAACGTAACATCCAGTAATCGTTCAAACTTCAACAATAAATTAAGAGCACTTGAATTGTTAACATCACCAACCAAAATTTTTGGTTGGAAAAATTTTAAAACTTTAGAAGTTGATAATTTAGTGGTTAAAACAATCAACGGAATCCCTGTTTCATCGTTTTTACGAACTGATAAAGCTGCTGAAATTTATAAAACCTTTATATTTGAAAAGGACATTGAAATCAATGGCAATCTAACTTTATATGGAACAATTAACGGCCTAAGGTTTGATGAATTGCGTTCAAAGTTTTTAGAATTTTATGGTTCGATTGCTAATTTAAATAAGGAGCTAAATCAAACTGGAAAAGAAATAGATTATTTGAAAAAAGAATTAGCTGGTAATTTTTAATTTGTTAATTTATTGATGATTATTTATTTTGTTATTTTAAATAAAATTAAACTTTAATTTACTGTCATAATTCAATTAGTAATTCGTCTTTATTTCAATCTCTAACGCTTCACTTTTCAGTGTTAATTGTCATTTGCAGATGTGGAATTTGAAAAAACCGCCAAATTTTACCATGCCCCACCCATAATGAACTTTCTTAACATTGTAAGGCAAATTAAAGTAAATTTTATTGAATAAAATGCCCTTACATCATACCTGTTTTACAAAGTATAAGGTGAAGACTCATCAGCCTTACCCATTTAGTTTCACATGAATTTTCAAGGAAGAATCGAAAGATTTCAACTTTGAATCTTGTTGTTAGATTCAATGACTATGTAATCAAGAGATGGCTCTATTCTTTGTCAAAATAAATGTTGACTCATAGTAAACAATTTTAAGGCGGGAATGTTTTAATCATGTTAAGAAAATCGGTAAAGAGAAATTTGCCTTATTTAAAACTGTTATTTTGTACATTGCGCTGCATTTCTGAATTTAAATATCCAATATGAAGACAGGATGAAATGACAAGAAATTTGGTATAGATAGGTAGCTAATTTTGCAATAGCATCATTGCTCGGCAGTCATTTCTGCCTTTAATTGTTCAACTTGAGTAGGTGGTTGACCTTTAAGCGGCCTTCGGAATAGCAAAATATGAGGCTCGGGTTCATGAATCATATAGTGTATCCAACCCTGACTTTGCTGGATTCCTAGACTTCTCCATTCATCTTCCGACATTAAATGTGTCTTTGGGACCATTTTGGCAATCTCATTCGGTAAGGTTACATGTCTAGATCAGAATCGGAAGGAGAAAATGTGGAGAAAATAGGGTTTAAAATGAGAAATTGAATGAACATTAATTTATAAAGGAGTGTCAAAATGAATGAACAAGATAGAAAAGTTATGACGATCAAGGAAATGAAAGTAATCAAAGTTAGGTTAAAGAAGAATAAAGTATCAGAGATAATTGAAACAAAAAACAACTTACCTGTATTCATATTTATCATCGTAATACTTATCTGAGTAGTAAATGTTTTTAGAAGGCATTTTTAAGAATTTAGAAAATATAACAATTAGTAATTTGAAAATTAACACCAAATAACAAAAAAGTGACTCAGTTACAAGTAAAACCAACCAAGTACAAAAATACAAACGCAACTTCCAATTCAAAATTTTCAAAAATAAACAACTGTGAACAGAAAAAAATGTTCAAGATGGCGCCACATATCACTAAACTTAAATAATTATCATTAATTCAATCATTTGATTCAATTCAACTGAGGAAACAAATGATAAAAATGTTTTACTTCTCCATGTTAACGGATTAACAATCAGTCAATTGAAAGTAAGTTTTTGTGAAAATAATTTTGTTTCATTTCAATTTCTCATCCAGTAAATCTCATCGTTTCCAGATTGATTTACCATTATTTTGGACTCAAGATCAATCAGGTTAACTCCGTGAGTAACAGTTTTATTGCTTTCAGTGTTAATTGTTTAATCACTGATTATTTTAATCTTTCTTTACTTTTCAATGTTATCTAATGGTTACAACAAAAAATGACTTATGCGTTAACATAATGCATTAATTTTACAATCTTTGACCAAATACAAACCTTTAGTAAACCCTTTTCAAATTGCTTTTCCAAACCGATTTTAACTTGCACTCTAACCTTACCAGGAAACAAGTGCAAAATGGTCTTTGATAGTTTTTCCAAAAAAGTAGTCAATAGATTTTAATTTTAATTGTAATCTCAATTTTGCTGAAATCAATTCTCCCATCAAAGTGTAACTAAACATTTATCAATTGTAATGCCTATTTTTACCCAATAAGGCTTATTTGCATCTCTTTTTTGGTTTTCACAATTTGGAATCTATTATCTAAACTATTTGTACTGATGTATATTTTTAATTTCAATTAACTTAATCTAGGTAATGGTTAAATTGACTGGTTCATCTTCATGGTTAATTACTTTGGTTATCCTTTTCTCGTCCCAATGTAAGTAATTTCCTAACTTCAAACAGCGTTCATCGTTTCACGAAAGTAAACGTTTCGTTTTTTTCTGTGATATTTGATCATTGATTGCAATGAAACACTAATGTTAAACAAAGTCATGTTGATTTTTTGCTGGTTTCATGTTAGCTTTATATTAGTTTTATCAGTCATTCATTTTTATCTGTAAAAGCTATCGGTATAGCATGAGGCAACAATTTACTGTTAATCGCTATCATTAAATCAAGCTAGTTTGCCTACCATTTTGCTTGTTTTTTACAACTGTTGCGTCAATCTTGAGTCAATCAATCCAGTATAAATAGCTTGGCTCATATTAATGGAATTGAGTTGATATATAAACAATTAAAGGAAACATCCCATTGAATGACCTAAAGAAAGGTTTATGTCAAGAAAAAGGTTGAAAACTGTAAACCTAACATTGAATTGTCAAGTTTAATTACATTTTATCATTTATCGTATTACTTTATTGGCATGAAATTTTCCCATATCTTAAGTGTACATTATTAATCCAAGTTGATGTTAGCTACAAGAAGGTGATATCCAGAGAAGGAATCATAATCAAGTGAATTTATTTAACTTCTGATTTAGATGAGATTTAATTTAGGATCTTTTGATGCATACATTATATTTATAAATTTTTCCTTGACAGATATTAATGCAAAAATTGTGAACAAATTTTTAAACCTTCAATAAACTTCAACAATGGAAGAGTCTCAAGTTATCAAACCGATTTTAATGATTAGTGCGTCATTTGATTCATATTTACTTTAATTTTAAATGAATGATTAACTAATTCGGTTAAATTTGGTAAATCACAATTAATAAAAACAAATATAGCTCTAAACTAACATTTATTGATATTAATTCACAGGAATCGATTAGACTCCTGTGAATCTTGATTGTAATGATTAACGGATGTACGGCTTAATTTGGTGTATCATGAATTAAAAATAGCTCTTCACCTTTAATTGATTCTTACTAGCTCTTTATTAGATTTAGGAATAATACTAAAAATAATTTCCATTCACCAGAAATAGCCATTGCTTAGATTTCTCATTTCATATCTGTGAACAAAGACCAATTTGCAACTCGAGCTGACAATATTGTATTCCTCATTTTAGTGCATTAATCATTTGACTCTTTGCGTTTTTATTTTCAGTCTGGCTATTCGAATAGTTAATTGTTAATAAAAATTAAATTTACAAGGAATAATTCAAGGTTAAACTTGATCTAAGATCTTAAATAGATGCTGATTCCATGACTATAATTCTGATGATCTGATCTTGTTTATGTTATGAGTTTGTATTTAACTTGGCAAATTGATCATGAACTTTGTTTTATTGAGTTCAGAAGTTTTCTTTTAAGATTTCAAATGAACTTTTTGGGTTAAAATTGCAAGAAAATTTCAATTTAATTCCTCTTTTCATTTGTGCAGACATAAGATCAGATGACATCGATTTAGTCAAAGAAAGATGCGAAGAAGCGTCGATACCAGAAAGTAATGCCGTATGTTATCCGGACAGAGGCCTCATCTATGTTTATGATCCTGAAAAAAAGACTTTTGATGAGGCAAGACGTTGGTGTCGACAAAAGTTTGATGCTGTTCGAGAAGCTGATCTAATTACGATAGAATCATGTGATGCATGGAATAAAATTCCTGATCTTGTGCAAAATTTTTTACCAATAAAACAAGCTAAAGGATCAACTGACTGGATCTGGTCTCAACTAATCTCTGCTCCACGAATCAAAGACTCTAAGGTTCCTGATACTGTGATGGAACACTTGAATGGTAATTTGAATTCAGAGAAAACGTCCGAAATTCTTAAAGATTGTTGGAAGAATGTCGATCTTTCTGATGAATCAAAAGGCAGCAATGTTGTTGTTATACTGGTTAATGGATTAACAGTAACTCCAAAGTGAGTTCTATCAAAACCAATCATTGCCATTTCAGTTTCAAACCATTGAATCAATTTAAATTGCAGATTAGTTCCCCGTTCTTTGGATAACAAAGGCCACGCTTTATGTGAATTCAGGTTTACACCGTAAGTCAATTTTGTTGATTATTACTAATTTTACTATCAGTGCCAAACTTCAGCAGAATTATATTCATATTTAGAGATTAATCAAAACAGAGCTTAATCAATTGAAATTGTATCTTTCAGTCAATTTGGTAGTGAAAATTTGTTGTCAAATTTGTTGATCATTAGTAACTATCGTTGATTTTTCCGGTATTAATCAGCTTTCAATATCAAAACTCGGTTGATTCGCGTCCAATTCAGAAGAAAATTTTTATGGAAATGTTCAGGATAGAACTCATTTTGGTGTGAAATTTTTGGTTCTTGTAGTAGTTGAGCTTTGAATGATGTACGACGATCAATCGCTAAGAGTAATTAAATGAACACATGAAACTAGTCTTATCATAGCGATCAGTAAAGATTAGTTATTTCATGTTTAATACAAGCAGATTAACAAGAATAAAATATCTCATACTTTTGTTTTGATTGATTATCAAATCGTCTCAAGAATATATTGGTTATCAAGAGTAACAATAACATGGTTACAACTTGTAACAGAGATAAAAATGAATGGAGAATAGCTGATTTTTATCTGGTAAACTGAGTTGGAAAATAAACTTCATATTAATCATTTTACTTGATTTCACCTATCAATCAGGGGAATAATTGAAACACCATCAACTGAAGCACCGACAACACAAAGACCAACTGAGCCTTTGACTGAAAGTCCAGTGACCAAAAACGAGACTGAATCCGACCAAGTCAGGAAAAACGTTGACATCTTTTTAGAAACACTGACAGACAACCTGAAATCAGAAGAGCAGCCAGCTCAGAAAGTAACTGAAGTTTTACTTCATAACCTGCAAAACGATAGTTTCGTCTTGTCAACTTCCGATCATTTGGACAAAACTGTAGACTTGGCCCGTAAATTGGCTGATAAAATCGAAGTTGAACTCTCCTCTATTAGCAATAAAACGGCCGCAGTTTATGAACGAATAACATTTACTAAACAAGTTTGTTCCATCTTTTCAACTCTAATGGAAGAGCGAAATGAACAATGTTGGAATGAAAGTGACACGAAAAATAAAAAGGTTCAAGCAAATTCAATTATAGTTACAACGGAAAAGGTTGGCTTGGATCTGGCCTGTGAGCTGGACAGAAGTGCTGTTATTCCGGTCGATGTTGCTGCAATTCAAATGGAAGTCTATGCTTTTGATAATGAAACTGAGATAATTGATCAATTGGCTTTTCCAAGCAAACAGTTATCAGGCAAAGAGCTTGCTGAAATTAAATTTCCAAAGGGTAAGTTTAACATGATATTGAGAAGAGAGAAAGCTAATCAAGATAGAAATTGTTTTCATAATTTTCCATGTTTCACGGATGATCAGGCTAACATAATCAACTGCACTCTATCTGTCTATTTGTTAGTAATTCATTTTTCGCTGGTTTTTTACCATCTCATATAACAAGCGCATATAACAATTACTGAAATTTACCCAGATGAACCTCTTTTATTAAGTGAACAGTTTTATTGTTTATATTAAAAGATCATGAAAGGTGATTGTGAAAGTTATCATGTTAACACTCATTCATTAGTTGTCATGATAATAAAACTTTACACAGCTAATTTAGATTTCCTTTTTCATGGTTAATTTTTCATCAATAATTTCATTAATGAATTAATTTGCTTCATTTTACAAGTTGCTATGCAATTATTTTGAATTTTTAATTGGATTAGTTTTGAAGCTTTATTTTAAATATTTTTCAATTGCATTTTCACCAAATCTTAATTTAAAATTCTGTGAAAAGTGAAATGATTATCTTTAATAATGGAATGAATCACAGTTCAAAAGAATTGTTAATTGAACGTTCACAAATTTCAGCCTCGAAATAGCTAGATCGCTCCACGATCAATTTCATTTTCATATTTTATTTACTAGAGATGATTATCAGACGCGATTCCAATTTTTCTTGCTTTCACTGAGATATTCATAATTTGAAATTCATAATAAAAATAAATTTTAATAATTTTGCAATATGCTTCAGTTTATTTGTGATTTCAATTGCAATGACAGAGATTGTGATGTAACTGTAATGAGAAATCTGTTTTTAACGATGAAATTAATAAATTTTTGTTCATTTTCTTAGGTATTGACTTTGGTATGGCTATGGCAGCATCTAAATGTGGTCGTCCAACTGGACTTGGAACTATCATTAAGGAAATATCAACTTACATGAGTCCGCCAGAGGAAAGGAAAAACATTGTTTCTCAACTTGTTTCATTCAGTTTTGGTGAAACTGTACAAGATTTGAACGTCCAAGTTTCATTGGCGCATTCGTCTATTAAACGGCGTGGTGATGTTATTCAGTGTGTCTTTTGGGACTCTGTAAATACAGTGTGGAACTCATCTGGATGTGTTTATGATTCAGTTGCATCAACTCGCCGTAAAACTGTTTGCCATTGTACACATTTAACAAATTTTGCCATCTTAATGGACATGACGGGAAGAGAAGAAGACGATCAGGCTAAATCCATTCTGACCCTTATCTGTTTGACAGCATCCGTTATCTCATTAATTTTAACCATTTTTTTCCTCATAACTCTACCTCCTGTCAAAAGCACTCCAATCACAAACAAACGAGTCACCATAACTACAAACCTTTGTATTTGTTTGCTGGTTAGCAATTTCATTCTCATGTTTGGTGTTGAACAGACTGAAAATATAGTGAGTATTGCTCTGAAATAGCAATGACTAAACTTTAAAGGAAACTCTAAGCGATTCAAAACAAGTGCACTTTCACAACACATTGCTTGAGAGGTCCTATTTATAGATCAACATTAAGTCTTATGTTTTGACAAAATTTCCTATTTATTCATTCTAATATACAATTTACTTATTTTTTAGCTATGGTGTCGAGTGATCTCTGCCACACTATTTTACAGTTTAGCTGCCACATTCACATGGATGTTACTTGAAGGTTACCTTCTTTATCAAATGATTGTTGTAGTTCCATTAAATTTTGAATTCAGAAGTCGATGGCTATATTTACTTGGCTATGGAATATCACTTATCTGGTTAGGTGTTACTATTGCTGTATTGGGACCGCAAGGATTTTATGATGACACAAGCTATTAGTAAGTATTGACTCATAAGTGAGATCTGCGAGTAACCCCTACAATCTTTAAATCTTAATTGTTGCTATAACTTCTTAATCTTGTATCTTCACCTGATTTCTTTTTTAGTTGTTGGATTTCCAATCCATTATACCCATCGAGGATTTGGTTTTTTATTGGCCCTGTTGCACTGATAATTGTTTCAAATACATTCATTTATGGCAAATCAATCCAGATTGCTCTATTGAGTAATTTAAAGAAGAAAAATTGGGCTGCTCGTGGTACAAGACCCGATCAAAAATCTCAAGATAATCATCTAGTTAGGCGTTGGCTGAAAGGTTCATGTTCACTTATGATACTACTTGGAATCACTTGGTCAATAGGATTTCTTTATTTCCATGAGTATTCAAATTGGCTTTCATATGTATTCATCGTTATTAATGGATCTCAAGTAAGTACAGAATAGAAGTCTCAAAAATAGAGTTGCCTGTGTGAAATGAGTGAAGAATAATTAATTTTAATTCATTTTCTTTTTTAATTTTAGGGAGTTTTCATTTTCCTTTTCGAGATTGTTACGAATAGCAAAGCTCGCCCTGCAATAATCAGAATGGTTTCTGGCAAATTCCCATCAACCCAAGTATCATCAGTATCAAAGACTTCATCAAGTAATCCACTTTCTACTCTATCGACAAGAAGCTCAAAGCTGTTTGCCCAACAAAGTCTTCATGGCAAAGATTCATCTAAAGGAACTGCAATTTCAACAATTTCCAATGCTATCACGGAAAGGAAAAAAGTAGCTAATGGAAACCAGTCTCCAGTGTCAATGGAATTGAAATAAATTTCATAAAAAATTCTCATGTTCATCACAAATCACAGAAAAGAATGATCTCTCCCTATATTACCTTTCTCTCAGCCCATAAGATATTTTATTTACATCCCTTTTTAATTAATATAATCATTTTACATCAGTTTTCTGCAAATTTTTCTTGTCATTACATTTATGATCAATATTGAAACAAATTCAATAAATGGTTAAGAAATTCTTTCTATTTCAAGCTTTACTTTTTTTATTTCTTTTCCACGAATCGTTAAACAAAGCAATTAACTTTTGTGCGTTAGTTAAACAAGAACATTTAGTTAAGACATATAGATTTATTTTGACAGGATTTCGCCCTCACGTATTGAATCTCATATTCTAATCTATAAATAAATTAGCTATTTAAATATGTTTAAAGCTTCAATTTCTCTTGTGAGCTCAACAGCAAAGGTAAAAAATCAAACTCAAACTAACTTCACCATTATTGTAACAAAACTTTTCTTAATTTGATAAAAAATATCGAAGTTTAATTTTATTGTTACAGTTAGACCAATTTTTCATACTCTTGCTGTTTGAATGATTTTATTTCATCAATACGTGATCAATCAATTTAAGTCAATCGCATAAATGGTTTTTTCAGTAGCGTAACGGTAACGATTTTCTAAAGCAATTACCATAAACAAAAAATTATATCCTTAGGATAACAAATCGTTGATACCTAATTGAGGTAAAACAATTAATTAACTATTCTTTTTATTTATTTTAATGAATTGTTTGCAATAGCTTAAGCTAATCCTATGAAAAAATATGTTCTCTTTTCAATCAAACAGATCAATAGGAAGATTATTGTTTCAATTTAATTTATTAATAGAAACAGCTAAACAGTATTAACAAATTTATTCAAGCTGTTACAAATCAACAAATCACACTGCTCTCTGAAATATTAGCGATAAATTGACCAAATAAGAGCACAATATTCTTGAAGGTCTCGTACAATACAAGGCATAACCGTGTAATGCGACATACTGAAAGTTAAGCACAGACAACCATCGAAAAATGTCAGTGAAGGTCATTTTGAGGCAAAATTTTATTCATATTTTTCACATAACTTTTCATCAAAGTGAATGCATAAATATAGACAATTTAGGTGTATGTTTGCTCGAGAAACAATAATGACATGAACATGAAAAACAGTGAATCACATTCACAACATGATATTCATTGTATCAGATTAGATATTCGGCTTATTCAATAACATCATAATTTAATTTGTTGGAGGAAAGTAAAACGAAGCTTGAAAGATTCATCACATTAAGAGAAGAATGGAAATAGAGAAAATCTGCTGGAAATTTTCATCATTTGTAATGATTATCATTGCAGGTAACATTAAATTTACTTTAAAAATGTTCGCAATTGTAATATTGAAATGTTGAGCGAAAAATTCGTAAAAACTCATGCAGCTGGAAGGTTAAGTTGGAGTTGAAAACGTATAAATTATATTTATTTATGTAAAGAAATGTAATAATCAATTTAAAGTTCAATTAAGCTTAGTCAGGTTAGTACTGGATATCATTGGAACCACACTGATTGTCATTATTATCACCATAACTGTGATTCATTCTGACAATAAATGCAAACTGTAAATGGCAAAAATGAAATCCAGTTTTAACAGTAATATTAACGGTAAACGTTAAAATATTCAATATATACAATGTTGACTGTAAATGATAAATTGTTTTCACTTGAACAAAGGTTACATTTTCTTTTCTTTTCTTCTGACTGAATTTTCTTTAAACGTGAACAATCTCATCATTTTCAATCAATTTTCACCAATTTATCTGTGATTAAAGAAATTTTTCAATTTAACTTCCCTTTCGATTACTTCCAATTCAGTTCAATCAGATCTTTAAGCTCAGGATTAATACAGATAAATTGTGTAAGTCAACCTTTTGGTGTAACTTTTTATTAATATTGCATTAAAATGTGAGAAGTGAAAATCAATTTAACTTGTCCGATTTGTTGGTATTGAAGTTGAAATTGAAACTCAATGAACCAGTTGATGAAAACAACTCTTAAACTATTATTTGTTTTCCTTGTTGTCCTTTATGTTTTTCATTTATAACTTGATTAGGATATTTTGAGAAACATTAAAATCTTTACTTTCAATCATTTATTGATTTACCAGATTCTCCAATACAATAGCCTTCGAAAAGGTCCAATTCATAACATTCGTATTTACTTGTTGCTCTATTCATAACATTTTGTCAACTTTTAACCTTTACCTTTGAATGGTTATTTTGACAAACACTAGGATTTACCATTTGCTTGATCAACCTTTAATTTATGATCAGACAATATTCAACTTGAGTAAATAATTTCACAGAATATCTGAACATCTGAATAATTTCTTAAGCTTGCAAATCAACATTAAAGTCACGATGGTATTAATAAGCAAGATTTGCAGTTTAATTTGCAACATTATTAAAGATTGATTTGGAATCGAGCCAAAGCAATTGCTGAAGTACCTGACGAGAGGCTGAGGTTATAGAGTAAAAAGTAAACAGTTGAAACTTAATTAAAATCATCAATCAAAATGAAACAATCAAAACATTGAATAAATCTCATAAACCTTATTTGGGTACATAATTGAATACATGAATATATTTACATTTAGAGCTAAATTAATTGAAATGTTGTTCAGATGATTTGAGATTGCATTTCTTTTTCGAAACTATTAATTCATTCTAATATTCTAATACTAACAAAATTCCTGTTCCTTTTGAATGGAATACTGAGTGCCATATAATGTAGGTAAATTGATCAATGGCCCTCAGCTTCTTTGTCCACATGTCATGTAAAGATGGTTTTGTTTGACAAATCAAATTATTAGCGTAACCGCGTGTATAATGTCACGGGGCTCATGACATGACAATCGAGAGTCCTTTTAGTTTGAGAGCTTGCGTCAACTCATATAAATTGGTTGAAATTGCAATAAACGGCAATTTTTCATGAATTTTTAAAATATTGTAATTCACTTTTAGAAGTGTTTTATATTGTTAAAATTTTTACCGATTGAACGGTCAAGAAAAACTCAAAGTATCCATAACAATAGTTGATGAACAACTGATTGGATAACAAGGGTGCTCTTAAACTGAGCGAGCGTATTTTGAAGCCCAGTGAAGTTATACACGTGGAAACGGTAAGTAAATTGAACTATTTAACAAATTTAATTTAACTAATTATCTCGCGCTTGATATTGTCTTGCGAGCTTTTCTGATAATACATTTAGATCTTGTAAATAAGCTATTTAAATTTACTGATATCACTTAATGCTAATTTTTATTTTTCAAGCAACTTTTTTGCAGGCGAAAATTTCAAAATTGACCTTTGAAACGTTTAAATCTGTTATAAAATCATTTTTTTGATTCTTGGAAAGTTCAACTTTTTCTTTCAGATTTGCAACAATAAAAGAGCTTAACCATGAGAAAAATGAATAAATCTGACCTTTTCAATGTTAACTTATTGTAAATAACAATTTCAATCGACAATTGACTATAACAATTGAACAAGATTATGAAATGCAATAATAGCTCAAGTGATTGTGAGATTATACAAAATTCATAGAAAAAATTTTCAGAACTTAGACTTGTGTGGTTACCTAATCTATTTAATCTGCTGAACCATTTAAACCTCACTTTTTGAAAACTTTAAAGTCAGTTTTGATCTGTTCAACTGTAAATTGCTAAGAGTTTGTTTTTGAATTGAATCATTGCCATTTCAATAGATAAGCGATATGACATTTTGACAAAAACACAGTTTTGCATGATAGTCGATTGAACTTGGTTGAAATGTCCAACTACTAGCTTCATCGACTAAACTGACTATTGCAACTGATTAATTCATTGCTAAGACAGAATATAGAGTATCAATAGTCGTCTAGTCAAAATGATCGACTTCTGGGAAATATGTTATTAATGTAATAGTTTATAAATTAATATGAGTTCACGACTTATTTATTTGCTTTCATATGTGTATTTTCTTACGGTTAATTTTTATCTAGTGTTAACTTGTCTAAACTTGAATCATCATTATAGTTAATAATCAATTTGCCTAGTTACATTATGGCTAAACTTGCTCGTTGATATGTAATTCAGTAATGTTTTTTTTGCAATCATCAAAACAGTTAACTGAAAAACAAGAGTTTCAAATAACTGCATAATTTAACTTGCTCAGGATCTATGTTTTCATACATTGCACTTTTTTATTTTTGGTGTCGACCCTGGTTTTTATATACTGCTCACTTTTCTTCGAAATTCTATTAATTCAACACAGGTCGGCTGTTCTCACTAGCTCAACTTGTAGGTACTTTTAGCATCCGAAAGAAGAAATTGAAAGAAACAAGAAACAATCAGATTACACGTTTTAACGAGACTCAACTTAATGTTTTATGTTAAACTAGTTTTTAAGTCGCAAAACGACTAAGTATCAACATTTGGTTGTATTTTCAAGGTTTCAAAGCCTTTCACATGCTCTGATTCATTTGATTTGAGGAAACTTTTAATCTTTTTGAAAATAAAATGTTTCAAAGAAATATAAAAACAAAACATTTGTGAGGAAACTAATCAGGTCAGAATTAATCTTTTTATCCTCTAAACGCAAGTGATGAGTAAGGAACATGAAAATAGCAGAAAATGCTTGTTATTTTGACAGAACTGGTAATAGGTCTTGAGAGTTGAAAATTTCCTTGGATTCAGAATGGCAACAATGATTTCATATTTATATCATTCTCAACTATCGACTTTCAAGGCAATTTTTTGCTTATATTCCATGTAGAATCTGTTTCCTCTTTTTATATGCTAGTTTCTTGTTACTCTTTTTCAGAAGATGAATGGATGAACTTTGAACGTGTTGCTATTTCTGGATGTTTCTGACTCATTGGTATTTTACCACCAAAGCTAAAGCTTCCATGTTTGCTTTATTCACACTGAATTAGTCGAAGAATCCAAGAGATCAAGTAAACCAATTTCAATATAATTTGTATAAAATGCTATTTTATTCAAACGAGCATATTCTTGCTTTTCTTGTCTAGAAAGACTTGGATTGGATCAGTTTATTGAGCAAAATTGGCGAATCAAAGCTAATCCAAAGGAAAAGATGAGAAAATTGGCTCAACATTGATTGACCATTGATCATTGAACATAACTTCAATAGGCAATTAGTATTAAAGGCCAAAGACTTGTGTGTTTATCTGGTATATTAATAGCAAAGATAAATTCGCCAAAATCGCAATTCTAATACACTGGTAGCTGCACTTAACGCAATTTTTAGGTGTCGTTATCTTTGGTACTTTATTGTTTCAGAGACTTTATTATGTAAATAATGGTCGACCGTGAGTATAATTGCAGAGTCTAATAGATGGCGACTATGGTAAAAATTGACCGATTTGTTGCATTAAGTGTTGACCAGTGTAGTTTGATGTTATTATAAAATCATTGTATAATTGATTAATTGAAGCGCCTTTTTTGAAGCGAGTCAATGCACCAAACACTGGAATAGTTAAATAGATGATTAATCCTCTCAAATTTGATAATTAAGCGATCGATAAAGCCAAATAGATGGAAAAACCGACTGAATCAATGAATTGAGAAACTCGAGAAAGTCAGAAATCTTCATGAGAAAAGCTATTCTTAAGGAAAAAACTTGAAAGTGAAATGAACTTGTTTATTAATTTATATCATTGAAATTAAAAACATTTAACAAAACATTACCTTAATGTCACCGTTTGAATAATTAATTTCACATCAAAAGTTTCCATCATTAAATAGTGAAATTGACTCCAGAAATGGCATCAATTATCGATTGAAAATTAAAACGATTCATTTCAAGTGAATAGCATTCATTTATTGACAAAAAGTGAAGCTAAAAGTCAGATGAAAATAATTGAACAAATTAAATCATCAAAGTGAAGTGTATCAATTGTAAAGTGAAAGAACTTTCATGCAAAGAATTACTTTAATCATTACAAACAAATCACGTTAATAATGAATTGTGAATGCATGTTCAACATCAATGAAACAAAACCCAAAGCCATCAATTTACGCGAAATGAATGCAAGAGAAAACGTGAAATTTCGTTGTTCCCTGGAAGAGCAAAGCAAACATGTTATTAGTTGAAATAATTATTGAAAAATAACTTGAACTTCGTTTCCGGTTAAAGTGTAGTTTCATGAGGAAGGTTGGAAACAAAAGAAAGAAAATATTGAATCAACAACATTATTTTAATGTATTAATAATGATTATTGAAGGATGAAGAGATGCAAAGCAGAAAAAAAAGTTATTCGAATTCACTTTTTTTCTTCTCTTGGTTTGTAAAACATTTTCCCATTAGATTCCTGGCAAGTGGCCAAGTTATCATCACAACTCCCAGTCGTAGGTTATCATTATCATCTATATTCGTAGGAAAAGGTTGAAATAGAAGGAAAGAAAGGCACAAAAAATAGAAGAGAAAAAATTGTAAAGTTGAACTCTGAAGATAGTAATTCTCACAGGGAGAATGCTCATTCCCTGTCCTATCTCGAACTATACTCTGTGATAATAATGACGAGTATGATGATGATGATGATAAAACTCCCTCTGAACTCAGCGAAATATAAAAAGATTGTTGAATCAGTTATTCATGAAAAACCTTTCCTGTTAACAAGTTTGTAACTCAACTTGGTTTGAAAGTGAAACGTTAAATCCAAGATTCATTGTGATTTACAAATCAATATTGAAAGATAAAACAATTAGTGATTTCAACGCAGTTCTTGCCACTTTCATTCAGATAAGTTGTGTGAGTATTTTTGGTCCTTTTAACCTTGTTTCGAGCAACCTTTCAAGTTTTTTATTTTAATTGAAACCGATTTTTTCTTGATTCCAATTTGATACAAAAGAGTTTCTTGTTTCTCATTAATTTTTCCGTTTTATCCATTAACGATTCTGATCAACTTTCTCATGATTCTAATGTTATCTGTTTTGTGTTCTTCCCTTTGGATAATTACAGAGATACAAAGTTGGCTGATAAAATCCTTTGCCTTTAAACCTACAATTTAAGGTGAGTTGATCAAGATTCATTTTTCACTCGAAACGGTGTTCCATTGAATAAAGTCTTCAATTGGAATTCCCCTCATTTCCAGATTTCTTTTCATGTTTGCGCTTCCGTTCATGATATTGATTCAATCGATTCAGTCTTTATTCACACCAAACTTTGTTCTGAGAAAATAAAAGAAGAAAAGAATACGAACAAAAAACTTTCTTCTTTCTTTGAACAACTTTTTTACCTGATAATAACTCAAAGAAATTCTGATATTTTTGACATTCTTCATTTCATCATGTCAATCAGATTGAGAATTTATTTTTTCCATATTTCGCTATTTTCTCCATTTATATTCCAGCATCTATCAACCTTTCAATTTCATTAAGATTTTCTCTTCGTTGGAACGAAATTTCGCCCAATTTTCCAAATCATTCCAAGATTTGGTCAAATAAATCAAATAAATTGAGTGAAAAAAGAAAGAGGAAAAAATGAAAATCAGATTAATCACGGCAATTCCAACGATTCATTTCAATTGAGATTTGCATGAAATGAATGACCCAAAGCGAAAACCTGAACCTATAACTGGGAGTGAAAAAATGATAACTGTAAAGTTGGCAATGAAACATCATCTATATTGAGATTGAAATGAAAAAAAGCATTTCTTCGTCAACATTTATCAGCAAATTAAACTCATGAAAAGATTTAAATACAAGTTTATCAACAGGGAATTGATGAGAGTTTTGGTTGGAATAAAGTGGATGGAAAAATTAAGAAACAAAATCCGATTAAAAGCAACTCTTGAACTGTTAATCTTATTAATCGCAATTCATTTCATTCCAGCAATTATCGTTACATTGAATTCTGTGAAACGGAAAGAGTAAAAAGGAAAAGAAACAGTTTATGATCAACAAGTAATGCTGATTGTTTCTAATTAGACTTTCAATTGTCAAGAGGATCAACTTTGATTCTTACGGGTTGTTAGTTGACAATATTTAATCAACATCACACCTTTCCTTCTGTTGACCGACTTGCAATTAATTTGTAAATAGATTCAACTAATTATCATCAATCTAATTAGTTGCAATCAGAGCCATTCCAAACAGAATAATCAGTTTATTTTGGAAACATTTTATCAACGTTTTACATCCAATAGTTTCTGTTGTATTTTCAGTTAAAATTTGAAAATTCTGGGTTCTATGGGTTGAAATGTGATTTGAAACGCAGTTTTCTTTGCCTTTTGTGTTATTCAATCTGCTTTTATTTATTCATTTGAAATGAATCGCTTCCATTTTAGTAAACATTTTGTTATTAATCAACTTTATTGTTCATCATTTACAGCATCAAAATTGAGCTTCTTTGAAATATAAGAAGAAAAGAAATGAAGATCTTCTGATTGTTCATTTTAATTGAAATCACAACTTATTCATGACTATTCTGACTGTCTAATGTCTTTTCACATCTGTTTCTGTATTTACTGTAAATCGGTGAAAATATCATCAACTGATAGCGTTATGTCATCTGACAATTCAATTTTCATCCCCATTCTTTAACCTTTTTTCAACTAAGTGCAAACTTGTATTCAGACTTTAAATTTTCTTTGATCGCTAATGAATTCAAAATTGATATTCCTTGAGTTCAATTTTCATTGTATAACCTCTCATTGTATTCATTTTGGCGACATTTTCAATTTGAACTTCGACTCTAAACACTTTTCTTTTCATTTGTAACCAGCTTTTTGAGCTATCAAAATCATTATCGTAATCAAACTCGTCTAAACTACAGAATATATTAGTAATATAAATTAGATAAAATTAAAGTGCGTTTTCTCAACAATTTTTTCTTCGCCTACTTAGCTTGTCTCGCATTCTGCTTTAGGTGTCTGGATATCTGATTATCAATTGCAAATGTCAAGCCAAAAATAAAACATTCAACTTAAAATTCATTTTGCAATAAACGATAATCTCAGAGTTTTAAATTGCCAAACAGTCAGAACTAACTTTGAATACTCTTAAGTGCTTTTAACTGAAAATGAGATTTTCTTTGAAAATATCGAGTTTAAAACGTAATGCGTGAGAATCATAGCTATCGACATACATTAAGCTCGCAATTAGATGAATCGTTTTATCAAAAATCAAATCGAAATCCATAAGAGAAGGAAATAGACAAATCGTTGGGAAAGTTTCCAGAAACGGCTCTAACTCAATGCCTGTGGCTACAGTAAATCAAATCTTAAAGCTCATCATTTTCGATGTCATTATAAGTGAAAAGCAACAAAAATGCAACATTAAAGTTCATTTTAATTCAATCCAATATCTTGCACCTTAAAAGAATCAAATTCCAATTCCAAATATAAACGTCAAAAGAAGATATTTGCATTCATTATTGAGCTTCATCATGTTTCAAACATACTTTTCGAGTTTACATGTGAGTCTTAACAGGCACTGAAATTACAAGAAAATCCTTCAAACAAGAGTTTTCCCCTTTTAAGTCAATTAAATATTGAAAACTTCATCTCAAGTTGAACTTAAATGAAACAGAAAATTGAAACAAAACAAAAATAACTGCGAAATTGGATCAAAAGGAATCGATAAAAGTTTATTATATTTAGTAATGAAGTTCAACAAGTTGCAAGAGTAAATTTAATAACATTTTACTTGTTTTAGCCGCAAAACAATCCAATTGAGTGACAATAATTTCCATCCAACTTTGATTGATTAAGATTCGACGATATTAATGATGATGCAAATTAATGGTGAAATGTATTGAGCTACTTGAAGTTGCCATACAATCATTGATACCAATCAAGAGTAAACGTTCTCATCTCAACATGATTAAATCAATAAAATTGATTTCCACTTGAGAATTGGAAATTAATGATATTTTCAGACGCTTTTACCTTCAACAGCAAACTCGAGTGAAAACAGTTGTGGATTAAATCAAGGTTAATCTAATTGATAATCCTTGACTTTTCCATGTTTGACAAACAAAAATTATCAGATTCAATCTCATGTGAATCTGATTATTTGAATGAACAAAAAGAACGACGAAAAAGGACGAAACATGGAAAGCAAACTGATTCAACCTTTAATCATTATCTATCGCCATCAATTGTATTCCAATGAACAAATGTACGATTTCGTCTTTTAACGAGTTCCATTGTTGAAAGCTGAGTGATGTTCAAGTGCAACTCGACTGAACGTCCAAAAGTTGGAAAACCTTTTTTGTTCTCATAAATTGCAAATATATCGAGAAAATGAAATATTTCAAGTGATTCATCCTTAATTGAATTACCAATCTATTAACGATGGAAAAGTAAAATGAGATAAAAGTATTTTTCATAAAAGTTTTCACAAAAAGCTAATCAACAGCACAAAGTGTATCGTTGTAATTGATGAAAGAGCAACAGTTTGAGCAGAAAGAGGAAAAAGCATTTCAACAGTTGATCCAGACTAAAATCAATAAAGATGCTAACTCGATTCACTATGATATGTGAAGAGAATGGCGAAAAGGCAGTTTTATAATATCGATAAATTTTGCCTCCCAGTTACTGGGAATCATTTTTGTCTCTCTTTACATCTTGAAATGTTTGCTCTTGTAATAAATTTACTTGAAATGGTCAATTGCTTTTTCGTCTTCTGTTCTTTCCTGCTTCTCCAACCTTTCAAAAGTTTCGCCAATTTGTATATTCTTCCAATTTGATCCTGAAAATGATCAATTATCCAGTCAGCCAATGTCTGTATCAACCAAATTTAACCCAATTTCGTGTTCGCATTCTGGACAAGATCTTGACTGTTCAATGGCAAAGCAAAATTATTGTCACATTTAGTTTATTGATTGAGAAAAGAAAATTTTTACAAAAATTTATCGCAAAAAAAGCAACAACTTGCCATTTGACAGGTCACAATTCAAGTGAATTAAAAAGGACAAAGTAAACAAGCAAGGCTGACCTTTTTGTCTAATCATTACTGGCAAGGTAACCACGACTACATGATATCAATTGACATTGTATTCATTTGAAGGAAAATAGTTTTACATTGTCATTCTTCATCAACCATTAATGTTGACTCAACGTTTTTCAGAGTTGATCATAATGATGATGATGATGATCACAATCCAAGTGAAAACTCGACTCCAATCCACTACAATAGCCATAATCATATTATCCTCGTTAACATTTTTACCTTAATCTCTACGGAAATTGGACTGAAAAGAGATTAATTTGGATATTCCAATGTTGATTGGAAATGATAATCAACTTGATGGAAACAATCACAACTTTTCTCGATACATTTTTCCTCTTCTCTTCACCATTCACTGAACCTTCGCCCTGAAAATGGATGCAACTTTCAATCATGATAATCATTGCCTTTCTTCAATAATTAATCTGTAACATCATTAATCCATTCCATTGTTGCCCATTTACTTGATTATTGTTGATGGTTAACCAGGTTAAACCTTTTAACGTAAATAGATGATAAAAAACAGAGTTACTTTTAACATTATCATAACAAGATCATTATTAAGCCTCATTTGTTTATCAGTTTTAGCATTTTGTTTTTTCTTCGTTTTTCATATTTACCTTCAAAAATGATTCATTTCATTATTTCGTTTTCCCCTCGTTCTTCTTGCTTTCGCCAAGAACAAGAATACACCTTTTCATCATCATGAGAGGATAAATTTTTTGCCTCCAGAGCTTTGGTTTCACAATATTACTTCATTTACAAGGAATAACATCATTAAGAATTATCATTAGTTTTCATAAGAGATTTGTTAACAGTTAACATTAACGTTATTTGCATTAATTTATTGTTCATCGTTAGTTGGGATTCTCATCAACTCTTATCTCGCCATCGTTTCATTTTAATATTAAAAAATAATTATTCTCAGTTCATCTGGCTTCAACTGAAATGAGAAATTGTTGTTTCTTACGGACAAAACGTCTCCAGTTAATTAACAATCTTTGTTTAGCTCAACGTGTGTATCAAAAATTGAAATAAATGGTTTTGTCTTGTGTTACATTCAACTCTTCATTTACACTGTTTCACTAGCTTCGGGTTAAGCTTGTTCATAATTGAATAATTATTCAATCTAAATGCCACCATGAATTTATGATTATCAATAGTTGTTCAACAAATGCAGTTCCAAGGATGGAAAGGTTAGAAAAGGTTCTGTTCAAAGTTTGCATGTTTGGCCATTTTTTGTGCTACGGAAAGTTCACAAGGAATTGGGATTCATCTTTAAGTTTCGTTTCGCATTTTAAGATAAAGGTTACATTTTGGCTGAATATTATGGGAAATCATTTCAACTGATCAACATGAAAGGTTTATAAACAGATGACTTTACAGAGCTGAGTAAACAGAAAAATTGTGTTGCAATCAGGAACAAAAAATTGTTCAGGGAATCGCATTTTAATTGAACCTTATGAGTCTAATCAGATGAACTGCGCTTAAAATGGTTTAGCTCTAAGTAATCTAAGAATCTAATCAGATTTAGACATGCAACGAAATTTCATCTTTAAATTGCTAAGTTATGCTGAAAAGCGAAATGTTTGATGAAAAATTTTAGTCGCTCGACTTTGCAATCAACATTTTAAAACATTTTTTCTTCTCTCAATGAATGTTATTTTCGCTAATAAGATAATGAATTAATTCAGTTAACAGGAAAAGTCAAGCGCACTTTGGACAAGTTATAATTTAATCCAAATTTGGCAAATTCACTTTCGAGTTTCAACATGAAATGTTGCAACTTGAAATTTTATAAGCCACTAAACAGATGAGAAACATTAACTACTTTAAGAACTTATTTCCCTTCTTTCATGACAACTCAATTGTTGTCAACAAGACAGTCAATGAAAATATTTTAACTTTATTAATACCGAGTTATGATGTAACTTTAGGTCAATCAAAGTGGTCAAAATGTAAAATTGAAAAGTTTAGATTGAAATGAAAGGGAAGACGAAGCTGCTTCAACTGTTACCAGAGAAACTGAATGAGACGAGATTTTTATTTTTGCTTTTATAGAAGAGAACAAAATGGAATGGAAAGATTCTTGAAATATCATTTTGTTCAACATTTTTCAGTATTAAATCTACTTCAAGTGATAATTTTCTTCTTTTTTCTCTATTTTCTGTTATTCATTTCACAACTGAACAAGTTTACACAGACAGTAAAAATGATGATTTCAAGTTGTGAGTTGATATTAGTTTTGAAATAAAGTTGAATAAGAAAATGTTTGATATATAAATGTATTTTACTTGCTTAACTCATTGTTTTTGCTCTAATATTAGTTTCATTGCAATAAGAATATAAGAATTGGAACAATTTTCTGAGAAACTTTCAGTTTAAACTTTGATATTTGGCGATTGAATGAAGGAGTGAGATGAAAGAATAATGAAGAAAAGAAATAAAAAACTTTACGTTTTCATCACGTTAATGGGTATATTATGATTAACTTTTGCACTTCTTTAAGAGCAACACTTTTGGTGCCGTTAGTTGTACATCAAGGGAACACTTTTTGCTCTTCTTTCCAGCAAGATTCATAAATTACGTTAAATTGCTCGGTTAGTTGATTTATTTGACACTGTAAAGTACAATCAGTGCAGGCAATCATTCAATTGCGAGAAAATAAAAAACTGCGAAACTTGTTAATTGTTCAATTGCTATCATTTCTTTTCTGGTTAACCATATATCATGAAAACAAACTAACCAGAGAATTTGCAGTTTATTCTCAGAATCCAAAGAAATTCATAATTCATCCTTGATGTGGCTTGATTAATCGAATGAATGAATGGAATAGAAAAAAGAATTTTGTTATTTCTTCGTTTATTGTTTTCTATCGCGTGCTGGTTTGTAATCAGTCGCCAGCAATTTAATACTAACATCTCTCTCATCTGTCGCAGTTTGAACGCATCAATGATCACTCATCAAGGATGCGCGTTTGTGACTGTTTTGAGAGAATATTTTCTTACAAAAATCTCAGAATTTGGACACTTGTCAGGCAACAAATGTAATCATTCGAGCAAGTGTGATTTAGCTAAATCAAATTTCTTTGAAAGTGTTTTTCGAAGCAAAAACTTAGCATGGAAGTAAATGGAAAAACTTGTCTCATTGACAGATGCAATATTCAATGCGAAGACACGCATAAGATGCAGTCCATTCTGTATCTGACAGTTAGCCTCGAATTGAATGCGTGGGTTGCAGTCAGACCATAAACACAAATGTGTTTGTTGACGCAACTGCTCAGTTTAAAACATATTCAACTGAGAATAAAATTTTTGCAAAGAAAATGAATATTCATATAAAGTAAGTAGGGAATAGAGTACAGGAGATTTGATAAAAAGCACAGGTAACATTTGCATCTCCAATGCTAAACTATGTTACTGGCGCAACTTTAAGATATGATAATAAGAAACTGAGCATTCAATAATCAGAGTCTTTGAAGGTTCGACAAAAAACAGGAGTTAATGTATTACTTTGTGTAATAATGAAAGGCAGTAATGAGTAGATTTATGTCAAGAAAGTCCAGAATGCTGAGGATCAATCATGCAATTAAAGCTTAAAATTGTGAAATTTCGAATGATTTTCACTCAAAAATAAAAGGAAAAGAAAGCAAATGTCAGCATTGGAGCTTCGATATCGGATTGTAACTAAACAAGTGAAAAACAATCAAATTGAACTGAACTTGTCTTTATTAAGAAAAAAATGTTGATTTGAAAGCAATGACAATAAGATGAATGATTTTACAAGGAAACCAGAACTGAACTGCCACTTAATAAAGTCACTGTTCTCCTGTTGACTCCTTTCAATCTTCACCTTCTTCGTTTCCTTAATGTTGCTTAAACCCGAATAAGACTGCCATTAAACATGGTCAACTCTAAACCCTTTTCACCCAAAATTATCATTGTTGTTTCAGTAAACACATTTTATTATCATGTTAACTCTCAAATGCCAGTAATAACAATAAAGAAGAGAACCATTTGTGCACCGAGCAAACCTTAGGATGAATAAGCAAAGTGACAATTAATAAAAGAGTTTAATTTTGTTTCCCTTCAGAACTGAAAATCCATTTCATTCCCTGATGCAAACAATCTGAACATTGAATACAAAGAAGGAAGTGAAAAGCAAAAAAGTTCATCAAGAAATGAGCAAAGAAAAGTTGAGAAAAAGTTTCAAACAAAGTGTTAAACATTTGATTAAACAAATGGCAAAATTGAGACAAAAATGTAAACTTTACATTTGTAAAGCTTCAACATTATTGAATGTTGCGAGTAACATCAACTTGAATTTACAACTTTATTTGAATTTACCTTTTCCTGAGTTACTTTCAAATACAATACAATGTAGACAAACCTTGCAAGTTATTCTGACTTTGCTTTTCAGATAAACTCAGTTGACTTGGAAAGAAAAGGGACAAAAATTTTCTTCAACGAAAAGGAAAAGAAATACAACAAAGATTATTCAATTCATCATGTAAGGTATCATGCAAGCGAAAACTGACATTCAATAAATAACAAAATTTTGCAAAACTTTTCTTTCCAAAACTTTTTCAACATTTCATGACCAAATAAAGAGTAATCATTTGAGATTCTTTTACAATTCCAATTTGATGATAGAAACTTTCATCACCTTTTGACTATTTTATTCAGAAGCTGGTCAATGTGGCAGGTTGTTCAAGTTACGAAAACTTCAGTTATCGACTCAATCGAACTTGACAATTGTATTCAACCTCTGACTTGGAAGAGTTTCAATTCGAGTTTAGGTGGACTAAGAATGAGATTTCATGGTGTAGGCGTATCAACTTGTGAGGCATTAAACTGTCGCTAAAGATAATTCTGTATGAAATTCTTCAGTAAATGAACTTCACTCTGATGAGTAGTTAGAACTTCTGTAAGCTCACTAATTATTCACTTGTTAAATCTTTCAATTTTCGTTAATCTAAGAAGATCCATAAAATATCTCGAAATAATCTGATATAATATGGAATAATCTGTAGCCAAATGCCATGTTTCATGAAAATTGATTATCATTTCATTCTGTTTCAAATGTTTATTCAGAGAATAAATCATTTATTCTTGGAAAGAAGACAAAAAGTATTCATATTTTGCCAAATACAAAGCAATATTAAATTCACTCCCTGGTGTTGGGAGGGAAAATGCTAATACAATAGCAAGTTAAAAACAAAAGTGGCTTAGCAAATGGTTTACATGATAATGACTGTTTGAAACAGTTTGTGATTCATTGAAAAAGGAAAATCTTTTTCCATTGTTTGCTTCCAACAATAATCATTAGAATAGTTATCAAATTTTCTAAATGAAGCAACAATCGATTTTGTCCGGTAAATCATTGCAATTAAGATGATTAAAATTCTTTTTCTCTTTACCGCAGATGAAGATCAATTATCTGCAAAATCATCAAGCTTTCGAAACAAGAGTAAAAAATGTTAATCTAATTGAATAATTGACTTTTCTCGTCGTAAATTGAAACATTTAAAAATGCTGTTTACTTTTGTATAAAATGTTGACTCCATTTGATTGATTACTCATGAGAATAGATAGATTGACGAAAATTGTTGAACCAATCAATCAATTAGTTCAGCAATTAGGCGAAAAATGACAAGTTTGGTTAACAGCAGAGCAACAGAGAGAAGCTGAAGTTTTCTCAAAATGAACCAGAAATGATTTCCAGTTTTTTGCTAATAGCAACTTTCAGTCAAATAATATTTTGTTATTCAGTTGAATATTGTCACATTGAGAGTTTAGTTCATGTAAATGTAATGAAATTGTGAGTTTAACATTCAACTGAGCAAAACTTGACACTATCAATTCAATTCAATCCTTTAAATTGATCACTTTGATTTCCAATCATTTTGATCGTTTTTATACTTTTTTTGCTGAGTCAACCTTTGTGCACCTTTGAATCAACTGACAAACGTAAATGAAAAAATCATTCTCAATCAATATCATTATCCAATTTAATCAAATATATGGTTTGATGGGTGAAAAGGCTCAATCAAAATTTGGTCACTTTTTCCATTCCAATTTTGCAACATCAACTGAAGAATAAATTTCAACATTTTCATGTTTATTCATATTCCAGTTTACAGATTACTTTTCTTGTTCACCTTTACTAATGAATTATTCAAGTCTAACAAGCTCAAGATTCAATAATAAAATAGATTAAATGCATGTATTTCAACCGCTGAATGTTCAGTGTAAATGGAAAAGAAAATTTCAAGTAAATGCAGAAAAAATGTGAAACTTGAGTCCAAAGTATTAGTAACGGTCAGTGTTAAAGGATAATGAAGATAATGAGGTGAAATGAGAGCTATAAATTGAACTGAAAACAATCAACGAGTAAAGTGATATTTGTACATTTGTCACACTACTTCGAGTCTGCAGTCAACTATTCAAGTCACGAACCTTTTTAACGGCAACTTTGTTTTCCCTTGTAACCGTAATAATTATCATTTCAATGTAACACACAAACATCTTTCATCAAGTTGTTGCTTTTGTCAATTTCAAGGCGAAACAATGTCGAGTTAATCTTTCTTTGCTTCTTCTTTAGTCGATTGTTTTTGCTGCTCATTAAAAAAGCTGAATCCTTCATGCAGCTTGAACTGCTTTCCAGGAGACAAATGGTGAACAAAGTAATTTAAAAAGTTTAAGAATCATGAAAGAATAATCTTCTTCTTTGCGCTTCAAACAATGGGAACATGATATAATTTGAAAAGATTAACTTTAAAATTCAAGACTCAAGTGACTGGCATTGTCAGCTAATCTATTGAATTAGTTTTCTTAAACGTTTTTTAATTCTGTTCAATAGAGGAATTAAAATAGATCAGTCTTTTGTTACCAATTGTTGCCAATGTGTACCATGAATATCGATTGGAATCAAACTTGTCATGCTTTCACAATAAACTCAATCAAATGTCTTGAAGGCAATTTGATTGAGAACTGTTTAGATTGGGAAGAAATAAATTTCAATTTGGAATCCATTCTTCATTGAAGTGCAAAATGTAACGCGCTCATGTTTCAACATTGGCACGATGAGAATGGATGGCAAGAGTTTTGATGTAATGTAAATGATTACCTGACAAGGAAAATTATCTTATTATTGATGTTGTTATTGTGATATTACAAAGTAAACAGATTATGGACAAATAATGGTTACAGTATGAGTTGACAAGAGCCTTAAAGGCTATAAGTTTTACATTGAACCTCAATTGTAAACTTGTAAATCCCAATGCAAACGGGTTCAACCAATCTAACCTTCAATCATGTCACACACAAAACGATGAATCCACTTGAAGATAATAACAAAACTTTCATGTTGCCAGTAAAAGTTGTAACAATATTGCAGAAATGAGCGCAATTATTCTCAATCAATTAATTATTATTCGTTGTTTGCCTTCACTTCCATTGTTAATTGATAGTGTCAATCAGTTTCCCACTCTTTTCACCTCTTGACGTTAATTAACGTTATCCAACATTTTGTTTGATCCTTACATTGATGAATTGTCTAGCATCGTAGATTGACCTGATCGCTGTTTAAATTGATTAAAAATAAAATCCGGAATTAAAATACAATCAATTACTTAGCAAGTCTTAATTGAAAACACTTTAATCAGCTTTTCTTATTACAATTAAAATTCTTTTTCTTGTTTTAAACTTTCAAATTGCAAGTTAATTCAATGAGAAGAAAAATTTATCAAAATCTTAATTATCGAACGATTTGAAGAAAGTTTTTGATCCAAAATGATTAATCTTATCAAGTTTATTCATCGAAACCAATCTATTTATAAGACTAATGCCGATGCTTAACATGGCTTGCTGCACCGACGTGAGTAAAAAAGTCTAATCAATTGAAAATTATGAATTAATTAATAATTACATTTTAATCGACTTTAATAATCAATAAGATTAGATTCATAACTGCGAATACATTAAATAACATATCGTTCATTATAATAAGTTTTTCCGCTTTCCAAACATGATCTTTGCTTATTCATGAGATGTCATGCCTTAGATGAAACTGAAGTTGCAGGAATAATCAAATATTTAAAGCTGCTTCAGCAAGAGCAGAATTGAACTGCAGACAGAATATCAATAATGGCTTTTCTTTAAAGCCATTCAACTCCCTGTTCAAAAAGGCGGAACTTTCGTTAAGAGTGTCATCATGCTTGGCATAATCAGATCAACGAATGTTGCTTAAACTTCATAATCCATCCAAGTTATCCTCTACTAGCTCCTGTCTTTTGGCACTATCTGATGCTCGAATAGATTCACAAGAGTTCTCGGTTTATGGTTGCAATGGCCAGGGTAGAAGCGATAATATCAGTGAAATCGTTTCGTTTTAATCGTGGATTGTTATTGTTAACATCGCGATATTGTGTTCAATCAACAAAACCAACAAGTCTAAATACATTAAACCTTTTCGGCTGATCGCTCTACTTTTTGGTCCATCCATTCATCTATTCTGAAAGAACAATATCTTTATTGTTAACGTAGTTACAGAGTGCGAACGCAATTCTGTTGCGAATCACTGGTCTCTCATCTTCGGTGAAACACTAACAAATATTAATATAGTTCAATGTTAAGCAATAAAATGACTGAGTTTGTAATTTTGATTCAATTCCTTTGATACTAATAACTTGCATATTAATATGTAAATTCAGTTGTTATCCTTCATTTGATCAAAAGTTTGTCAACGAAATTCAATACGATGTTTGAATATTTTCTTAATTTAACCTCGAAATGCACAATTTATTGGGTAAAAGTTCAAATTGTTGGCAATTCGGCATTAAAATTGAAATATGAGTAAATCATTCATTACAGAAAATTCATCTTTTACGACCAATCATGAGAAAAATGGTAAATTGAGAAACAAGTTGAGTTCAGTAAAAACTTTAATCAGTTATTTTTGAAATTAATTTAAAGTTCCATTGTAATGATTAGTAAAACCTAAAAAATGAAATTCCTTGATTTATGATGAAAAGGAAATGAATTACATGGAATACAGATGAACAAGTTACATGTTTTAGTCTTTAACTTATAAATGATTCAATTGACTGGCATATTTACACTAAAATTTGTCATAAAAAGTTCAGCTCATTCGATCAGATTTATATGATAAAAACACTTTGTCCGTAAATATGCCAATCAAATGAATAATTAATTGACAATAATTATTAGATTAAAATAGAAGATACTTTTCTAGGCAAATAAAGTCCATCCATTTCAACCTTGAAAGACTCATGAGATTCAACATTATGAGATCAAAAAGCGAAAAAAATGTCAAAATTATTTCTCAAAAAGTTAACTTTAAGTGAAAGGAAAATTTCAAAATTTCGACTCATTTTTTATCGAAATTCATTCAAAAGCTGATTGATTCCAAAGTTTATTGAAAGTAGCTTTCAATTGATTGCTGTTTTCGTTTTGTTGGTCAAATTTCTGATTTATTAAGGTTTCCATTGAGATTCATGTGAATATTTTTAGATGAGAAAAACAAGTTTACAAGTTGACTTGAATGAAGAAAGAAATTGAATGTCGAATAACATGATTAAATATTGAAATATGCCATTGGACAACAATCTATTCGCTCACCTGATGCCCTTTGAAGCACTAATTTACCATTAATATCATGCAAGCTGGTAATTGTTATCATTCTTGTTCCCTTTCGACGCAATTTCCAGTTGCAAATGAGTTCAATGTTTTTCTGCCTTCATCACAACTTTGATCACTTTTTACATGCAACTGTTCAACCTATATTTTGATTTGATTAAGGTAATAATAATGCTAATTCAAATCAATGATTATCTCGACTGGTAAACATGGAAAAGTGTTTTTTTTCTGAACCAAAAAAAATCATTATCAAAACTCATCATTATCTTTTTCACTCCCTGAACATTCCCAGTTGGAAATTTATCAATAAGGTAGGGTAGATAAAGTTTGTCAGTAAAATTCAAACACATTTTGGATAAATGTGAACATGGAGAGACCAGTTTTTTTAATTTATCACTGATAATGGACCATTATTCGAAGCATAGGCTATTTTTTCTTTACAATTTTTCATCAGATTTTTGAAATATTCGATATCGAACTCTTTCAACGTTTTTTTTATTCGTAACTTTAGTTGTCGAAAGGTTTTGGCCTCCCATCCATCCTTGTAAACCTTTTGTTTTAAATGCGACCAGAAACGTTCAATAGGTCTTAGTTGCGGTATATTTGGAGGATTTTGTTCCTTCTCTACGACTTTTATGGCCAAATTTTAAAACGTTTCAAGAGTAGATGCAGCATAGTGAGCTGAAGCACCGTCAGGCCAAAATATATAGCGTCCATGGGGATAGAATTTTTCGATAAATGGTTTAAGCTTTTCGGTAATACAGTTGTTACGATAAATTTCAGCTGTCACAGCACAGTTTTTATGGACAAAAAACGGTTCAGAATGACCTTTTTTTGAGATCGCAATCCAAACCAGCAACCTCTTTTCGAACTTTGACCGCATCTTGAATTTGACATTATCAGGGACAGATTCACGATCAGATGAAAGAAAATGCTTACTTGTCTTACCGGAAAGGGGAAAATATGATTCGTCGTCCATAACAATGTCACGATAACCGTTAATTTTCATTAGATTAGAAGATAAGCTCTGAAGGCGGTCGAGTTGTCTTTGCTGTTGAGCTGGCGTCGATTTAGGGGCATTCACTTTTGACCATGTGTCAATCTCCAATTTTTTTAATAGATAAATACAAAAAGATTTTGAAATACCAAACTTTTCGGCTAAGAGGCCTTTACTTTTGTCCCAACCTTCGGCGGTTCGTTTGAATGACGCAATTTTTCGAGCATCCATTTTAACTGGCCTGCGTCCGCAATTTACATAATTTGAGACTGGCTTATTATTTCTAACATTTTTACCAACTCTATAGACCGTTCTTTCACTGATTTCAAACGGTTTTAATTGCTTAGCACACTTATATAAAGAAAGGTCAGAATGGGTAGACACAAAGTTTGAAATTAATTTTCGTTGTTCACTCAAAGATAAAGTTACATCAGCCATTTTTGGACTTAAAATGAATTAAAAATTTTGTAAAAATGTCTTAAACCCTTGCGTCTAGCCATGTCTGAGGTTTGGTGCCAATATGTCTGTTTATTTTGTTACAGTTAAAGAACAAAAAATTACTGACAAACTTTATCTACCCTACCTTATTGTTTCTTTCATGTTTGGAAGTAATCTCATCCAATGAAATCACTTTTTATGTTCATTGTTTCATTGTTGTTCCATGTTTATTAATGTTCATTTTTTCTGCTCTTTTTTTGCTCTACAGATTAATCTGGTTTGATATCACATCGAATTGAACAGAACAAGAATCCAGACTCATCATGGTTAAATCAAACTTGATTGTTTCTCTTTTCATCTTATTCTCAGTTCTCCTCATTTTAAGCCCGATTGCATCAAGTCATGTGAATTCAAACGACGATAGTAAGTGGATACTAGGTTAGATACAGACTTGATGATTAAGTTTTATCATTTTTATTTTGCAAAGTTCACTGTTGTAAGAGCACTGAGCACAAAATTCAGTCTAAAAATATGCACATTTTGCTTCAATTATCACCTTTCACATTTCAACTTTAAACACTCTTCTCTTTCAGTTCATCAATATCAGAACGATAACTTTAAATAGACTCAATCTTGTCCAACATTTGTTATTAATAAACTCACTTGGATAGTGAAACTTGCAAGTACAATGAGCTGATAGTTTGTTGACTTGAACTCGATGCTTAACTGTTTGTACGGAAATGTGTCAAACAAAGTCAACAAGAGTAGCATCAAAGAAGAGTCATATCTCATTCCAAGTGAAAAGTCATGCAGTTCATTCATTAGAGCTACTTCCATGAAAAAGGCTCAAATACTAACAGTGCAAGTGAACTGCTCTCGTTAATCAATATGATTGAATACTTGCAATCGTTTTCAAATTGTTTCAATGAAAGACTAATTTTTGCTGCAAAAACATTTCCAATGTGAACTGAAAAGAGCATGAAATGATTTTCACAAAGCTCATGATAGTGAAGATCCTCAATAAAATGATGAAACTTTGTATTGCATTCTAATCGTATTCGTTATAAGCATGAATCTATTGTGATTGCTGTTAATTGAAAGGAAAAAAAATCCTTTTTTATTTCCATTGAAATGTTCTAATTACTTTCAATCTTTTCATTCAAAGGAATCACAGATTTGAGAGATCTTTATGAATTGTTAGTGAGGAATGAAGTTCCCGCACCCGAAGCGTACCTGCGATTTGGCCATCAAATGGAAAGGAAAGGAGGCCGATCTCCAGCTTTGAGATTGCGGTTTGGAAGAAGATCAGACCCAACTTGGGCCAATCGTCCAAGCATGGCTGAGATTGCCGATGCTGCATAAGAAAAAGAATATTAATCCAAATGTTAGCAAGTTTTCAAATGAACGACAAAAACAAAACAAGAGCAACAACAATCAAATCAATAAACAATGAAAACTGTTTTCTTCTTCTTATACATAAATATTTACATAAAATTCAAGTACTGAAAGTCAACAAGTGAAAAGCCAATCATTCATCAATGGACAGGATTCAAATTTAATTACAGCCAAGTTAACCTTTGAATATCAATAATGAACAAGGATTCATTCGATATTAGGAAGAATATAAAGTGAAAAGTTAGAGGAAAACAAAACTTGATAAATCATTTTATTAATGTCTATTTGTTCGTTTCATATTAAAGTTCAATGCCCAGTTCAGTTGTATCAGATCCAAGTTTCTTTTGACCGCAAATTATTTTCTTTTTTTCCATGGTTCTTCATTCTTTTTCACTCAACTAATAGATAATGTTCTTGTCCCGACTCTTCCATTATGATGAAAGCAACAATAATCGCCATTCAGACGATGAAAAAAAGTTCAATTTGAGTCAATAAAGTTGACAATTTTCTTTGTTTTGCATTCCATTTCACTTTGTAACTCTTTCTTTTCCTCAAACTTTCATTTCAACGGCAATTGCTTGCAATTTTATTTCTTTATTCATTGATGAGTTTAACTAATTTCAAATCAATTGTATTCATATTGTCCTTGTTTTACCAGTAAAAAAATAATGTTGGTTTAAATTATTGGTCTCTTTGAAGTCACTCTCATCGAGCTCAACTATCGACTTTCAAATTTTATAATCAACAATGAACATGATATTATTAATAGATTAATAGATTGAGAAAAGCTTCATAGCAATAGTAACTCATATTTTAAGCCATTAAAAAACTAAAACGTAATAAGATCCAAAGGATCAAATGTAAAATTATATTGTGCATTTTGAATGTTCGTCTCAATTGGCTACTATTTTTGGTAATTGAAATGATAGTTCGGAATAATTAGACGAACAATTTAATTTTTGCGAAACAATTCACAAACTGGAACTTTTTGATTTTATTTGATTATTGAGCGTTCATCTATTCGGATCTATTTGAATTTCAGAACAAAGTATAATCCTATTAGAAAGTCATTAAAAATTTGTTTTATAAACGAATCGGCAATTATAAAGACAGACGTTCGCATATTGTGCCAAATTTAGAAGCAAATTAAAAGCAATCAAAAAATGCTTTACAGGCTTATAAGTCCGGACCATAGATTTTTGCGAGTGCTATGGAGCTGTGCAGCTGCTATGCTACCAAACAGCTGCTATGCATTTAAAAATTTGGCAAATCTTGCGAACGAAAGCCACCAATTAGACAGCATTACAAAAAATTCAGCAACTTGCACTGTAAGAAATAATTAAAAATAGTTCAAGTATAAATAATTAATAAAAGTTCAAAATTTTGCATCAAACGAAGTACTTCTAACTAACAAATATACCAAACGCCTTGGATTTCAAAATAACACAAATCAAAATAAACTAGTAGTCACTCTTAAGTCAACAAAAAGGGTCAGAGGTTAATATTTCATCTCATTTACCTTGTTACAGGAATAAGAATACTGCTAATCCACAAATGAACTGCTTCAAAGTGGCAAGAACTGTTGAATATGGTGAAGGGTGGTGTAAAAATTCCTCCACATTAGAACCTTTGAGAACTCAACTCAGGTGTTTCTGATTCATCTATGATTTAATACAAGAAAAATAACGTTGATATCTTACAGAACACAACGCCCTCCAACGTCTCCGAATTGCAATCTGGTTGCTTGATTTAGTTTACAGTAGCGTGATGTTCAATGTGAATAACGTGATTTTATCTAACGATTCAGACATCGACTTTTTTACTTTCAATAAAAAGAGCTAGAAAGAAAATGCTTAAAGAGATGGAGCAGCTTTCACGAGGATACACGAAAGAAAGCACCTAATGCGATCTGCAAGAGATTGGAATTCGTAATAAAGCTATCTAGACATGGTTTCTACACTTTAAAGGTAAGTTTAATTATCGTCCATTTTGAGCTGCTCCATGCAATTAATGTTGGCTTTTCTTTCGTCTTAATAGGTATATTGTCAATTTTCAACATACAGGTATGTTGCGCTATTGCGTTAACTTAATCCTAACCCCTACGAAATTTGTCATTGACAATTCAACAATTATTTGTTCGAAGTGTTTATTGATAAAATTGGAAGATACATTTAATTACAACCCAGAAACAGTAAACAAGGTGAGAAAATTAACAATTTATAGTTGTAGATAATAATAATAGACTTATTTGTGATAATTCAAGTATTAAAAAGAATGGCCATAAAATTTTTGTCTCTCAAAAATCTCAATATTTAAAATTAGGTAGTTAATATTTTCATCTATTGAATGAACGAATTAACTGAATTACATTGTTGACTACAGTAAAATACCAAAATTTTCTCGAGTTGCAATTATTTAAAATGAAATAAAGAAATGTTGAATCGATTAAAACAATAAAACAATGAACTTGTTTCGAGAAACAGGTTGATTAAAATGGACACATTCCAAAAACTTGTATCGATTTAATCTGGAAGCAAAAGAGAATCCAAACTTCCGATTTTAAGGTTGTCAAGAGATTGACCATTTGGTAGGCGAACCAGATTCCGATTGAAATTCTGTAGTTGGTTTATTTTACCCAAAATATGGCACAAAGTCTCTTTGGGTGTTTCCTTGAAATTGAGACTTGACTCTAAATAACGTTGAAGTAGATAAATATAAGCACAATACTCCAATCTAAAGATAAAATAAAATAACGATTAGTATAAATTGTTTTGTGAATTTTGATCCGGACTGTTTACCTTATAGCTTCAGGAGACTTGAGACCAGAAAGGTTACAATTGAATAACATTATCACAAGGACCAATTGATTGATGATTACATTCGAGCGCCAAGTTGAGCTTAGCTCACTTATAAAATCTAAATATGTTTTGTAAAAAGCTTCATCGATGCTAAATAATTGATCCGTTTTAATTGACCATGAGGTTCCTTTGACCTGAAAGATAATGAAAGTTAATAAAATGCGTAGGACACTTATGGACAGTTCTTTTATTCAGATTTGAAAAAGAGAAGCAAATCTGTGATTTGCTGTCATAGCAACTGTTTTTACTAACATCGTTACTAATAATAGTTGCTAAGAACGTCAGAAAAAGTATTGATAATGAACTTACTGGCCAAGAACAAGTTTTAGAGTCAAACAGAAAGGCCCCTCTCATCGCCAAAATATCAGCAAAGGTTCCTCTTAGTAATATGATTTGGTCCTCTACAGGAAGTTCACTATATGCTGTTAATTTCTTGGTCATGGTAATCAACTGGCAAATTGAAACATTGTAACAGTTAATAAGTAAATTGTTTATTGAAGTGCAAGAACATGCGAGGGGTTCGTTGAAAGCGCCATAAGCAAGGGTAAGTTCAATCAAACGGGATTCCTCCATTGAGTTGAGTGCATAACTTGTGGCAATTTTTTCACTTCTCATGTTGATTCGTGTAAAATAAGAGTCAATTATGTGATGGAAGACATTTAAACTAACTGATTTAGCGTTAGATTCGGTTGGTAAGTCCAAAGGATTTTGATTAATCTTAATGATGTTTGCGTCTGTAGCATCACTTCTTTCATTTTCCCAAGTTTCAAGTTGTTTACTTAATACAGTTGATTCTGTCGATATTTTTTGAGGATAGTCTTTTGAAGTTGTTGGAGTTTCTAATGAACATGCTGTAGATGATGATGAGGTTATTTTGGAGGTTAAATTGTTAAATGTTGGTGTAGATGTTGGCGATGAAGCTGTAGATGAGGTTAATGAAAAAGTTGGTGATGATAATGAAGATGATGTATTTACACAAGAAACCGGCGGTTTCTTCTTGACTAAGCTTTGATAAATCGGATGACAATCTGGGTCAAAGTTGCCTGGGTATATGTCAACCTCTGGAGCCAAATCATCTTGGATACTTTTAATACTGGCATCACAAGTATCTTGGTTGCCTTGATCGGGTGAGGATGACACTGACAAAGCAGGGGATGAAGAAGTAGAAGATTTACCAGTGAAAGCAATGACAGATGATCGTTGATTTGGACTTGGTATATCTGAATTGCGAGAGATTGAGCTACGCATAGGAGCTGAACAAAACGCATTTGACTTTACAAGATTGGCGAAAAAATTTTGATCAGTAATTTTGTTGAAAAATTGAGCAACAGACTGTTGACTGTCATATCCTTTACAATTGGAAACACTGTTTTGTAATGAACTAGCTAGCTGCTTGTGAAATTTTGAACCATCGATTTTTTGTCCCATACTTGTCCATAAGTTTCTTTCCCGTTTATCGGGCAAAGACATTGAATTGCTACTGCCATTGATATCATTTCCAACACTATCTGGTACTCTTGAGGGACTCGATCTCAATCTTTTAATAGCTTGGCCATTAACACCCATTTCACGACGAAGTTTACGTTCTTTGAGAATGGCGCGTCGAATTTTGAGCTGTTCCTCTGATTGAATCCATTCTTTTATCATGCCAACTGCAAAACATTTTTCAAGTCTACATTTACGACAATGTTTACGAGTAGCGATGGTTATCTCACAATTGTCATTGAACGGGCAAGCCAGTTTCTAAGTAGATAAAAGGAGATCAAAGGAAAACAATGTTTATTAAACAAGGGGATAAAATGAAAAGATAAATTGCTTTTTATGTTCTTTGATTATTATTGAGATAAAAAAGGGGAAACTTACATCTCGCTCATTAGCCGTTCTTCTGAAAAATGCCTTGCATGATTCACAGGTGATAGCACCAAAATTATTTCCAAATGATTTATCCGAACAAACAAGGCACAAGATTGCCTTTTCAGGCCTGGAGGAAAGATGAGGACGGATCGATGAAGCAGTGTCAGGAACCATAATGTAATAAACAAAGAAAATTGAAAACACCAGAAAAAAAATCAATTTCCAGAGAAGAAGAAAATAAACAGCAGATGAATTCTTATGAAAGATTAAACAAAGATAAAGTTTTAAATGTTGCAGAAGAAACAAAAGTAACCCTTAACTCAGAAAACAAGCAAAATAAAAGGCGAAGAAAAAGATAAATAAAAAAGTCTCAAGTTGACTTGATGAGTCGTTTTGCTTTCCTTTGTCTGATTTACTAGACAGTTTTGGTTGTTGATACAAAGTTTCAATAAGGTGAATCAATTTAAAGTAGCACTTTGAATTAACAATTTTGTTGATTGTTTTAGAATCTACAGAAGAAAAAGTAAAATTGATTAAACAATCAAGAGAGTTTGTGTAATTAAACTGAAAATAAGATGAAGAAAAATGAAAAGTGTATAAACGGTACATTAATTAGACACAGAGTACTTGATGTATTATTAAGGGCAGAAAAGTTTATCTAATTTCATCTTGATAAATATGGTGAAAGCCTTATGGTACGCATGTTTGTCAGTTAAGCATATTATAAAAAAAATATTCCTCTCTCAGCACTACAGGGTGAGCCATAGCGAACAGGTAAATAAAGATAAAGGTTAATGACGAGAAAATGCGATCAAGATTTTGAACCATTCATTTCACTAATGCTGGGGTGATTAGGAAAAGTTTAAATTAAAATAAAGCAACATAAAAAACAAACAAGACAATCATGTTGAATGGGAAGACCATTGAAGTTTCTGGATAAAAAAGTTCCTATTGGACTGCAAGATGAGTTAATTTATGAAACACTTGAAATGTATTAGACTATCAATATCTTTTGTTAAGTGCCTAGTACTTGAATACACTGATTAATGGTTCAACTGATAGTGCTTGGTTGCAAGGTGAAGCTTTAACATTTAAGAAATCAAACGATCTGTTCCAATTGAAAATTTCAACTTTTAACATTTAACATTTGTTAAATTTGTATTAAAGTCAAATTGATTCAGGCGATTGAAACGTCGAAAGATTTAAATTATTCTTCAATTTTTACATTCTATTCAAGTCAACAAACTAAAAGATCAGTACAATAATCAAGCAAGGTTTGAAAGCACCTGAATAAGTCTGGTAAAATTAGGAAGTCGGGTTAGGTTAGGGCTTAAGTCGGGCTGAAATCGGACTGAACCAGACAAACATGGACAAGTTGGGTCAAAATTGTTAATCTCGTTGTTTGATTTCATTCATGATAAATTCTGAGTCAAGTCAATTGTGAACCCATAAATAATATAAACAGCTTAGTGCAAATTAGTACGATCGCACTAATTAAGCTGCAATTAATAACATACATACAATAGAATGGAAAATGGAAGCAAAACCAGTGAATAGTAAAGCCACATTTTCCATCAATTTTTCTCTTAACATTGCCTCTGATATTTCTCCTGTCAACATCAATTATCTGTTTACCTTTCCTAACTACAAGTAAATAATATCCTGCTTTTGCTGTCACCATTGAATTACATATTATTTCATAGCTATTAATTAATAATTAATTACTAACCGATTGTAAACCTTTGAAATCTTGAAAAATAATGAAAACATAAATTTATTGAACTAGCTTTACCTACTTTTATACCTTAAATCTTAGATTTTCATTTCAGTTAGTTTATCCAAACAATAATCTTGTAAACGATAACCAGAAATGGCACTAAGGATGAGTGCTTTAGTGATTTTTATCACTTTTGGTTTTTTTCAGTTCGATTACATGTTTCTATTGACTTATCATCATATCCAGCATTTTATATGTTATGTTTTAATAAATTATCACTAATACCAATCAACTTGTAATTATTTGATCATATTCAACAATCTAGTCAGGTAGATCAAGTCAGATTAAGAGAATTTGGAAATATTTCAAAAGTCCAATGAAATTAACATGAGTGTAAAGATAGTGTGGCTTTAGTTTAAGTTACATAGTAATGAAAGGTTGAGTTGCTATCAACCCTGAACCTTTAATCATTGAAAGAGCTAAAAATATTATTGATGCGTAAATCACTTGATCTGCCATTAAAATACATGATTGTATTTTATCATCCTTATCTGAATCAGAAATACAAGATAATTCAATTGATTTGTTAAAAGTGTTACACTCTAATACTCGTTGTACCAGCGAATAGGCTTCTCATAACAATATAAAATGGAACCCATTGATCACTCTCAAACTGAGTACACAGTTTCACTTTGTAAATTTGTATCAATCAATTAGATGAAAATGTTAATTAACTCATTATAAATAGTCACAAGTCTAAACGTGTCAAATACACTTGAGTTGGAAATGGTGCAAACCTAAAAAAATTGGGTTTAAACTTGAATCCAAGACCCGAGAAAATGATGGTTCAAATGTCTAATGAGATAATGTTTAATGCAATTAATTTTTACTTGGGTTTATGATCACTTGATTGATGATGTTAGTCATTTAATTGTACTTATTTACACTTACAATATCATACGGCAGAATCCAGTGATGTTAACGTGAATTGCTTTTTGCTGTCTATCAAAATGTTAACTCTATTAAATGGAAAAACACAAGTAATCGTTCCTACAATCACAGTTGATCGATGTTCACATTCTTTTCGTGGTAAAATGATAAATTAAAGCGATAATTGAACGTATGTTTTGAGATAAATTACCAAGAAAAGAGGTTGAAATGATGGAAAATGAATTGATAAGTCGTGATTTCAATTGTCCAGCTCCATTGGTAATCATCAAAACAAAGTAATGGTTATTCGTTAGTTTGGGTAAATTGGCAGCCGTTTTCGTATCCAATTCCAGATGAATGGTCATGTTTTTACTGTTTTCTCCAAGCAGTCGGTTAACTTTGTTAGTGGCAACATCCAACAACAATCTGCGTCTGTATTCTGAACATCTAAGTTTGTATTTAACACAAAACGTTTCCATTGCCTTTTCACTGATGTTGTAAACTAATTGAACATTTTTTGTATCCAAAGGAATCGATTCATTGCTAATCTTATTGGTACCATTCAACTTTTGAAATAAAGTCAACCGCAAATCTGTACCATTGAACAGCTGAGTCTTAACATTAGTAATATCACGTTCAGCTTTGCTCAATCCATACGTCGTTGGAACTCCTGTTCGGACAATCACCTGATAATTTGAACCTTCAGTGACTAAAGTTTTATAAGCATCTTTATATGAAACCGATCTGTAACACCCGTCAGATGAACCAATATGAACTATAAAAAGTAAAACAAGTTTATAAAACAAAAGCATTGTATGACTTGAAGGATGGTAGTAAACGAGACAGGTCTAGGCACAAATTGGTCGTGTTTTGATCTGAAAGTGGGAGCAATATACAAATGCTGGTCATCGTTAAGCTACTTATGTCGCTTAAGTTTTATCCAGAAACTTAATGGCCAACGGCCATTTTTGTATGCTAAGGACTTAAGGTTTGATGTTATTATTGTAATTGGAATCAGTCAATTTTGTTGGTGCTTTCCTTTTATTTGAAACATATTTCTGAACAAAAACAATTTATAATAACAATAGGTGGTCATTTACCTAGTTTATTTTTGCTTCATAAGAAGTACATTCACAACGGATTTTCAAAAAACGATGTTTCGTTGTTGATAGAAATAATAAATGACCCAAAGGTCCAAATACCAAAAACAACCAGAAATGACGGTCATTTATGAGGTTTGCTTCACAACTAAAATAGTTCCCACAAGAACTTCGTTCCTGATTCTGCCCTGAAATATTAGTCCAACTGTTAAAAGGTGAGTTGATGAGGTAAGAGTAAAACAGGAAAGACTTCATCCACAGGCTGTAATGGTATAAAACAAAGGTTTACATTGTTGTTTTGATGAATGAAATATGAAAACCTAACGTGCATTGAGACTATTAAAATTGCGTTGATTCGTTTAGTTCAAAGTCAAGTTCACTTTACAATTGATTGCCATAGGATACAAAACTCATTAAACAAATTAATTCAATTGATTATTTAAAGACTCTACAGTACTATACACAGTTAGTTTGTATTTTTGCCGGACTGGAATTTTTCAAATCTCAGAATATTATTGCAAGGACAGATTTTCCTTATAAATTTTACTTGCCCAATAGATGACAAAAAACTGCTTATAGTAACCTGTGGGCTTAAATTTATGGACAAATTAATATAATCTTAATTGTTTCTAAATTAAAAAATCCTATTTTGATAGTATTCAAAAGGATTGACGCAGATACTTCAACACAGATATGATTTTAATGATTTTTTCAGCTGTAAATCATCATAAATTCGGTTAATTGAAAATCTGTTAGTCGATCATTAACAAAAGAAACATCTCAAAACCCAAGTTTATATCATTTGAGATCAAAAACATGTACTAATCAATTGAATACAAAATTCAGAGCAAAAATTCTCAGAAATATTTTTTTGTTCTCCTAATGAACTTTATAAAATAAACAATGAATGCTAATTTTGAGATGAAATCAAACCATATCACAGAAAAGCTTAGTTTCACCGTTATTAAATCATGTAACGATAGTGTAAATAAACTAATTATTAAAAAAACTGCAGCAGTTCAAAATTTTTGTCCATAAATTTTAGCTCACAGGTTAAGGTATTTATAAAATCTTTAAAAACACAGTGAATATGATCAACATTAATGAACAAAAAATCATGGCAAACGAATGAGAATAAAATAAATCAACAATGAGATTCTTGGACTATCTGAAAAGATGCCAATCAACATGCTCAGTTATCATCATGGTTCGCTTGCTTTCCGTTTAATGCTGGGTATTCCCCATGGTTGAAGTTCAGCAGATCCAAACACGATGAAAATGACTGAGGTTAACACATAAACAGCTGTTGAAGTGTAAAATGTGTGTGACCAACTTTCCAAGGAAATCTCTTTACTGGTCATTATCCCAGCATAAACAGGGGCTAATATACCGGCAAAATTTGCTATACAATTGGTTATTCCCATGAGAGTTCCAGCATAATCAGGAGACATATCTACATGCGTTATATTGAAACCCGAATAAGTGAAGCCGTTCAATGCCATTGCCAGGAAAAGAGTAGCAACTATGTAATAAATGCGACACTCGGCTAAAACTAGACCAACCAGACAAATCGCTGGCCCAATGAGCCCAATTGTGTTGGCAATTTTTCGTCCTGCATTAACACCAATTATATTTGATTTGATAAGACAATCAAACATAAAGCCAACAATCCAACCAGCAATTGCTTGTATTAAATAGGGCAACCCGGAAACCAGTCCATTCTGTGAAAACAAACAACAAATTAGTCTTGATAGGACAATTAAATAAAATAAATCCCAAAGTAAGCAGTTAATCGTTTAAAGATGAATCAGAATGATTATGATACCAAGTTCTAACAAGTACAGATTGAAGTTTATATGATTAACGTTAAAAGACTAAATGGTTTAACGTAATCACAAATCATTAATAATATAATTCAAATTGTTTATCAACAGATCCAAAGTAATCTCTGTTTCATGATAATTGCTTTCAGTACATTAACATTTCTGTTTTACATCACCAAAATAACATAGTATTTTACCTTTTTAATATCTAACCCAATTACTGTTTTTAAATAAAGTGGAATTTCAAAAAGTAAAGTATAAAAGCCCCAATTTTGACCAAAATGAGCAGCGACTAAAGCCCATACAGCTGGTGAGGTGAATATGGCTACCCAAGGAGTATTGTTTTCCTAAAAAAAAGACCGAAAATAGGAAATGATTAGTTGATTGTAAAAATCAATAAATAAAGTTAGGACTTACTTTACGTGAGTCTTCAGTATTTTGGTTAATACCGATATAAATAATCTCTTCTTGAGTAATAAATGGATGGGTTAAAGGAGACTCGTATATCAATAAACACCATAATACAACCCAAATCAAACCGATTCCACCTATTATAAAATGCATAAAAAATTAGCTATGTTTTTCTAATATCATTTAAATAATTGCTCACCAAAGACATAAAAGGCTGAAGGCCAGCCAGCATAACCAACAAGATAACCTGTTGCTACCATAGTAATTACAGTTCCTATTTGAGCGCCACTGTATACCACGGCAGTCATGAAACTACGATCTGATTTGGGGAACCAACGAGCACACATTGAGTGCAAAGATGGAAAAAACATTCCCTAAAAGATATAGAAACAGAATAGATTAAAAGTAAGTTAACACCAATAACTGATTATCGAATGGGATTATTCGAGTATTAACCTCAGCCAGTCCAATTAGAATGCGACACGCGATAAATGCTTGGTAATGGAAACGAGCAGCGATTGGACAGATTAGGGTTAAAACAGAAGCCAAAAATATGCTCGTAGCCAGTATTTTCTTGGATCCATAGCGTTCAGCCATTCGACCAGCTGGAATCTGAGTGATTACATATCCAATGAAAAAGCTGCTCACAATGTAAGATTGTATTTGTGAATCCCAATCAAATTCACCAGAAATTTCGCCCTAAAAAAATTAGAAAATGAACAATTAAAATTCAATTGTATTTAGTTTTTGATTTTTTTTCAATCCAAACCTGTGTTCCATTGTCAGCTAAGTCACCATAATCAGCAGTATGAAGACCAAGTATCGAAGGAACGCTTTTGCTAATTGATTTTGGATTTGGAGCTGTACATTCAGTTTTGACAATCACGGAAGATGAATTGGTTAAATCTTTGGACATTGAGACGATGGCAACGCTCAGGTTGACTCGAAGTGAGTACAAGATGTTGAGTCCAAGAAACGCCATTACAAAGAAGATGTAACGAATTGGAAAGGACCATTTTTTGCGCGCTAAATTGGATGAAACAAAGAAAATGTAGTTTATTTATCAAAAATATGGAACAATAAAGTTGACTGAAACTTAATCATCTACATTGATGAGATAAAGAGACGAAAAAATTGCATAGAACCAATAAAATAAATTTTATTTTGATGATAATGTTTGACAAGCACAAAAATGACCACAATAATTGTTCAATTGATTTTTAAAAAAATGGCAAACCGAATGGATCTAATGCCATTGTAATCTGAATTACAATGTTACAGATTTGGCATCAAACCAAGTCGAAGAACAAATAATCGATGTAATCATTGTTATTAGTTAGCAAAATCATTTGATTTTGAACCATTGGATTTTTACTTCCTGCTAACGATTAAACCAAACAGATGAGACTTTATGAAATTCATTATTTCCAATTAAGATTGATAGATCAATGAAAGATAAAATGGTTTTATAATTGCAAAAGAGCGAACACGGTATTTAAATGAAACTTTGGATTCTAATCAAATAGATTAGAAATAATCATAAAAATGTTGAAAAATCCCATTTGATTGAAAATTAACCTTGATTCTGTTCGATCACTACTAGATTGATAATCGAAGAGTATTTTCATAATCAAGTTTTTAAGCTGAAACACCCTTTGAATTATTTTTTGACAATGATTTAGGGGGAATAATATTCTGTAAAATGAAGTTGAGATCTCGAAGAATGCATTACCAATTTTCCATTCAAATTAATGTTAATTTAACTAAACTCAAGTAATTTATTTAATTTGCTTCGCACTGGTTAAGGCAATTTTCTGTTAGATTACAACAATTGATTTGTTTCAGCTAGTATTTTGCCTAATCGTAAATATGCAATTTTAAATTTACCAAAACAATAAAATCCACAGATTACGACGGTGCAAATTGCGCTGAATGAAACTCAATGAATCGCATCACTACATTAGAGTGTAATATTGTTTTTCAACATTTAAATTGTTGTAAAAAAAGTGAATGTAATCTAAACGAACAAATCTAATTTTTAAAAGGATTTTAATTGTGTTTAGATGATTGTTGCAAGGAATAGTTATTCTAACAGATTGTAAACCAATAGTTAAAAATAACAGCTGCAAATACGATTCAAATCGTGATGAACTTGATGATAAAACGTAAGTAATTCTACTTTTTGGGAATTCGATATCATTGACTGACTGAACAACGATTGACTAAATTAGGCAGCAATTAGCAGAATGAAAGAGAAACAGTTGATAGGCATTTGACAACCAGTTGAATCTGTCAACCCAATTGATTGATATTGAATGACTCTCAACTGTTCAATTGAAATGAAACAATCGAAAAACTGTTAATTAAACTTACCTGGTTGGGTCATAATTTTGAATCAATGGTCAATCGAATGAGAAGAAAACTGTGTTGATTTGTGAAGTTAATGAACAAAATTGAAATAAATTGAAAATTATATTTGTTGGATTTCATGGGAAATACAAGTTGGAAAATCGAGTTTTATATTCAATTGTAACTATCAAGGTATTGAAATAGACATCGTGATTTAACTTTTTTAAGCTAAATGATAATAAGTGAGTTGAGGGAGGCTGTTTGTTTTGATGATTACTAATGAATGATGATAAACTAAACTATTTTGTTTGTGAAGCTTTTTTCACAGTATTTTTCCAGTTAATTTAATTGTTTGGCAATAAGACAGTGATTATTGTATTTTGCTAATTACGAGGCAAGTTTAATCTTTACTGTTTCCAGTTTATTGTCTCTCATAATTTGCGAATCATTCAAAGCAGTCGATTTTGATAGCTACAGGTTAAGTAATGGATACATTTTGTTTCATTGCAGAGTTTATAAGTTTTACTATCACCTTGATTGTTGAGGATCAACAATGTCGCCCAACAAATAAACTATTGTTTGAGCTACATAGCAGATTGTCTCACTTTGCTGATTGGACAGTTAACTGATCAGTTAAATGTTTGAAATGGTCATTGGAGGAATAACTGGTTAAATAATTGACATGGAATACTCGTTTAGATTTGAATTTTGATAATCTGGCCAATCAACTTACTTGTCACAATCTGATTGCTTTGTTATAACCTTTAAAAACAAATAATTTTGAGTGTGACTTGGAAAAAAACAATTCGATCATAAAACTATTGATGATCAAATTAATTGGGGAAATCAAAATATAATCAAATCGTCATCAACCAAATATTGTTCTAAGTACAGTTACTGTACAAAGTTAGTATAACTATGCGCCTTGCTATCTATGAACCTTTGCTTTTTGTGCGAACTAAGTTTGGTTGAGTATCAAATGATAAGATAATACCTTGATTATTTAATTTTCAAGCCAACTAGAGACAATTATTAATTACTAAATCAGATCAACATGGGTTTAAAAGGTTTTAGGATCAGGTTAGGATTAGGTTACGGTTTGTAATTAGCAAACTAACCCTGAAACTCTTTGTTTACCTTTTTATTGCACTGTTTTTTAGTTTTCAAGTCAAGCATATTGGTAAATTGGTAAACCGATTGGTTAACATTTTAATCTGGTGACCATTAAATTTAATTGTTTTACTTACTTTCTGAGGTTAACAGATTCAATCCAAGATTTCCATCATCTTCCGTAATCAAGAGTTTAGCACATTCATCGTCTGATAATCGTTCAGTATTGCTGCTCCTCTTGAATATCATTGAATCATCAATCTAAAACTATTGATTTTCCTTTTTACACCTTTATCTTAATCACCTTTAGATGTCCAACTGTTGAAAGATGATTAATTTTGCTCACTATTAAATAGTTGACTGTCACTATTAAAACGTCACGCGTATGCAAAAGCAACTGTTTCAATTGGTTGAAGCTAAAGGAAGATGAAACCTCAACCTGCTTCACGAATTGCTGATGAAACTATTGCATTGTTTCATTTTCAATGACCTGCCACATAGTAAATTCAATTTTTATGCGGTCCCTCAACATACAATGCAATTTTTCATGTTTCATCTCTGAAAAGTCAAAATCAATCAACTAATTGAATTTGAATTGTCGCTTCTCTTAACATTTTATAATCTTCAACCTTTCCAATCTGCATAAATTGTTGAAGATTTAGGTCTTGAATAAAATATTTTTTAATATGATCGATGAACATCTTAATCTCTAGTTGAGATCTTCAATTCGAAGCCAAAGAAAAGTAGTCAATTAGGATTTTAAACAGCAACATGAAAACATTTTTATTTATAAATATTTGTATATTTCTTCTTTATTAGCTATATAATCCTGGCAAATTAAACTCTGAAAATTGACAAATTCACTTACTTGCAAAGATTAGAGTGATTACTCTTTGCTTACTTGTTGACATTCACAACTTTCGTCTCACTTATCAATTACAATGTCATGATAATCTCCACTGGCTAATTTCACTTTAATAGTAGTTCTGTCAAAAGTTACATTGTCTTCACACATTTTGAACAAAGTCTATTTTATTTGAAAAAATGCATAATGAACTAGTTATCGTAGTCAACTAAATGGCCCAAAAAGCGCGCTATTTAAAAATCGATTTGATCGAATCAAGTTTAAATCAAGTTTTGATATTTCTCGAAAGGCAAATAAATGCATGAAATTCATTATGTACCAAAGACTTTAATAAAACAGTTCATTTGGAGCAAAACAACTCAACCAACTGGGAATCTAATGTGCAACTTGAGATTGAGATTTATATTCACCTTTATAAGTTGTAACAATATAAGATTGCATCGCTATCTAATTCGTATTATTGATTAACCATGATTTCCAAAGAGAACTGATAAAAAGCTAATGAAAGTCTCTCTATCAATGATCCTTTTAACTGTCTTTCTCTTTCTCTTTCTCTGTCTCTTTTCACTCACCTTATGATCTTGATTGCCCTGTTAAACACCAATGTTTCAAAATAACACCTCTTGACTTAAAATTCATCAAAAAATAACAAAGGTAATGAAAGACATAAGAAAAAAATAATTGTTCATTAAGAGTTCAAGTGAGACTGTGAGTTCATACTGATTGAAGTGAAACAGAAAGATAAATAAAAGGAAAAGAAAGAAGATTGAAGACGGAGAAATCAAGAGATGGAAAGAGAGTTAATGAGAGAGGTAATTAGATAGTGAGAGAGAGCCTGTGATTAGTATTAACAATAATTTCAGTAATTCCAATAAATGGTTGATTTTAAATCATTTAGCTTCAATAGTAAAGCCCTTAAAAGTATCCAAAATGACTTTAATTACCGTGCAGCTGATCTATCAACGAGACATCTCTTCTGGGAAAATTATGAGAAGGTTCGCGTTGTTGGAAAAGGTAAGTTTTATTGAAAAATCATCTAATTTACCGAATACACTTTCTAACCATCGATTGTCCCTTTAATGTTTAATTTTCAATTGTTGACATGAGCTGAAATATTCAACAAACCCATGACACCTTAAGGTTAATGTCAATGTTAATAACTGACGGTCATCTGTTTCCACTTGAGTACTTTACAACTTATATTATTCATCTTGTGTATCCTCAATAGGTGCCTTTGGGACGGCCATTTTGTACCGACGTAGATTAGATGGCGACTTGGTGGTGATGAAGGAGGTTGATGTAACCTACATGAATGCCTCGGAACGTTTAATGGCCATTAATGAAGTTAAAGTTTTATCCATTCTGGATCATCCTAATATTGTATCTTTTTACAACAACTACGAATGGGAAGGCAAACTGTTGATAGAGATGGAGTACTGTGAAGGTGGTACATTGGCCGAATTTTTATCCTCACTGTCCAAGCCTCTTAAAGAGTTCGAGATACTCACTATTTTTAATCAAATTGTTTCTGGAATTACTTATATTCACGATCGTAATATACTTCATCGAGACCTAAAAACAGCCAATATATTCATGACCAAAGAAAAGATATTTAAAATTGGTGACTTTGGTATCTCCAAAATTTTGGGTACTCATAGAGAAGGAGCTTCAACTGTTGTTGGAACACCTCATTACATTAGTCCAGAAATGGTAAGCTATTGAATCTAGCTTCAATATCGCAAAACCTCACAAATAATTAAATGAGTTTTCATCTTTACCTGATTTTAGTGCGAAGGCAAATCATATGACAAAAAGACCGATATCTGGGCTTTGGGTTGCATCCTTTATGAAATGGCTTGTCTTCACAAAACTTTTGAAGGAACCAATCTTTCAGCTTTGGTTAATAAGATCATAAAGGTAAACAATTTTTGAAGAGCTTGGAGGTAACCTCGGCAATTTCAAAAATTTGTACAATCTTTGATCAACTTTTTCATTCTCGTCTTTCTAGGGTAAATATGATCCCGTTAAACGGATATATTCAGCTAGATTTCAAAAGTTAATCGGTGAAATGTTGCAACGAGATCCAACTTTGCGTCCTCATGCTCATGAAATACAAAATGATGTCTCTGAACTTTTAATCAAAGCTCGTCTCAATCGGTATGAAAGTGAAATATATTCAAACGAAATTTCAACTGGAGCAATGTTAGCTGCTGATCAATTGTACAGGTTTGTATTGATTTCAATGCTTCACGATTCAATTTCCTATTGAAGATTTCACACCCAAACCTTTTTATCTTGAAGACTTTGAACACATCATTAGTGTAATGATATATGTAAACAATTAAAACCAAGGTTAATTTGAATCTGTTAGATAGATGTAATTTGTTATTGTTAACAGTCAAATTGAAAGGTAAAATTATAAAGTTAGCATTCTTTTAAGTTGATATTTCAAGCTTCATGGGATTAATTAATGATTTTGAAAGAAGTGAACTCTAAAGAAATATTCAGATTGAATTAAATCTGGTTAATTATGCAAATGGCGACTTACTAACAAATGCTTTCACCTCTACCTTTTAACCCGATTAATAGGTCAATTAAAGTCTGGCGATCATTAATATTTGAAGTGAATCTACGCGAGCCTAATCTAGCCTTAATTAAATCTGATTTACCCTTCAGTGAAAGGGTAACTCAGGTGAGTCGCTATAATAATTTGAAATCATTTCAAACAATTTCTTTTATTAATGATTGACTTTTTACGTTCACCTACAGTTTGCCCGCAGTTCAAATCATTTTCTTGCGTTGACTGACACTTCATCGATTTACGTTTGGGGTTATGGAGGTAAAGGTCAACTTGGCTTGGGTCGTTTAAGCAAAACAAGCAATACAACGGGCCCGAACCCAGCTGATTGGGTTCCTAAAGCAGTTTTAGTTGATGAATTGTCGGGTAAATTTGTCACCAAATTGGTTGCTGGTGAAGGTTTCAGCATTTTCATTTGTAAAAATGGTTTAGTCATGTCTTGTGGATCAGCTGAATCATGTTGCCTTGGCTATGAGACGGAGGAAAATAGTTATACACCAAAAATAATCAATGAATTATTGGGTTACAATGTTCAGGATATTACTTCGGGTCCGCGGCATGTGATGATTGTAACTGACGAAGGAAAAGCCATGGCTTGGGGAAGAAACATTGATGGACAATTGGGAATTGCTGAGGAATCAGTGACTGTTAAAGTACCTACTTCAGTTAATTTTGCTGCCAACATTGTAATTAAAAGAGTCTTTACTGGACCTGATGCAACCATGTTTATTGATGATCGTGATGTTGTTTGGGCCTGTGGTTCCAATGAATACAATAAGCTTGGTATACAGGAAAAGTCTTTGATCAAAAAGATGAATTTCAGTCGCATTTTTGTTCCCAAAGTTGTCAAATGTATTAAAGAAAAAGTTGAATCCATCAGCCTTAGTCAAAAGAATACCTTAATCCTTCTTCAAAATGGTTCCCTTTTAGTTTTGGGACTCAATGAGACTGGAAGGATAGCAAAAGGATCCAATATAATCGCTGAAAAGATTAATTTATTACCCAAAATGTCTCAAAATTCAATAACAGTAAGCATATTCATTTTTATTTCAATTGATCTTTTTTCTGATTTGTATTTATATTTTAATTCAGAAAATCCAAGCTGGAAATGATTTCTTGTTAGCTCAAACTTTTGAAAATCAAGTTTACTTTTGGGGAATCAGAGAGATCGATGAAGAATCTAGATCATTGCTTCAAAACCAACAAGAAGAAACATCTGATATATCAGAAGTAATCAAAATAGGTAAATAAAAATTTTATCGACTTTATGTGCAAATTTGAATTCACATTGAAAAGAACTAAGTTTATCATGAAAAAAGCTTACAAATTGATTCACTTTAGTTGCATTAAAAAGCTACCGAGCCATAATGAAAAGCATCAGAAATGTCACCAAAATTAAATTATTTCATTTTATAGTTTTATAATACATATTCATCGTTAACAGTGTCAATTGTCCATGAAAATAGAAACTTTCTCAGTATTCATGCAAATAGAGGCAGATGGAAAAGGACAGAATAAGTAAACTACATGTATTGAGTTTGGAGGGAAAACTTTTTTGGTTATTCAGGTTGATTGCTCATTGTTGTGATTTGGCCGCAACTGTCAAGAAAAGATTTACTTTTGTAGAGCCTAGTCTGAGCGAAGCGAATCAACCTATTTATCTTTAATAATCATCAGTAAATATTGGTTAAAGAGTATGAAAAACTACTGTATTTGAGCTACAAAACAGGTTGTTACTTAAGACACTAAGGAGTAAAGCCAAAATTGTTTCTTTCCGAGTTAAGGATTGCGACTTGCAAGGTTTGTTCGTAGGAGCATAAGAACTGAGTTTATTAAATTAATGCTATCCAAAATTTTGATGGCCAACAAGATAATTCAATTATTTTGGGAAATAGTTTTCGTTTTATGAAACTTATTCATTGAATGTTACGCCAGAAAAATGAGTTTGATGAAAAGATCTGGTTTCACAATGTAAAAAAAGCTTTCGAGGTTTCAACTTTGAACTCGATTTTATCGTAAACTACAGATCAGAAAATTATTTTGATTGGATAGATGGACTCAGTTTTGATGCCTTTACAAACCCACAAAGTCCTTAATCTTGACTCGGAAGTTTGATTTTGTATCAGTACTTCTTTTGAAAGTTGTGTTCATTTGTGTTTTTAGTACAAAACGGTATGTGATTGAAGACCGAGCTATCTCTGGTCAAAAAGTTTTTAAAATTCAGAAATGGCCGATTTCATATGGAACAAACTAATAATATCGAACCATAAAATATACTTGACACCCTAATAAAAATGCTGTAGATGCACGAGCAAGCTTATGTTGATTTACTGTGAAATGAAAATTAAACTTAAATGCATTCCCACTGATTCTCACATTTTTATAAATGAACTTTAGTTAGCAATTGAACAAGAAGTTGAAGTAGATCAATTTAAACTATTGCACTTCTGTGTTCCAACGAGTAAAAAACTTTCAGACAAAATCAAATCTTTAACCTTCATCAGCTTCTATTCATCATTTTCAACGCTTATTTTATCATGCTTCTGTCTCTTAATGCTAATTTATTTTCTATTGCTTTTGAATTTCAATTCAGGTGAAACAAATGCTCCTCTCATGAATATTGTGGAAAAAATTGGACCTGATTATCCAATTTTGTTGGTGCGAGATCCTAAAGTTGTGATTGAACAAAGTAAACATTTAACATTAATTTCATCAAATAGAAACTCAATTAGGCGTGATTATATACTTAAACCTCAGCCCATTCTGACTCTTTATGCATCTCATGTATACTTGAGATTTGGAGAAGCAGTTTCATTATCAAGTATCCACTGTTTTCCCGATGACCGAGTTTATATAATCATTGATACTACAATTCCTTCACCAAATGCGCATAAAAACAATGAACCTAAACGACAGCGAAGTAGAGCAATCAAAACTTCAGTATTACCTGTTCTCAAAGAAGACATGTCATTGTCCATGGTTAATACTCGTAATTTATCATCAACTGATGGGGTAAAAGCCACTTTATTTCAAAATTTAAAGATTACTAATTGTTTTCATCCTTTAGATTCCTGAATGGATTAAATTGGAAGCTGAAAGATGGGAAAAAGAATCAGATGCTAGTAAAAGGATTGAGGCAAGTCGCACATTCCCGTTAAGCGCTCGAGATCTTGAATACAGAAATATTTTTCAATTTTATCAAGAACAAATTGAAAATCTTAATAATCAATTGTTAGAATGTCAGCAAAAGAATAATGCTTATCAAAATCAAGTTAGTGAATTAGAGGAACAATTAGCCAAATTGAGAAGAGAGCAACGGAAAGCAGCAGCTAATTTTTGTAATATAATTTGACCTCAAACCTTTTGTCAAGTAATAAGCACAAATGTTAATATTTGGAGCTGATTTTTTCATCTGTTGACAAAAATCTTATTCAATTTAAGACAATGTTTTGAGGAAATCAATCTTAAACATGAGGACATGTTTTGTTTATCGCTCCACATACCATCAAGAATCATTTATCATTCAAAATAGTAAGTTAATTCAATATTTTTGAAAAAACTTGATTCACGCTTATAATTAATAACCTGGATAAATGTAATATAAACATTACAAAGTTTGACCTTTTAAGTCTCAGATTTTGGTCGCTAATACTCTAGATATAAGCGTAACGTTTACTTAACAGTTAACAATCCAAAGCATGATTCTTGTTTCTTAAATATTTGACTATTTTTACAGATACTTAACGATAAACTGAAAAGCATTATTAGTCACTTTCATCACATGCTTTCCAAAACGCACAAAGAAATCAAAATTGTTTTATCAATTTGTACAAAAAACATTTTATTTGCTATTAATATTTTAAATGCCATCAAAGTTCCTCGTGACTTTTTTCAATCCAAGAAAAGAAACCTGTAATAAAACAGAAATTAAAATAAAATTAAAAAATATTATTTGAGTCATAGTACTTACCAGGTTCAGGAGTCAAAGGCTTTGAATTTGCAGCTCCGAACGGGAATGGCCATGCACTAAGACAACGATCGCAAAAATTTACGTCGACGACATCAATTTGATTTGAATCCAGTACCATAACCGGATGATTGAAGGCTTCACTAGGCTTCCAAGCAGACCACTTTTCAGTACCGATAGGTGAAGGTTTGCTAAATTGAAAACAAAAAATTACAAAATCAAAATAAATGATGTTACAACTGACGGCTTTATCTATCGACTTACCCTTTCTTAGCGAAATCAGCCCAAACTTTCATCATTATATTAGATAATATTGCATCTTCGATTATGTATTTATCAGCTTGCAAGAAAGGCTTGCCAAAAATCATAGGAACATCATCACCATGACTGGCTGGTAACCATTTACTTGGAGTTATGAAAGGAAGTATATTTTGCGAAGGTCGCTGTGATTGGTAGAAAGCATAGACATTTATATGTCCGTTTTTTACCAGATCATGTCCAAAGAAATAGGTTGGACAGGATAAAAATGTATCACCATAAGCTGAAGAGACGGCAATTCTGATGGCATCAGGATCATTTGGTGAAACTTGAGCCAAGTATTTTTCATTGTAATAGGGAACTGCTGGTTCGCCAAATAACAATTTCAAAATATGTTTAGCATGTGGTAAAGTCAGGTTGGTTGGGTTAACTGGAGCGAAAGTAAGTGGATCTTTGACCATCAATAAAACTGCTCCTTCGTTTCCAACAGTTCCTAATAAAATATTGATTTTGGGGTCAAAACCTTTTGAAGCAACAACCTTTTCAGGTTCTTCTGGAAGAAATTCATCACCAACTACAGGCCAAAAGCTATCAACATTTTCAAGTTTATCATAGTCGAATGAGGATAAACATGAAACAGTTTTTTCAGGTGATTTGGATGAGCAACCCGTGGCTTTTATGAAAGGCTGGTTAGTGTCTTTAACTGTCCATCGTTTGTAGTCATAAATGGCGCCACTTTGCATAATAACATTTTTAAACAATCCCTTTGATTGAGGTGACACAACGTGAGCTGAAACTGCCATTGAACCAGCTGACTGACCGAAAAGTGTTACTCTATTTGGATCACCACCAAAGTATTCAATATTATCTTTAACCCATTGAAGAGCCAAGTGTTGATCCCAAAGACCCATGTTACCAGGAATGCCGAGTTCTGGTAAATACAGGAAACCAAATGGACCCAAACGATAGTTTACTGTTACAACAATTACATCATGGAGTCCAGCTAATGGAGTACCATCACTTTCATCAACTTGATTGGCTGATCCATGGTTGAAAGCACCTCCGTGAATCCAGACCATGACTGGTCGTAGCTTTCTAATACCTTTTTGTTTGTCATTTATGGCGGATGCTCTCGCAAAGACATTCAAAACCAAACAATCTTCGGTCACTGTAACACTCGAAGTCAAACCAAGCAGATTTGGTTGAGTACAATAAGGACCCCACTTGTTTGTCTCCAACAATCCATCCCAAGACTTTTTGGGTACCGGCTTCTTGAATCGTAAGTCTTTTACAGGTGGCTCAGCGTAAGGAATCGTCAAAAAGTTGTAAACTTTGATTCCTCGAAAATGAACCGATTTACCTTTTATAAGTCCAGTTGAGATTTGCAATTCGGGTTCCTCATCCACTGTGCTTTCTCCTCGTGTAGTAACGAGGTGAAGCAAGCATAAACACACAGATATTGGTAACGTTAACTTCATTGTGATCCAAGTAAAAGTGCCTAACAACAATCATTTTCGTTATTAAAAGGCAAATTCTTATCTAATAACTTTTCACCATTTGATTAATTCCGATAACTGTCTGGTTGTTGCAACAATTAATACTGGATATCAATTTTATCATTTCACATTAAATTAGATCATTATAACTTGAAAAATATCAATTTAATGATCAGTGATCAGTACTTAATCATTTGGTCTGCAACGGAAATATTCAATTGAAGGTCGCCTCCATTGTTCAGAAGATCTTATGTTTTTGTTGAAAAATAAAAAACTTAAACTAATGAGAATACAAGATTGTATAAGCTAATCATTGGTTAGTGATCAATTGATGCTATCAAAGCCAGACAACGGTCTATTGCTAAGCAGGTTTAATATTCATCGTTACTTTAATTCAGATAATTGATTATATCTCGGCTAATTTGTGCACGCCTTGACTAGCAAATTGCAACGTGATCTCGATTAAAGTCATTGAACTATTAATATAATCACATTTTAAAGCTATTTAGTTATTTAACGATAAAAGAATATTAGTGAAATTGATATTTATATTATCTCTTAATTGTGTTTTCACAGGTATAAACAAAAATTATGTTATTTGAAATAACTCATTTCATAGTTAATAGTTTTTTTGAATAAATTTTTTTTCACACACAGCTTTGAATTTCTTGTTGAATACCTATTTACTTCAAGAAATTGGATAGAGATCATTATCGAAAAATTAACCCTGCTTTAGTACTAAGTTTTTTTAAAGCTTGATCCAAGGCCGATGAATATAGATCTCATGTCAGGCTGAGCATTGTTATTTCCATGGTTTCCCCGTATTGGAGTTTGATGAACCCAATCAGAGGAAGTAATCTCACAACCAGATTTTGCTTCTATTATGATAGGCCTAATATGTTGATAACAATTGTGAAAAAAAGCAAAGTTATGAACTAAAATGTTATAAGAAGTTTGAAATTCGCCAAAGTGACGGGATAAATTAGTTTGAGATATTTATAAATTAATGGTAATTATGGTCTTATGACTGAAGTAACCCATTGTAGATCTGCTGGGTTGATTTGGAACAGTTGAAAGGTTAGAAGTTTTTTTTCATTTTTGTGCCAGTAAAGTCATGATAAATTCACAGAAAATCTATTTTGATGATAGAAAGCATTTAATAACCAATTGAAACAAATCAACAGTAATCAAGAATGGGAGAGGAAATGCAAAAACAGATAAGCTGACAACCAGAATCTGCTCAAACACATTAAAAACAACAATCAGCAGAATCAATACAAGGCAAGTTTTCCAAGAAATGTTTGCTCATAAAAGAGGACCAAAGGGTTTTGGGATAGGGCAATTAACTTTATTGATAAGTGCATACTCGCAGACAACCCTGCTTTGACTGGCCTTGGGCTCTTAGCAAGTAAATGATAGTTAGTGACCAACCGACCTCTATTCATTTTTAGCTGGTTCATTCGGCAATTGTTCATGAAATCTCCCTTAGGTTGGCATTTGGGTTCAATACCAATGGGATATACAATGATTCACTCACAATCGAACGCCATATCAAACGCCGATACGGTAATTGCAATAGTTAACTTCTTTGATAAGCATAAATTGCTGGAAAAGACTCGGTTATGGTTGTGTAAAGCACTCATAACAAAATCTATAAATCTTAATGACTTATAATAGATTCATTATCATTCCTCATGGATTTCAAATAACTTTAAAATATCCAATTTGGTTAAAAATACTTCGGTTTCAATGTCAATGATTAATATCTTTCTAAAAAATAAATGTTAATAGAATCCATTTATAAATTCAAGTCAAGTTAGTTAGCAATGGCCAAAATAACCCTTGAATAGCAATAAAATATTGAACGATTACAATCAGTTTCATAATAATCCTTATCTAATGATAAAGTTAACTATTTTATATATCAATATTGATCTAGATTTAACTGTTACTCTGGTTAATTAAACCAACCCAATCAATCAGGGAATAGAGATATATTTGTTGAAATGAAGGGTGAATTTAACTGTTGATCAACAGCTTGCGACAATATTAAATCAAATCGTGCTTTTCATTTCAAAATTGAAAATAATGACTTACAGACAATATAGTTCAACCAAAGTAGCTTCAATTTACATTGAAGTGCGACCAACGCCACCACATGAATTGATTAATTCAGTTATACAACAACTTTCCAAGCATTGTCCATTCAATAGCAACAATAAATGGTCTCGAGCAGTTGATGTTGGCTGTGGCTCGGGTCAGGCGACATTCATGTTAGCTGATTACTTTGATCAGGTTATTGGTTATGATATAAGTGAGCCTCAAATCAAAGAAGCAAATGAACGGAATAAATTTGATAATGTAACTTTCAAGGTAAGTCAGAATAATATCCAAAAGTTAAAGAAATTAATAGCTGCTTTAAAACATTCCTCAGCTCTGTCCACGCTATCCACAAGCCTACTGGAATGTTTAATTTGTTTATCAGAATAGTTGACAATTGTTTATATCAAACATAAATATTAGTTTAATTTTTTATGATATTTGATGTTAGTTAATTTGATCCATTCTGATTGATTGATTCATTTGATTTGATGATATTCATGCTGTTTCGATTTTAATTATTGCAGATAAGTCTTGGAGAAGAGATTGATTTAGAAGATAACTCGGTTCAATTGATAACTGTTTGTGAAGCTCTTCATTTTTTCAATATTGACAAATTTAACGCCAAAGTCGATTCCCTTTTGTCAAAAAATGGTTTATTCACAACGATTGGCTACTATCCTGTCCCAAAGTGTATTCGTCTTGATGATCCGACAGTCAACCTCGACCGAATATCAAATCTTTTTGAAAGAGTCTTCCAACTATGGCAAGATCATGGATACCCAGTGGACATACTTGCTGAACGTATCTTAAACAAATATCGCGGACTCAATTTACCCTTCGAAAAGGTCTGCTATGAAGACACATTCATAACCACATTGAGACGACCAGCAACTTACCTTATTGATTTAATTAACTCTCTTGGAACCATTGAGTTATTTCGAGCCAAATATCCGGAGAAGGATGAGATTCTAATGAATGGCATCAAAAAAGATTTACATGAGATATTTGGGACAAGTGATTTATCTTCAGTTGAAATCGAAGCCTCATTCGAGTATTTCGTTATCTGTTTCAAGAAGTGATTTATTATTTTCTATTTTATCATCATACTGAATGATCCATGGAACAATATCTTATATTTTCAATGCTTAATCTTTAGAAGTAGCTACTTGAAAACAGTCAGTAATGAAAGACGTTGAAAAAGTATTGTTATTGTTTTTTCAATAATAAAATGACTCTCAAACGATTGTTTTCAATCGACTCTTAACAGACTTCCATGTACTTTATTCTAGATACAATGCAAGAAGTATAAATTTTCTTCAGAATTAAACTGATGTATTAATATCAGAGAGAAACTAGTGAAAGATTAATCACTGTTTACTGATTCAGATGCTTCATTCCGATTATCCGAAACGGCTGTGTTTTTACGCTCAACGGCCAAGCAAAACAAGTTACTTGCAGCAAACAATTGACTCATTATACTGATTCCAAACCATGAACTGATCAAACTACCACTTAAGATGAGATAATCGGAGAGAGGAAATTCTGGTTTACTCTCTGTTAATGTATCAGGTGTAGATGAAACGGTGAAATGTAATACCAGACTCTCTTCGCCCTTTGAAACATCTTCACTGGTTATAGACATTTTCCATGAATATTGAACTGAACTGCACATTGGTTGAGCTACAAGGGATCGACATTGTTCATAAATTTTGAGTAAAGTACCATTATCGTCATGAAACATTGCATTGAAGTGCATCCCACTTGTTTCTATGTACTTTTCTGGAGAAACTGTAGTTTCAGGGAAAAGCAATCCAGTTTGTTCTATCGAATTAGCGTTTAGACAATCTTCGAATGTTTGACGTCGATCATAGTTTTTGCACATTGTTTTATATGGAGGAGGCAATGAGTTCTCGGTGTGCTTTGTGAAACGGATTCCATGTGAAATTTGTTTTCCTTTAGTTAGAGATGAATAAGAATGAAGACTGTCATCTTCAACTAAGGCTTTACCAGGATAAATTAGATTCAATAGCATCGCCGTAGCGTTCAACGGGAAGCTCAGCAAATAGTTTGCGTTGTAAACAACCGCTTGAGCACGAGATATTTTCAATGGTAAACCAGATGTGTCTAGACATCTCAATATGAGAACTAAGTATGACGAAGAAACCTGACTAATTAACTTGCATTTCCCAGTCTTTTGAGGGTCGTCTTTGAATCCTGGCATATGAAGCTTCTGTATGAACATTTCAGGAGCAAACGAATGATTAACAATATCATACAGTTGTAAATGGCTACCGAAGGCTTGCGTGAATAAAATGGGATTCGTTAAATAACTATCGCAATCCTTTTTAGCTGAAAAGGCTCTGCAAGTTTCGTCGAAATGTGATTTATATTTTGTTTTAAAAATCGCAGGATCCAACGCAAATTGATACGGAATTCGAATTCTGATTTCAGGAAATTCAATTTCATTCGGAATGTAATGTGTCACTTCTTTACGAACATTAAATTCCTGAAAATTTCGGGTTAATGAAAAGAATTGCCAAGCGAACATAGCAATACAAATTGCTCGAATTGCCATTTTCAGAATAGATTTTTCCAAAAAGATCATTTTGTTTCACCTTTTTGAAAATCGTTTGAGCGAAGAAGTTGAATCTTAAGGTTGATCGTTTCAATGGGACAGACAACAGACTTTCTTAGCTTTTATTTTAGCTTTCATTCGATGAAAATTATTGAGTCAATTTCTCTATACAAAGAATCCATGAATTGTATCTCATTTTATTCATTACTTTATCAATATTTTTTCTGTTAAAGCTTGTTATTCTCATCAATCATTTTACATTTTGATTGATTAACGGTCATCAACTAGATTAAAAAGGATCTTAAAATCGTTCAAAATTAGGCAACAATCTAATAATTCATGTGATTGGCGCAGAATTGCTTCATGAACAATGAATAAAAATATCCGGCCTTTGATTGAGATGTCATCGATTGAAATAATGAAATTTGAATTGATCGTTCTATTCATCATTTTATTGAAATAAAGTTTCATAATATTTTGATATTTTCAAATACATGTACAAACCAAAAAATCAAAAATGAAAATCGTTCACAAAATCGAAATATTTTGTTACCTGTTTCAATAAGACACTGATTATTTTTTCCTTAAAACCATCAACCCGAATCGTATTAAAACCGTCAGCTATTGCGTTGTATTGAAAAAGCTTATTGAAATGATCTATTGGCTTTGATAATTAATTATTTTATATTTTCAATGTTCACTTTTAAAGCTAGCTATTTGAAAACAATCCGTAATGAATAAAAGTATTGTATTATATGTTATTGTTTTGTCAATTGAACATCAGACGCAAAGAGTAATTCTTTATTCTTTGATCAGATGATTGTTTTCAATCCACTGTTAATTGTAAAACATGTAAAGCACGAGGTGATAAGTTAACTGGTTTCATTGTATTGTCAAATAAAATCAATTGTTAAACGCTATTTATGCTTCTTATCTATTAATTGAGCCACTCAACTAACGTAATAAAAAATCAAACGATCAAAATTTTAGTCATTGCACTATGTAAATAAACACGCCAACAAATAATAACAATTATGTTGTTTATTAGTGCAATTCTGTTTATTACAATCTTCAATGTAGAAAGTATTGAAGTTTCAAATGACGTTTGCTCGATTCCTAGTGATTTAAGGTTTGATTGCAACCCAGATGATCCAAGCAACAAGGAAACATGTGAGTCAAGGGGTTGTTGTTGGTATCCTAATAAAGGTGCGTTTTGTTTACAATTCATTTAATTGTTTTAATTTTAAAATTCATTTAATTGCCTTTGAATCTATCAAAGTTTTATTTTTTAATATGTTAATAATTAATCTGTTACTTGTGTAGATTACGACGGATCACCAAAGTGTTTTTTCCCAACCAATTACCAAGGATATGTGATCAAAGAGATTGAAAACAGTGAAAATGGAGTGACAGTTAGACTGACTCGCAATTCCAGTTCTGGATTACCTCAGGATATACCTAATGTGAATGTTGAAGTGATTGGCCTGGACAATGAACGAGTTCGGATACGATTTGTCGACGCTGATGCTTCGAGATTTGAAGTGCCCATGCCTTTTTTCAATGTTTCACAGTCAACAATCGATTCACCTCTATACTCAATCAAAATAAACAGAGATACTGGAAACCTGCAAATTACTCGTCAATCAACTGGAACTTCTATTTTCAATGTTGATTTATCCAAGTTAATATACTCCAATCAGTTCATCCAATTATCGTCACTTCTTGTAAACAATTTTCTTTATGGTTTAGGAGAACATAAAGACACGTTCAGAAAGACTATCGATGGATGGAAAAGATATACTTTGTTTGCTGGTGGAACCAATCCCACCGAAAATATCAATTTGTATGCATCATATCCACTTTATTTAATGATTGAGGCAGACTTTCAAGCGCACGGAGTATTCTTGCTCAATAGCAATGCTATGGACATAATAACACAACCAGCTCCAGCAATAACATGGAGAACCATTGGTGGTATCTTAGACTTTTTCATATTTCTTGGACCAACAGCACCTCAAGTCATTCGTCAAAATGTCAATTTGATTGGACGACCAGTAATGCAGCCATACTGGTCTCTTGGTTTCCATTTGTGTCGATATGATTACAAAAGTGCCAACAAAACTCGGGAAACCTTTTATAGAAATATTCAGGCTGGAATACCTATCGAGACTCAATGGAATGATATTGATTACATGGATCGGTACAACGATTTCACAGTTGATCCAGTAAATTTTGCTGGTTTATCTGAATTTGTCAATGAATTGCATTCCATGAAGTTACACTACATACTCATAATGGTAAGCTGTAACACAATAAATCCACGTCTCTAGTAAACATTAAAAACTTATCAACTTATTCAATAGGATGCCGGTGTCAGCGGTTCAGAACCTCCTGGAAGCTATCCTCCTTTTGATGATGGTAAAAAAGACGATATATTCATCAAAAATGAGTCAGGGGAAATTTTCCTTGGACGAGTATGGAATTTTGAAACAACTGCATTTCCTGATTTCACAAATCCTGCAACACTAAATTATTGGACTAAACAATTTATTGACTTGAAGAAGCAAGTTGATTATGATGGTGTTTGGATCGACATGAATGAACCCTATAATTTCCACCAGATCATGCGATGTCCTAATAATAGCTATGAATATCCTCCTTATACTCCAGGAATTCAGCCTTTAAACAATAATACTATTTGTATGTCTTGTAAGCAATATGGTGGCCTTCATTACGATGTTCACAGTTTGTTTGGTTTACTCGAAACTGTCACTACCTACGAGTAAGTTTATTCAAATTTATCTCAGGAAGCATTATTATCATTTACACTTAATATCACTTATATTTTATCCATTTCTTTTTGCAGGGCTGTTAAAAATATAACAGGAATTCGACCTTTCATATTGTCTCGCTCAACATTCCCATCCCAGGGTCATTATGGATCACATTGGTCTGGTGACATTCGGTCTACATGGGATTTCATGAAATATTCAATCTCAAGTAAATGAAACAAATTTTAATAAGCTTATATTGAAATGACATAAATCCACGATCTTTAGGTGTGATTTTTACACATTATCTTATCAAATTTAAAGATCAAGTAACTCGTGATTTTGGAAAAACGAATTCTGATTTGAACTGAAATGAACATTTCTAAACATATCCATTTTTTCAGAATATTTTTGCTCTCTAAATTTAATTTTTATCTATGTTTATTTATACAACTTTTAATGTTTTTACATAAACTTAATCTTCTTTCAATCTTTTTTACAGATATGCTGGAATTTAATATTTACGGAATTCCCATGATTGGTAGTGATATTTGTGGATTTGCTGGTAACACAACTGAACAGTTGTGTATGAGATGGTCTTCATTAGGAGCTTTTTATCCTTTCTCTCGTAATCACAATGATTTTGATACCATTGAACAAGATCCTGTTGCATTAGGACCTAAAGTTGTCGATGCTACCAAGTATGCTGTCAATTTGCGTTATCGTTTGCTGCCCTACCTTTACACTTTGTTCTATGAGGCACATACAAAGGGTGATACCGTAGCTCGGCCTATTTTTTTCGAGTTCCCTTTGGATCCTAACACTTATTCAATTGAAACATCATTCATGTGGGGCTCTGGAATTCTTATTGTCCCAATCTTAGAACCTGATACAAAAACTGTTAATGCCTACTTCCCTGAAGGGTTTTGGTATGATTTTGAGAGTCTCAAACTGTTTATCAAAAGTAATGGTCGATATGAAAACATTACAATTGATGATGATAAAATTGGTGTGTACGCTCGAGGTGGATCGATCATTCCTGGTTACCTGGCCACAGCAATGTCTATTGCTGATCTATCAGAGCTTCCAGGGTATCTTTTCATATTTCTGGACTCTTCAGGTCAAGCATCTGGTTCTTGGTTCTCAGATGACGGACAATCGATTGAAAACATTCAAAGTGGTGAATACACTTACAGTCATTGTAAAGCTGCTCTGGTAAGTAATGAATTATTTTGAACAACAATTTAATCTTCATCGATCTAGCTTCAATCTTTTACTTACTTTATTCCTAATCTAATAATTTGCTTCATCTCTCCATCAGAATAAAATTTCCTGTGACTATGAAAAAGTTTTTTCTGTTAATAACTTCAAAGTTGGTGGAATCATGGTGGTTGGAGTTGATAAAAAGCCTGCAAGTGTGTCATTCAATGGAACACAAATAGATTCTTATTTTTATTCAGAAGAAAATCAAACCATAAAAATCGATTTCCCAGAAATTTTTGATCGAATGCAATCATTCAATATTGAAATGTCATACAAATAAGTTTGATGGATTTAGATTATTAAATATCTCTAAATGCAATTAATGAACAAGGTTTAAATGTCTTACTGAAACCAAAAGTTGCTGAAGATTAACTTAATTTTATTAGGAGGCCCATTAAGTTCCAGACTGTGTATAAAGATTGGGTCAATTTCGGGAACTATCTAAACTAATATCTTTGGGTGTCTATACTGACTTCTAATTCAACAGTTCATCGACCTGGGCCTTTCATGTGCAAAACAGAGAAGCACTTCGAAGCAAAAACGATTCTCTTAATGCATGTGGCCACTCTCTTCCGCTAGAACCATTTTAATTTTTGAATATTTGAGGTTGAGGGGAAGGTTGCTGGGGAATATATCTGGAGAGTAGGGTGGGCAGAAAGCAATCTTCCAGCTTGAAATTTTCGTTTGAGCCATGGTTTCATGGGCTTCATGACATCATGATGCTATACTTATGATTAATGTAACCATTTGTTCAAATAATATTGTATTTCATTTTTTATCTTTAAACCGATTTTCAATGCAAACTCGGAAATACTTCCAAATCTTATCTATTAATCTAAAATGCACTAATGGCAAAAAGATAAATTATCATTTGATAATTACCTGAAAAAATTCTTGGAAAATGGATCAATTTGATTAAGAATTGACTCTGACTCTAGTGAGGAGCTTCCGTTTGAATCGAGGGCAATCTTCCAAAAAGCACCGTCTTTACTTTTTTACCACCAATGTATCAATAATCCTTTATTTTTGGATTGGAATTCATTCCTTTCTTAGCGGCCTTTTATTTACAATTGTCAGTATTTTTCAACCAGTCATAGCCCTTTGACTTCAAACATCTGATTAATCAGATGAATTTCATATGATTATAGTCTCAAAAATATAATCTGTTCAAAGTCTATCATTAGATATCTTTTATATTAATATCACTGTATAAAAATTATTCATAATCAAGGCTTAAATAAAATAAACCGTTCAGGGTGCATGTAAGATATCAAAATCAGTTTTTTAATGCTAATAACTGCTAGCTCTTGCCTTATGTAGTCTGTTCAAAGTCTAACATTAAGTAAATATTATCAAAATATTCATGATTAAGATCGAGGCTTAGATCATTCAGGTGGCGTAAAAGGTACCTTTTTCAAGATACCAAAACCAGTTTAGGATAATGGTAACTGATTCCTTTTGTTTTATTAATGATATTTATAATACGATGTGCGTTTTCGCATTCTTGCTTTTTATTACCTTCGATCCTTGGATCAGTTATCAGGCCTGATGAAACCTTCCATTTCTCAGAAATATTACTTAACTTAAATCTTCGACCCTGGGTAAACAATGATGTTTCCAGGAATAGATTAATTTGGCATTCTTACGTTATAATACAATGAATAGAACCAATTTTGATAGGAACAGAACCAGCATTCAAAAGTGTGAAACCAGCTGACTGTATTGACACAGAGTTTTCATAACAACAAAACCATCATTCATAAGACAAAAACTTCGGAGTTAAAGAGTATCTTTATTCAGAGTATTTAATGAGGATTATCACTATTTTTTCAATTAAGATTATAAATCACATGTAATGAATGTTAACTTACATTCCCGATGCATAAGAAAAGAGTAAAGAAGAATTAACGAAATAGTCTACGTACTGAACAACGATTCTCTTTAATTCGAAAGGTTTATTCTTATGAAAGTATGTTTTGGTCATTTTAAAGTTGGTTCTGAAGGGTTTTTCTAAAGTCTAATTTATCTCACCTTACATTATGACGAAGATGAAACATGTAACAATGAGGATCACAAAATTGAAGAAACAAAATGTAAGCACAATTACGTTATTTTTATTGTTATTGTGGTCATCGTCATCTTCGTCCTGATGTAAGGTTACATTAGACTTTTCACCCGCAACAACCTTTATTCAAACGAGAATGATTGTATTATGATTGGATAATATGATAATGAAACCAGAAACTTTCTAACTTATGAGTAAATTATGATTAAAATTTAACAAATCCTGATCTCTAACTCATTTAGTTTTGTTTATCGTAAAATTATTTTTTTAACTAGATTCCAAATTGAAATCCTAACATTGTAAATATTACGTATTAGGCACTTACCAGAATGAATAGCGTATTGGTTTCACACAAACTTCATGGAGTAATTAATGGAATGGTTCTCGAATGCCAAACTAAAGGTAAATAAGTTAAATGACTCATGAATGAACCCAGATAAATGACTACTATTGATATTGGGTTGAAGTAAGAAGAAAAATGGATTGGAGCTTCACAGTTGTAAATAAGAGGTGATAAATAAAAAATGGAACAAGATTTAAATTGTGATAATTAGGTAATTTTAGGTTTATTTTATCAAATTTAGTTTTAATTCAATTATTAATAATTGACAAAGGTGCGTGTGCAGTTTGGTAAAAAAATTGATCTCAGTCTCATTTAATCAGCGCTCAAAGTGAGCGCAAAAAATTTGCTCGGTTCCAACTTTAACATGGGAATAACCTTTGGGCACACTGTTAGGCATACAGTGTTTGAGCAATGAAAGTTCAACTTTCTTTAATTAACAAATTAATTTTAACTGAACATTGTTATTGGTGCAAATGAAAGGTGACAAAATCTGAAATGATGTGAGAGAGTTTCTTGAATTTCGATCGAATATTTCATGTGAAAAAGTGGCCTTTTCCATCGACCAAAGCTCACTTTGAGCGCTGATTAAATGAGACTGAGATCAATTTTTTTACCAAACTGCACACGCACCTTTGTCAATTATTAATAATTGCATTAAAACTAAATTTGATAAAATAAACCTACAAATTACCTAATTATTACAGTTTAAATTTTGTTTCATTTTTTATTTATCACCTCTTAGCGATTAGATCGATCAGAACTAAGAACGGCTCACCTAATTCGTTTAAATTTTATTCAAATTCAAGAATCGATTCGTTAAGAAATGCTCAACTTTCAAGTGATACTTTTAATCATTTAAGAATCATGAAACTCATGATAATCCTTAAATGCTTAGCTATTCCTTTTCTGCCAATCACTTGAGTATCATTTTAATCAAATCGATTGATAATCATTCTATGTGCGTTACCTCTACTTGTGGGTTAAACACATCATTTAATCATGTATATTGACAAGGATATTGAAGATTAAACTCAACTCATCAAATCGCAAAAAGAAAGCGCTTATTATATAATGATTTAGTTTTCAATATTGCTTGTGTGTAAAACTTGTTGTTTTATAATACTAATAAAAGCTGCATCAAGTTGAAATAATGAAGTTCAATTTAAAGACTGTCAATATTTTATCATTGATCTCACTGAGTTGGTTAACTGGTTTAAATTCAATTCTGTCTCATCATGAATCGTCGAATCGCTTGATTGTCATTTCATTTGATGGCTTCAGAGGTGATTATTTATCGCCCATCTTCACGCCAAATTTATGGTCAATCATGAAAAATGGTGTTACTGGGTCAATGTTTCCCATGTTTCCAAGTAAAACATTTCCTAACCATTTTTCAATCGCAACGGGCCTTTACCCTGAGTCTCACGGTATCATTGATAATCGAATGTATGATCCAGAATTCGATGAAGTTTTCAAAAAGTCAAGCTTAGATGCTAAATGGTGGGATAATGGATACTCTCTGCCCCTTTGGGTAAGTTTTAATTCGTTAAAATTACATGTGAATTTCAAAATTGAATTCTTGGTGCAAAAGTATTTGGTAATGAAATACAGTAACTTATTGATACTGGATGTTTGTGTAAAAACACCAAAACTGAGTCCATTTGTGCCTGTGAAAATTTCTCTGATCGACGTTTCTTGAGAACTGCTTCGACTTTCGAGTTCAAATGGGATACTTTTGCACTCATCCATAAACCATATGATATTAATAATACTGAATAACCTGAAGTTTATCGTACTTTGATTCTGATGAAGATTATTTTAATATTTGAATGTATAGATTGCCAATGAGCTTTCTGGGCACAAAAGCGGAGTCGCTATGTGGCCAGGCTGTTGTACCTCATATAGTGGTCTCTCAGCAAGCTACATGTGCAATTACAATGGAACTATGGGTTTGGAAGAGCGAGCTGATGTTATCTTCAAGTGGATGACTCGAAATGACAATCCAGCTAATCTTGTCTTCCTTTATATTAACCAACCCGATTCATCGTCGCACGCTTATGGGCCTTTCAGTAAACAAGTAGTTCAACAAATCATGCAGGCCGATAAATTTGCAGCTTACTTGTTGGGAGGTTTGGAAAAGCGAAATATGTCAGATACAAATATTATATTCTTGAGTGACCATGGAATGAACGAAATCACCAAAAGTACTACAGTTAATTTAACTCAGATTTTGGATACAAGTTTATTTCGTCATTTTGGTGGGACACAAGTCATCGGTATCCTTCCAGTTGAAGGTGCATTCCATAATGTATATAAAATGCTTGTCGCTAAAGCTTCAAGCAATCATTACAAAGTTTACATTAAATCGCAAATTCCAGAAGAATATTTTTACAGGTAAATTAAAAAGCTTTTACAGAGCCAAATCAATTATTAAAGAATCTTTTTTTGGCAGAAATAATCGCCGAATTATGCCAATAATTATAGAAGCCGAACCTGGTTATGAAATTACATTCGGTGATTGGATTCATGATCAACCTGCTTGGGGCAATCATGGTAATAATAACAGACAGTCTGACATGAGATCATTATTCATAGGCTACGGACCTCGTTTTAAGAAAGGCTTCAAATTGACTCAATCTGAATTTTTCAACATTGATCTTTACCCATTAATGGCGAAGATATTGAACATTGATCTTCATGGTTATTCTTTCAATGGAACCGATGAATTGACACGACAATTTTTAAGCTCTTTTAATGACCAAACGATGTATTAATAATAATGTATTGATAAAATATTAATATAATAAATGTAAACTAACAATTAATTGTAAGAATTACTCTAAAGTTAATCTCGTTAAACTTTGAAAATACCAAAAAACGTAAAACCAAAGATCCAAAGTCAAAAATGAGGAAACCAGAACTTTAAGCTCAGGATTAGGGTTGAATCTTTCCAAAATAAAAAGACCATTTCCATCAACGATAGACTCATCTTCAACTTTGACCTGACCTATTTAAATTGACTTTCAGTTCAAATCAAGACCAGTTTTCAAATAAGTTTTTTAGTTTTCGAATATGGTTAAACAAATGATATTGCTAAATATCAAAGAGTTGATAATTAAATCTTATGAAGATGGAAAGAAATTGAAATCCATCGAGAAAATTTTCTGATCATTATTTATTTGGTATTCGAAGGCGAAAAAACAAAAAAAATATGCTTAGCTTAATATTCTTATCCGGATAGCTTTTCAGTACTCTCTGGGAAGTCAATAAAGTCATGTGGACTATCGATACCAATCATCGATTCCCTGAATTACTTAACATTATACTTTATATTAGTAACTTAACAATTGGCGAGGTTCTCTTGTCAGGGATTTCGATATTTCTTTCTCGACTGAACAGACGTTATTGGTATAATCAATTCAAGTCGTTACCAAATCGCCATATCATTTGTATACCTTTTCTTATGTTTTTTTGGGAATTGCGTCTAATATAAATAGTTGCACTGGCAAAATTCATGGTTAATGGTCAATGGTTTTATTTGAAGCAAAAGCAAAAATTGAACAGAATAAACTTACAAAGTATTTGAAACTTTATTTAGTTTCATTTTTTCCCTTTTTGCCTGAAAACTCAAGCAATCCACAAAATTAAAATCTTTGAGATTATTTGATTCATTGGTGCAATCAAAGATAACAGTTAAACATAGTAAAACAATTAGGCACAATTGTTTCATGTTTAAGTTGAATTGGACCAGTTGAAACAATGGTGTAATCCAAGCAAGATTACATTCGAAAATGAAAGTTGATTAAATGTTCTTTTCTGAACTCAGTTGACTTTGTAAATTATTTTGTCATAAATTTCGTTTCAATGAATGAAGGATTCTAAAATTAATTATCGTTTTAGAATGGCTTTGATGTCAACGTTTTTGACTTGCATTTAAATTTACGGCAAAACAAGAAAAACGAAAAACATCTTCATTAATTATATAAAATATATTATTGTTGAGCTTGTCATATAAAAAGTTGAAGAGTTAACATTGTAATCAATGTATGAACAGTTGACCAGGACAATCCATTTTTGTCCTAATTATAAGATTTCACAGTGTAATGCATTGTTATAAGTTATAACTCATAAGCAACAGTTTGATCGATTATTCAATTTATTGATCCGATCTCTTTGACTTTCAAAGTTTCATCGCAAGTTTAGCTTACAAGTTCAATTGTTTACCATTAAAGGTTTAGTTCGACAACATGGTTAACAAAAGTGACTCTGGACGGTGCAAACAATCAAATTATAACGAAATGTTTCGCAAAACTTTAAGGTTAGCTCATCTCTACTAAATATTTCTAATGCTAAACTCATTTTTATCAATTAATCTTTCATCACAGATGAACTGGTTTCTGGTCAACATAATTATTCGAGTTATTATCAGCGTTAACTTCGCTATCTGTGTTTTAAAATCAATTGCTGATCTGCATTATCAGTATGGCTTGTTTCGTATTGCTTTCCATACATCTTACAATAATTCAGGACTTTTTGAGCCGCCTTGCATATCCATCTGCATTAGAGTGAAGCAGCTCATCAATGTGACATCATTGATTACACTTTATCCCGAGTTGGTTAAAACAGCTCAACGTATTACCCAAAACAACCAACAATTTTCCAACTGGTCTTTTGAGCAACTTATTGAAGATGTTAATCAAGGCGAAAATTTAATTTTTGGAGAATTGACATTATCTCAAATCGCTAAAATCATTGTTCCGATTGAACAGCTTTTTGCAACGTGCCATTATTTGGATGAAAATCTTAGCCGTTCGACTTGTGAGTCCAAGTATTTCAGGACTTATTTTTACGACAAGTCACTTTGTGCCAGTTTCCAAGCATGGCCTCGGCTTGGTATTGGATTCAGCAGGTCAGACTTGCGAATACCTGGTTATCAAGGATTGATTTTGTACCGTGTGAAACTCGACCTCACTCAAGTTCCGTCAGTTAGTGAATTTAGTGTTGTAGCTCACCGCCTCAACAAAATACCCTGGAGTCAGGGCGACTCAACAATTGAACTGAAACTCAATCCATCCGCAGTAGTTTATCATTACTTAACCTTCTTCGAAACAACAACTCGATTACTTCCACCTCCATTTGAAAGTCAATGCAAGATCCCCACAAAACCATACACTTCGGTGGGTCACTGTTTGAGTCGATGTTTCATGTCCAATTTTACTCGTATTACTGGTAGATTGCCTCACCAATACGTGATTAATAATCCAAACAATCTTAAATTTCTTTCTGGCTATGAAGGTCTTGAAAAGTATCAAACCTTAGTAGCGCAATTATATGCTCCATGTAAAGATGTTTGTGGTCTAACTGATTGCCTTTCTGATACATTTGATTGGAAGAAACTGGGTCATCCTGTATCATCATATCATCCGAGAAAATGTGTTGATCTACAAATCTATCCTCCATCGAGATTACCAATTATTAAGGAAGCTCGTCCTCAAATCGATTGGTTAGATTTGTTTTCGTCTATTGGTGGTGTCATTGGTCTTTATTTTGGTCTATCATTTATGTCAGTGATTGACTTGATGAATAATTTTTCGTTAGTAAATTTTATCGTAAAGTTATTTGGACACTCAAAGGCCAAAGAGCGACGGAACAATCGTGTTAAGCCATTGAACGTTGAGGTTTTGGAATTTAGGCGAACGGATCTATCATCTGGAAACTATTTCGTTTTCAGTCGATAACTTGGTAAAACGATAAAATAGGAAACAATATTTTCTATTTGCACCCGTGAGTCCGGGTAGTCTGAGCGAGCGTTTTAAATAAAGCAAAGATAAATTCGAATGATTTTTTTGAAGTAGAAATTCTGTTTCTCAGGTAATTGGACGAAAATTTGAAACTCAAACTCGGTACCAAACTATTAATAAATGCATTTGAACAGACACTTAAAACGCTAGCAATACGTTTTCAATCAATATGGTATGCTCCTCCACATAAAATGATCAATACCTATGCACTCAGATTGACGAGCTCTATGAGTACGTTCAATTTCATCAAAAACTTCAACTAAAAAACGCTTATAAACCAAATCTGATCTAAACAGACTTGATAGCATTTAACTTACCTGAATAACATGCATCAGGTTTTATTGTGTTTGGTTCTGTCTTTTCTGAATGTAGATAATACAAAAACGCGGATTTTCCAATTAATTTCCCATCCCCTTGAGGAAATTCAATATTAATCCTTTCTGCACTGCTTACCTGTGTGTTGTTCTTCATAGACTTTTTGTGAAATTTATTAGTTATTTTTTTGATGAAAAAATCAAGAGTAAAAACCAACGTCTAAATATAAATACTAATAAATAAATGAAGCAAAAAGTTACAGTCAGAATCAAATTAATATAGCATTTATTGATTTATTTATTATTCAGTGAGTCTCTTAGCATTATCATGAAGATATTTTGAGCAGCTGTGAACTCAAAGTGAAAATTGGTCTTTATCAATAACAATTAATTATTCGAAATATTCTCCATTTTAGTGTCACAGTTTAATATAAAGATGATTTAGATTCGTTATTTGGGTTGACAAGATCTGATATACAGAAAATTGTAATAAATGGTATCAAAAGAGATAGCTTGGTTTTTTCTTGTTGGATGTTTCCATCAAATATTAAATTATTGTTTCCAATTTAGCTATTTTGCCACTGTTGTCCATTGTATCTTAAATGATTGAGATAAAGATAAAAAAATTTGACAAATTATCAAATTGAGACAAAAACAAAAAGCTTCCATGTAGTATTTCAGATATAAGCATCCATGCTTATAAAATTCAGGTAACATTGCCTCTCAACCAATATACTATCATGATACCGAAAACAAACGAATCAAATGTATTCACACTTAATTTTTCACTTATAATGCAACATTGAAAAGACAGAGACCAACAATTTATTCAGAACCCAGATGAAATTTAAAGATCGTCCAAGAAAAAGTAGTTTCCGGACTTTTTCTGTTCTGTATCCTTGACAGAATTCAACTTATTGATTCTAGGTCGATAGTTGTTTGGATCTCTTCGGAAAGTTATGTTCAATAGCTCCAAGAATCTATTCATACCACCAAGCAAGGTTTGGGGACTATTGGCATATGTTTTAACTCCAGGTTCACCTTCAAAAACAACAACACGATCGGCCAAGTAAGTAGCCATAATAAAATCGTGCTCTACAACGAATCCAGTCTTTTTTGAGTGGAGAATGAATCTTTTAATTACTTTGGCTGCAACTAAACGTTGTTCTGAGTCAAGATGAGCTGAAGGTTCATCAATCAAGTAAACATCAGCGGGTTTACCTAAACATAGTACTAAAGCAACTCTTTGAGCTTCACCACCAGAAAGATTAACAACCTCTTGATCCAGCAAAGCTTCAATATTTAGTGGCTTTACAACTTCAGCTTGAAATTGGGGGTGACAATAAGCTTCTCGGATTTTATCAAAGAGTAGATTTTTAACGGTTCCTTGAGATTTCGGACTTATCTTCTGAGGCTTGTAACTAATGTTTAGCGTCGGGACTTCTCCTTCACCGCTATCAGGTGTATAACGACCAGCTAATAAACGGATAAAAGTTGTTTTACCAGTACCATTTTCACCTAATAATACTATAATTTCAGAGTCAGTGAAAGTTCCCTGGTTTACAGTCAACTCAAATTGGTCTCCCATCTTTTTAACCATCGTCGGATACTCATAACGACACATTCGACGCACTTCTTCTTCAGCAGCTGTTTCTGAAACCTTAAAAACAAGTGAGGCATCTCGGAACCGAAGATTTTCGGTTGGAACAAAACCATCAAGGAAAATGTTTATACCTTCACGAACAGAGAAAGGCATAGTTACAACACCATAAGCTCCGGGCACTCCGTAAAGACAACAAATGAAATCAGAAAGATAATCTAGGACAGCAAGATCATGTTCAACCACAATAATATAACGGTCCGCTTTTATCAAGTATCGTATAGCTTCGGCAGCCTTCAAACGCTGCTTAACATCAAGATAAGATGAAGGTTCATCAAACATATAAATATTGGCTCTCTGGATGCACACCATTGCAATTGCAAATCTTTGTAGTTCTCCTCCACTAAGATCTTCCACGTTTCTCATCCGAATAACTTGATTTATGTCCAGCATATCACATATTTCATTTTGATTTTTCATTTCATCCTTTTTATCGAGATGAAATTGAACTGTACCTTTAACAGCTTTAGGTATCTGATCAACATATTGAGGCTTCACAATGGCTTTCAATTCATCCTCTAAAATTTTAGTGAAATAGTTCTGAAGCTCTGATCCACGGAAATAAGTCAAAATTTCGCTCCAGTCTGGTGGATCACTTCCCCATCGACCTTTATTGAAAAAAACAAGACATATCATTAAGATTTAGCTTACATCAGACTAAGTATTAAATGAAATACTGGCTTACCTAAATTGGGTTTGAGTTTACCAGCTAAGATTTTCAAGGCAGTTGATTTACCAATACCATTTGTACCTACAAGACCCAATATTTCAGCAGGTCTTGGAATTGGAAGACGGTGAAGTTTGAATGAATTCTGTCCATAACGATGAGTTGTTGCCTTTTCTAAGTTACTTGGAAGATTGATAATGTGTATAGCCTCGAAAGGACATTTTTTCACGCAAATACCGCATCCTATGCAGAGCTCTTCACTGATTTTTGCAATTTTATCATTTGGAGTAACCTCGATACAAAGTTTGCCCATTCTCACAACTGGGCAACTTTTTTTACACTCCTGCTTACATCTTTTTGGCTTACATTTATCATTGTTGACAATTGCAATACGAGTTAACTTATCTTGTGTATCACCACCAGCTGGACCACGACCTGCCATTATATTAAATTCAGGGTACTGAGCAACAATAATAAAACCAGATTAACTAATAACCAAGCTGAAATCTTGGCAAAACAAATAAATACTAATTAGATCACAGACTTAGACTTTCTGTCTTTATTTGTACTATTACCCACGTGGCGAGTAGTAGTTGTGCTTTTACGCACACTCCACTATAGAGGACTTCTATAGCATGTTTTCTGGGAAATATTTTCCCATACTCACATTCTGAGAACCAGGCCCAGATAGGAGATATTGACAAAGGGGTGAATACTTTTGATTCAGTCCAAAGGGGATTTACATATGGGGTTATAGTTGGGTTTTTTGAAAAAAGAAAGAAAAAAGGGGGGTTTACAATGATTCTTTCAATGATTGAGGATGTGTAATATATAGGAAGTATACATTTCAATTTGTATATATGTTTTTAGTGGAAAAAAGGAAGGGTTAAATCTTATTATAATTTATTTCTATGTTTAGGGCTGCGAGTTTCGTGGATAGTATCGCATTCAATGCCATCAGTGTCTTCACGATCCTTGAGTCTTTGGCATAGGTTCCAGATAGTTTCCAGTCTCCATGTACGTCCATCCTGAGTTGTAGTGTGCTTTTGCAGGTTTGTAGGTAGTGTTTTAGATCCAGAGGTTTCTTTTTTCTTATACCAATTTTATCAATTTTAATTCGCAGGTCAAAAAGGAGTTTAAGGAAGTCTTTAGTCCAGATACCTCCAATCTTTCCATAGCTTGAGACTTGAGAGTGTAAAGTGAAAAAGAAAGTGAGATTATGCCCCTCTATTTCGAATATTTTAGAGGCAAATTCGTCAGCTACTTGCTAGGCTCTGGTCCAGAATTTTGTGGTTGTTATGATGTTGTTCTTGATTATTGTCATCTTTGTTGGGGATGATGTGATGTCATTCCACTTGGAGCAGTTCATCCATATATACTTTTTTTCATTTTGATTGAGGAGTGCAGCAACAAAGCCAGCAGTATCGGATTTTGGGTGTTGAGTGAGGAAGGATGGGATAATATATGTAGTGGGGAGGTTTTTTGTTTGTTGAACCATGATATGTATAGCTAGTAGATGATTTTCCAGGTTGCCTCCACTCTCTATTATGCTGTAAAATTTCGTACCTGCATTCGAGATGATTTGAATTTTTTCACCTTTTATCTTGTAACCAGCTTGAGGTAGCGACGGGTGCTCCGTCTTTAGATTCAGGAAATTTTGAAAATTTGGAGTCCTGGTGAATAGGGGCAGGGGTTTGAACATCTCAATAAATGGCCAGTCTTTAAGATTGACCGAGGATCTTAGTACAGTTCTCAGGCAATTTAAGAGCCAGATTTTGACCGGATTAATTATATTGTATGCGCACATTGCAGCCCAATTAGGGACACCAAGAGGGGTTGCGAGGAGTTTCTTTAGAAATACATTCACACGTTGTGTCATGGTGATGAGAAGTTCCTCAAAATTTGGGTTGAGGTAAAGGAGTCTCGGAGATATCGAGTGAAAAATAGAGGATATATGGTGATTTATTATTGTGGTTCTCACCACTGTTGAGAATCTTTTCAGCATAAGAATGTTGGCTAGGAGGGTATTACCATTCACTTCAATGATTTTATCAAAATCTGTTGCACTCGGGGCCATATTGAAGATTATACCAGCGATCTTGAAAGATGATGTTGTCTTCTTGTTCAGGATTTTTGTTTTTTCATGGTTCAGGCTAAGATTTGCCTTAGCCAGCTCCACTCTGATGATTTCAAGTATTTTTACTCGATTGACAGGTTTTACAATAGTGTACATATCATCGGCATATGACATGATATTAACATTTTTCATTTTCAGGTTTCTGATTACCCTGTTTAAAGCACATATGAATAGGATCGGCCCAATAATCGACCCTTGTGGAACTCCAAAAGGGTCAAACTTGTACTTGAAATATTGGCCAATACGTGTTCTTAACCATCTTCCATGTACAAACAGTTTTATCATGTTGATGTCTGTTTCAGGTAGGTGTGGGCGAAGTTCTTCTAAAGCCAGGTCTACTTTAACTACGTCGAAGGCTTTAGACACATCCATGCAGATTAGTTCATGCGTTGGTTGCCAAGATTCACATAGGGCAACGTGTAGATCAGTGGGTGACAGGTTTTCTTGATATGCATATTGAGTTCTTTTAATGATGATTTTGTGTATTACACTATTTATTCTATCTGTGAGTATCTTATCGTAGATTTTTAGCATAAAATTCGAGATTCTTATAATTCTAAAATCTCCATTTGGTTTTGGGATCAAATGGGCACCATATATCTTAATTGTTTGTGGGATATAGCCTCTTATAAAGGTTAATTTTATGAGATCTATTATTTTTTCACAGTTATTTTGCCAGAAGATTTTCCAACTTTTTAGGGAAAAATCATCAGCATACCCTGATTGTTTTTTGAAATTCATTTTTCTAATCTTTTCACATTCTTCTTCTGTTAAATTATTTTTACTTAGACCTGAGGTGGTAGTGAAAGATGGTTTTTTGTGGATAAAGGTGTTAAGGATGAGCTCTTTGTTAGAGTTACTGCTCAAGTATGGAGCAAGTGTATCAGATGGTTTGAGGATTTTATTTACAATAGGCCAGAATAGTTTAGGGTTTTTAGTATTTTTGCTTAGGAAGGATAGAGTTTTGCCCTGGGTTCTTTTTCTAGCTTCTTTTTCCTCAATTCGCAGCTTTCTAACTAGGTTTAGTGTATTCTCATTGAAGTTCTGTTTGATTTTTCTGTCCAGTCGTTTAATGTTTGATCTTAGTTTTCTAACTCTTTCATTGTTGTTTATTTTACAGCTATACCTGATTTTTCTGGCATGAGATTGAAAGTGTATGAGTTTATCAAAGGTCTGATCAATTTCTCTGAAGGTTTCAGTTTTTATTAGGTTATCTATGTGTTGGTCTTTTACTATACTTCTAAATATTCTGTACTCATTTCTTTCCACTGCTTCATTTAGGCTGTTTGATCTCTCCACCTCAAGTCTGATCATTTTATGATCAGTTATGATTTCGGAGAGTTCGAAAGATCCATACCTGACATTTCCAAAGGCTATGTCAATCCAAGATCTTTCTTTCTTTGCACTTTCAAAGGTAAAGTTATCATCTTTGGGAGGGCCATTGTATAAGCTCAGGCTGTTTTTTTGGATGTAAAAGGCAAGGTTTCTTGAGGTTACCGAGTCTCTTGTTTTGGTTGACCATAATGCGTGTTCGCAATTTATGTCTCCAATGAAGACAAAAGGTAGGTGTTTGAAAACATTTATCTGTTCAATCATTTCCGGGATGAGTATTCGTAGTTTACCTGGGTTGATGTAGGCAGCACATATCATCAAAAATCCTTGTTTATTTCCCACTAGAGCTGATATCAGATTTTCTTTTACCTTCCTGTGGGCTACTATACACATGTCCTTTGATACTACTAGCATTGTTTGGTCAGAGATGATAATGTTATCACACAATGCATAGTTCAGGGCACTTGAACGGTTGGCTTCGACAATTGAACAAATTGTATTTTTTGATTTCACTGCTTCTTTGATCAAGAAGTCTGTATGAGTACGATTTTTTCTAGCATTGAGGTGGATTATGGAGGTTTTAAGACTTTTATTTAAGTTTGCAACATTAGGGTAGTTTAGATTGAATGGGTTCATTTTTCAGAAAGGATATATAAATGTTGATGGTAAGAGAGAGACGGAAAATACACAATGGTGCAAAAAACAAAAAGGGTTAAAAAATAGTGTTCAGAGAGGAAGAAGGAAACTTTTGAGGTTTAATGCAGTATGATCTTGACTTGTTTTTCAGTAGAGGCTAGTGCAGTTAAATGTTTAGGACTCTGTCATTGAGGGTAGCAAGAAAGTTTGAGAAGAGGTGTTAATTGGATTAGGATTAGTTAGTCCACAAAAGTTACTGTAATTCTAAAATTGATGAGAAAAGTTTCTAACTTGGGAAAGAGTAAGAGGGTCAAGTGTTTGAAAAGTTTTTGGTAATTTAAGACATTTCTTAGTATCGTGAGAGAGTCATTATGTTTCTTCTTATTGGTCTAAGAGGGTTCATTTGGTGATAGTATTACTTATTGTGTGAAAGAAAATAAAAAGGATTTAAGACACTTGAGTGTGAAAAAATAGAAGAAAATGGTATTAAGTGAGAAAGGTTTTGCTATGGAGAGCAGAAAATTCAGTAGGTTATGATTAATGCATAATCATTTTATAGTTAAAATTTGTTTTTTCAAGTTCGTGTTTGAGTCTCAGGCGATAGGCAGGGCAGGATTTGTCCCAGGCATTTGTGCCATTTCGAAGGCAGTTCGGACATCGCTGTTTCGATTTATCTTCTTTGGCTGAGCAGGTTGTCTCCTCAGGATGGTTTCCACTACAGTAGCCACATTTTGAGATCAGGTTACACTTAGCCCTGGAGTGGCCGAGGCCCGAGCACCTTTTGCAAAACTTGATGTCAAAAAAGTCTGTCGCGTTTACCAGACGATAACCAAGATTTACCATTCCTCGTTCTCTTTCAATTAGCTCTCTAACTGCTGGGGTGATTGAGATGTGGATATCATTTACATCGCCCTTGTTGTAACAGTTTGTTACACACATCTCTCCAGTTGGATCTTGCCAATTGTTTCTTTTCATGAGCTTTTCTAGCCAAGATTTTGGGTTCTCAGTTATCTCACGATTGTTTCTGACATTACTCAATCTCACCGTTGGATTCTTCAGTACGGGGAATTTTAGTTCCCAGTTTCTGAGTTTTTGGTTCAGGAATTTTGCCAGTCTGGAGCGGCTTGCAATTCAATCACATTTTATTTTGATACACTCGTACCCAGTTTCTATCTCAATAATTCTTCCAACATCTGAATCAGTCGATTCAAGCAGTTTTTCAACGTGAACTTTCAGTTGTGTAGATATACTTAAGTCTTTTTTGTTTTTGAAATTTTTCGATTTGGCAACAATAACTGGCCATATTTTGATGTCAGTAACTGAGAACCAGGAAGTTGGAATCTCCACTGTGGCTAGTCTCTGACATAAGATCTTCCTCATCCCATTGTTGGACATTCCTTCTACCGATATTCCAGTCGGATTGGCCAAGGTAACTCCATTTTCATCCTCTAATGAGTACTTGAAATCATTCAGGAAGCGAGAACATAATGAGATCTCATTACCAGGGGTCTCATTTAGCCACGACTCAGATATTAGCATGTTTTCTAGGTAGGTTTTGAAGGGTACATCTCTGGTTCGTGTGATGATTGCTTTCTTGTTGTTTTCATCAAATTTTTCAAAAGATTTTATGAAATCTAATATTGCCTTGTATTTCTCGTCGACAGGGACGCTGTTTATATTCTGTGGGAGAAAAGACAGCGTGAGAGGTTGTAGTTGTGTTTAATTTTTTCAGAAGTTTTGTATTTATTTTGTAAAACATTTTTGGTCTGAAATCATAATATATCTAAAATAATAATATCCTTATGTTGTAAGGATTAGAGTGGGAGATATCTTGAGACTTACCAGTATGGCTAGGCTATTGTTGGCCATGGTTCTGAGGGTCGTTGAGACAATTCAGGATCTCTGGAAAGAGTTTGCGATGGTATTCTGGTGTTGTTTGTCACTTTAGTACATGAAAAAACAAAAATATAATTGACACGAAGATTAATTTAGACTTATAAAACAGAGCATTAAAAAACGTGCCGTCCAGTCCGCTGTCACTTTATTTGTACTAGATACCCACATGGCGAGTACAAGCTGTGCTTTTACGCACACTCCACTATAGAGGACTTCTATAGCATGCTTTCTGGGAACATTTTACCCATACTTGCATTCTGAGAACCAGGCCCAGATAGGAGATATTCATGAGGGAAAAGGTGAATACTTTAGATTCAGCCTAAGGTTGGTTTTGTGTGTCGGGTTACACTCGTTTAAAAGGGGGAGATTACATTGGTTTCTTATCTTTCGAGGTTTAAGGGTACATAGTATGGGATAAGTACATTTCATTTAGTATGCTTTTAGAGAAAATAGAGAGGGTTATATTTTAGCTTATGGTTGAATTGTGTTTAGGGCTGCAATTTTTGTGGATAATGCTGTCAGTGCCTTCACGATCTTTGAGTCTTTGGGGTAGGTTCCAGATAATTTCCAATCTACATGTAAATCTAGTCAGTTGTGTAGATACACTTAGGTCTTTTTGTTTTTGAAGTTTTTTGATTTGGCCACAATGACTGGCCATATCTTAATGTCGGCTACAGAGAAACAGGAAGTTGAAATATCCACTGTGGCTAGTCTCTGACATAAGATCTTCCTCATCCCATTGTTGGACATTCTTTCTACCGATATTCCAGCTGGATTGGCAAAGGTGACTACATTTTCATCCTCTAAAGAGTGTTTGAAAGGTACATCTCTAGTTCGTTTAATAATGGTTTTCTCGTTGTTTTCATCAAATTTTTCGAAAGATTTTATGAAGTCTAATATTGCTTTGTATTTCTCGTCCACAGGGACGCTGTTTATGTTCTATGGGAGAGGAAGCAACGTGAGAGGTTGTGGTTATGTTTTAGTTTTTCAGAAATTTTGTATTTATTTTGTAATCATTTTTGGTCTGAAATCATAATATAATCAAAATGATAATATCCTCACGTTGTAAGGATTATAGGTGGGAGTATCTTGAGACTTACCAGTATGTCTAGGCTGTTGTTGGCCATGGTTCAGTAGTTCGTTGTAACAGTTTCAATTCTCTGGAGATCGTTTGAGAAGGTGTTATTGTGTTGTCTGGCAGTTTGGTGTATAAAGAAACAAGATATAATTAAACCAGGAAATAAATTAATTCAAATAATTATCAGAGCACTCGTTACAACCTGTCCACGTTGACTTTGAAGCGGCTCACAAAAGATGGCGCAGCCTACTTTTTCTTAACTCCGCAATTTTTGAAAAAATTTCTTTACTGATCAAAACAATCAATAGATTTATAATAATATAAATTGAAAAGCTAATAGTTTATATTATTTAGAAAAATATTTAGCCTTAAAGAAACTGCATGATTGATATCAATCTTGTTTTCAAATATTTTATTGGATCTTACAAGAAAATATACAGGAAAATAGTCACCAATTGCCTTGACTTGGCAGTAACATAAATTTTAATCAATAAATAATAAGCTATTAATTCATTATTAAACTAAGACAATATCAAGAACAAGTAAAAAAATATTAAAATAGAAAAGGCACATTGAAATGAAAAGATCTCACTAAATTCGCAATCATTCAGGTCTAAAATGAAATCATTAAAAGTTGAGCGAGAATTAAAAGACCCAAACCCATTAATTAATTGTACATCTTCCTGTTTTACCAATCAATTGGGATGATCATGTTCATTGGGACAAAAGGGAGGCAAAAACAGCTAAAAATGAGTTAACATGAATGGTAAATATTGAAATAGGTTGATCACTATGGATATTATTTTCAGGTGGAAATCATAACAAAAACTAAAATGAAAGGTAAAAACAATAAATTGTTCTAGTAAATTTCAATAGACTTTTCTAGTGTTGAAACTGTTCATTCGCCTGAAACTTAAATCTTGTGTTCATTATCTCTATAATTCAAACAGATTGTAAAACTGGTTAACAACCAACTTATCAGACCATCAAATGTGTTCAGGTTGCTTATGTTTTCCAAGGTATTAACATTTCTTATTTTATTTTGTTCAACGCATTTCAATGTATTGACCATCGAGTTAATTTTACTTTTTACCAACTTAATTAGACAATTCAGATATATTGATAAATCCCATTTGACGCTCTTTCATGTTTTTATAATCGAATTGTGAGGAAACTTAGGACAATTTAGATAATTTCAACTCAATCGATTGACATTTAGTTTGCATGTTAAATATATATTAGACCGAAACACTTGGATCACAGACCTTTACAGTAATGAATCACTTTCATCACTTTCATCATCACAATCTTCATCATAATCATCATCATTACCAGGCAAATGAATTGGAAATGCGCTTGAAAGCGCGTCAATTTGGGTATGAACTCACAATCAATATAATCAATCTCCTTAATCATCTATTTCAACCATTAACTTCCCATTTTACTTAACCTTACCTTGAATCTCTTTGTTTTTAGAAGTATAAACAGTCTTATTCATTTCTTATTGAGACACTATTAACTCTATTCTAAATTTTCAATCTCATCAACACTTGATTATTGATTCTAATTATATTTTCAATTTTAATTCTATAAGTTAATGACCACTATTTGTGATATCTAACCTAGATTCACTGTTGATCTAATATCTCCTGTTATTATTGTTATTCCTTTTACCTTCACTTTTGGATTATTGTTCACATTGGATCAAACATTGGATTTACGTTAACTTTACTTTTGGACTCAAATTTTGGTCTTAACTTGTTAATCAACACGGAATCGACTGTAAATCAAACAATGATGAAGTGGTACAATAAAACGTGTACAAATGCAAACATCTAACAGCAATAATAGTGTTAACAATAACAGTATGGATAAGTATGAAAAAATATCTAAAATTGGCGAAGGTTCGTATGGATTGGTGTTTAAGTGTCGTAACCGTGAGAACGGTCAGTTGGTTGCTGTTAAAAAATACGTCGAAACCGAAGATGATCCATTAATTAAGAAAATTGCTCTTCGAGAAATTAAAATGCTCAAGGTAAGTGTTGCTGGCAAGCTTATTAGTAATAAGTTATTACTAATTATTTTAAAATACTCTTTTCACACACTTATGTTAGGTCTTAAAATTTGATATTAGCATCATCAGATTTTCGACATTGCTTTTGACGCAGTTTCATTCTTAAAGAATCAAATCTCATTAATTTATTATTGTTTTTTATCATTATTTACAGTCAAATCTATGCAGTGAAGGTTAACAAAATCAATCTTCACACTAAAGCTGAGCTTGTTCAATAATTAAATAACATAATTCAGTCCCTAAATCTTAGATATTGATTTTGTTTATCAGAGCATAACATTCATGTTTGCTATTATGAAAGTGACAAAAAATATCTGTATTTCCTTTAATTCAACAATCATCTTGCTGAAAGGTAGATTGTCATTGGAAAAAGCTAATAAACATACAATCAGCACAAGTCGTAAATGTAGTTTATTTAATAGTTTTGTTTCATTAAATCAAAATCTGGTCAATATTGTCAAGGCTGTGATAGCTATTATTATATTGTACAAATTATCTTTACATCCATTGGCTATTGTTGGTAGCAGAATTGTTTAATTGCATGTCAAGTTGGTCTCTATTTCCTATAAAGTTATGGTCATCTAAAAACATGTGAAGAAATATAAACAAGATCAATAATCAATAATAAAATAATTGTTAAAAGAGTCAAAAATGTCATAACGATCAAAATTTAATCATCATCTTTCATATTCAATTACTGCGCCTCATTCACTAGTTTGATTGTTTTTTTCTTCTTACTTCTCTTATTGTTTTTGTTTTGATGTAGCAACTCAAACATCCTAACCTAATCAATTTGATTGAGGTTTTTCGGCGCAAAAGGAAATTACATTTAGTATTTGAATACTGTGAATTAACTGTTCTTGATATCCTCGAAAAATATCCGAAAGGAGTTCCAGAATATTTAACTAAAAGGATAATCTGGCAGACAATTAATGCCGTCAACTTTTGTCATCAACATAACGTGAGTATTCGAATAGCAAGCCAAATCTTTTCAGATGATTTTAAAATTCGTTAATTTTGTAATTCAAACAATTTACATCAGTTAATGTAGATTATTGATTCTACTTTGTTTGCTTAACAACTGATTAAATATTAAAATAGCAAAGCATCTGTGTAAAACTTGAAGTTTCAACTATTTTCCTTCTCTATTTCTAGTGTATTCATCGTGACGTGAAACCGGAAAATATTTTATTAACTCGTGATTTTATCGTTAAATTATGTGACTTTGGATTCGCACGAACTTTAAGTCCTAATGGTAATTACACTGATTATGTAGCAACTCGATGGTATCGAGCACCAGAGTTATTGGTTGGTGATACTCAATATGGTCCTGCAGTGGATGTTTGGGCTATCGGGTGTGTAACAGCTGAGCTGATGAGAGGTGAAGCTCTTTGGCCTGGTAAATCGGATGTTGATCAATTATATTTGATTCGTAAGACATTAGGAGATTTAATACCTCGTCATATTCAAATATTTAGGTCCAATGATTTTTTCGCCGGCGTAACCATACCTGAAACTGAAATCACGGATCCATTATCAAATAAAATACCTCGTCATATTGAAGACTCGGGATTTGATTTCTTGAAGAAATGTCTTGATAAAGACCCACAGAAAAGGCCAACATGCGAAACACTTCTGCGCCACCAGTATTTCAATAATGTCAAAATTCCGGAGTTGGAAAATGAAGAAGTTCAATTCAAATTCCGTCAACGTTCAAAGGTAATACTGCTTGAGCTTATTCACTCATTCACTTGTAAACTCGTTATATTTTTTTAATCAAACTTTACTAATCTTAGTCTTATCAGTGTTATCGACGTCTCGTGTTTTAAGCTTTATTATCATTTACTATTAATAACTTATTTTTTACTAAATAGTATGGCCAATCGTTGCTTCCACACTTACCCAACCATGGATCGCCTGAAATAAGAGCAGTTCAATTACATTCACGTACAATAAATCCTAGAGGTAGCATTGGAAGTACAAATGGTGGATTAAACAATCGACCCAATAGATTTGACCATTTGCCCAACATTTGAAGAAAAGACTGCTTTAATCAATTGTTGATCATTGTATATCTTACACTCATTTATTAAGATTATTATTTAGATATGATTATCATCATAGTCATCGTCATCAATTGTTGTCTTAAAAACTATTGAAGGTCATTAAATTGTTCTCGCAATTGTCATGTACTTAAGATTATTCAAATTATATTACGGACAAAGACTAAATAAGTTTTTGGTCAAAACACTATCTAAGCAAACAGTCAGAAATAAAAAATTAATGTGAATTAAAACAATCTAGTTTAGAGAATCACTGAGACAGTCGATATTAATTGGAACCAATCTTTAATAGATCATCCAGCCTCATATTCATTAGCGTGAATGCATCCTGTTAGAATGATGCATACTTACATGTGTATTTTAGTTCCAGTTTCATCGGTATCAGCTTTAGTGACAGTCTTCATCAAATAAATCCATCCATATAAGTGTTATAATAATTTTATTTATCGAAGAAAACTACAAAAAAATAATGGTATTGAAAGTCTGAATAATCAAGTACTGATTTAATTGTTTTAACAAGATAAGGGATAAATATTAAGCTGTCGGACTAAGTATACTTAGGATCTTCATTTTTGAAACACAAAATTTAAAAATCCGATAATCTAAAATAATTATCTTTCACAAATAATAAATTACTTCAAATCACTGTTGAACTTTCACCTTTAGTTTATTTGGAAATGAGCATGATTCGTTGAAATATTTTAATTATCTTTAAATAGGATTCGGAACATCTTTGCCATCAATTGTAGTTTTTGATCCCTTAATCGTTTAACCATTCAATTGGATTTTATTTCATTAGTTGATTTAATAACTTCCTCAGTTTGTTATCAGCAGATGTCACTGAGGTTACCTTGTTACTAACAAGTTGTTAGGTTTCCTACTTTTAACTTGGTAGCGTCATCTGATGAATCCACTTTTGGCGGGTTACACTCATTCATCTTTTATACCTTTGTTAAATTTGTAATGTTAAGTGATTTATCAATGAGTTTTCGTTAAAAGTTTGAATTTCACTCAAAATTCTTGTTATTGGTTTCTTTAAGCTTGCTAACCGTTATTGGATGAAACTCATCAACAATATGTCAAGCGACGAAGAAGAAAGGTTAGTTGTTTTCAATGGTTCCTTTAGAGCTCTGTGTTTGTTACATTTTGTTTCAACATTTCTCGTGATTCCTTTGTTACTTTTTTTTCTTTTTACCTTGCTTCCTCCACAGTCTTTCAGCTATACCCAGAAGAAGTCATACCAAAAGACGCATAATGTCCTCGGATGAATCTGACAGTGAAAGTATTGAAGTGATCTCTTCTCATTTTGTAAATGGAAACTCGGCCAAAGAAAGGAGAACAAGAACACCATCTAAAAAAATTAGAACAGTCAATTTATCTGACTCGGAAGAATCTGACCAAGAAAAATCTGATGAGTCTAAAATTTATGGAGAGAAGGATAGTGATGAGGATGATTCTAATTCATATGAAAGATCACCCAAAGTTGAAATTAGTGAAGAAGAAAACTTGCTTGCGAGTTCCTCTGATGATGAAGAAGTTGTACACGATAGTCCTTCTGCTCCTGATTTGGATGACGATGAAGATTATGATGATCTTGTTGGAGAAAGTTCAGAAGATGAAGAAGAAGCAATTATTCAATTAGGAGTTGACTCTGGTAAAATGTCATTGAGGGCTCAGGTTCTATCTTACTTGGAAGATGCAAGTGAAAACGATTTGCTACACATCCCTGGTGTTTCTAAGAAAAAAGCTCAAAATATAATGAAGTTGCGACCTTTAGCTAATTGGATGGATCTTGTTACTAAAATCAAATGCGATCGTTCTTTAAGTTTGGATTTAATTGAGGATTGTAAAGAAATAGTCAAAAGTCATCAGGCTATATCCAGGCTTATGAGTGAATGTGAAAAGATATCCGAAAAAATGGGTGAAGCGGTGGCAAAAATAGAACCTGCTATTCAACCCAATATACTCAATCGCTCCATGGCATTAACAAATTATCAATTAATTGGACTCAATTGGCTTGTGCTCCTGTACAAACGTAACATTAATGGGATTTTAGCTGATGAAATGGGACTTGGTAAAACTATTCAAGTCATTGCTCTTCTAGCTTACCTGCGTGAGCATCATAATAACAAAGGGCCTCATCTTATTGTAGTTCCATCATCAACATTAGAAAATTGGCAAAGAGAATTTGAAACATGGTGTTCGTCTATTAGAGTTGTTGTTTATCATGGATCTATGGACTTTCGAGCTCATTTAAGAGCATCTTTAGGATCTAAAAAGCTTAAATTTGATGTTCTTCTTACAACTTACAATCTTGTTAGTAGTGCAGATGATAAACGATTTCTTAAACGACTTCCCTTGCAATATATCATCTTCGACGAGGCTCACATGCTGAAGAACATGAAAACTAATAGATTTTCGAATTTAATTTCTCTAAGAGCTAAACGTCGACTTCTACTCACAGGTACTCCTGTTCAAAACAATCTATTAGAATTAATGTCTCTTCTTTTTTTCACTATGCCTTCGTTTTTCTCGAGTAAATTAACACATATTCAAAATCTATTTGCAAGTAAGAATCGTAGAGATGGTGAAACAACATTTGAAAAGGATAGAGTTGATCAAGCAAAGCGAATCTTAAAACCTTTTGTTCTGAGGCGACTTAAAATAGATGTACTCAAGCAACTGCCTTCCAAAACTGAACATATTAGATCCTGTCCTATGGAAGCTCAACAAGAATTAACCTACATGGACCTTGTTGAAAATTATACCAGAGAGATTCGTTATAGTGGAAAGAATATCTTTGAAAATATTGTGGAGTCTGATGAAAATCTGTGTAAACTCAGACGAGGTGCAGGAATGCTGATGGAATTAAGAAAAGCAGCTAATCATCCACTATTACTTAGGAGACATTATAATTCCGAGAAGCTTAGAGAAATGGCAAGGTTGATGCTAACTGAACCTACTCACTCTGATGCTAATGTCGATTATATTTATGAAGATATGGAAGTCATGACAGATTATGAATTGCATCGTTTATGTCATAATTTCAAATCGTTAAAAGATTTTAGGCTCAGTTCTGAATTAATTCTTACATCAGGAAAATTCAAAGTTCTTGATGAACTGTTACCTTTTTTCAAAGAAAAAAACCAAAGAGTTCTCATATTCAGCCAGTTCACAATGATGCTGGATATAATGGAAGAATATTTAAAGATTCGTAAGCATGAGTTCCTTCGATTGGATGGTCAAACCAAAGTTTCTGATCGACTCAACTTGATTGATCAATTTACCGATGACACTAAAATTTTTGTGTTTTTATTATCAACACGAGCTGGTGGACTTGGTATTAATTTGACCTCAGCAAATGTAGTCATTATTCACGATATTGACTTTAATCCTTATAATGACAAGCAAGCTGAAGATCGATGTCATAGAGTTGGTCAAGATGCTCCAGTTGAAATTTATCGATTAATCAGTGAAAATAGTGTTGAAGAAGGAATATTAAAAATCTGTGATGAAAAACTGAAACTAGGACAAGATATTTATGTTAAAAATGGAAAAAACCATGGTGAGTATTTTCGAAGAATCTAATTCTTCCATTTGGAATGTAATATTCACAATTTAATAATTATTCTTTTTCTTTCGTTAGCTCGAGACGATTCCAAAGATTTAAAGACTCTTCTTCGCAGGACCTTAGGCATATAAAATCGAGACCTCTGATTTTGTATTTAAAATTGCCCCTTCTCACCTAAATCAATGAAATTTGTCTTTGAAATATATCTCGCTACCAAATGTTTGCATATTCATACTCATTTACTTTTTTATCTCGCAACCAACAATTGGTTAAAATTCAAATGAATTGTTCCTTCTAACATTTTGCTAAAAATGTTATCCGACTTGTTTAACCTGGCTTTGGCTTGGTATAAGTTTCTTGCCGCATCTTTCCTTCCAACCAGTTAATGTGTTTGTTATAATCGTTCAATATTATAATTGTATTAAATATATTAAACTAGGACAATAACCGACAATGACCATTGTTATCAAACACTCTCAGGTATTTGGTGATCAACATAATTCTTAATCCATTAATTATGAGTATTGTTGTACCATTTTCATCATGAGGTTTATGCTATTAAAAAATTTGTTTACATTTATTGATGAAAACAAAAATTGAATCTAATTTTACTCGAGATTTTACTCTTGAGTACAGATAATTTTCCTATTAAATATATGGATAGTATTTTTCAAATTTGACTGCATTTGAGTTAAATTAACAATCCTGTGGTGTGTCACTAAAACGAAGTTTAGTAAAGCCCAGTTCGACTACTTTGTCTTCCAGTTTTTTAACTATCTCGTCCTCTAGGGTTGGCTTCCTTGAAAGTATCCAAGCATCATCTGATCAAATTGGAAACAAGAGGAAATCGTAATTAAATTCCAATTTAGTCAAATGAGAATTAAATACTCACTGATATTGAAAAAACCAAAGACATTATTGCAAGAAATAACCAAAGAATAGCCAGTGTAATCAGTGTCAACAACCCAATATTGAGCTGAAGGAGAGACTGGATTTAAAGTATAATAGAAAAATGATTAAGAAAAATTAAGTATTCACTATGGATCATAATTTCGTTATCAAACTTACGTGGGAAAAATTTAACAGCAAAGACGTTCGACTTGTCAGTTGTACTGGCAGTACCAATAGTGGCAACTGGATTGCCTTTAGCATTAACACCGCTATTGTTAACAATAACGTTGCCAGCTGCTTGATCTAGCTTGTAATTTGCTTGGACACAACGTAGACCGTTCTCAAAGATTTGA